>CAJHNH020000413.1:449410-751910 GCA_905116865.2 Candidula unifasciata | reverse complement strand
ACTTAATATACAGAATCCCTAAAGTATTCTCATCAGGAAATCCCAGGAAGAAAAAAAAGATACAATAAAGACTTTGTACTACGCTAACATGCATGCGTCCACAGGCAGACTAGCAAGCAAGCGAACAGGCAGGCAGGCAGATAGATAGATAGATAGACAGGCAGGCAGGCAGGCAGACAAGACAAGACAGACAAGACAGACAAGACAGACAAGACAGACAGACAGACAGACAGACAGACAGACAGACAGACAGACAGACAGACAGACAGACAGACAGACAGACAGACAGACAGACAGACAGACAGACAGACAGACAGACAGACAGACAGACAGACAGACAGACAGACAGACAGACAGACAGACAGACAGACAGACAGACAGACAGACAGACAGACAGACAGACAGACAGACAGACAGACAGACAGACAGACAGACAGACAGACAGACAGATAGATAGATAGATAGATAGATAGATAGATAGATAGATAGATAGATAGATAGATAGATAGATAGATAGATAGATAGATAGATAGATAGATAGATAGATAGACATACACACACAACAACAACAACAACAACAACAGACGTATAGGCAGCGAAACAGGGAGAAGAATCTTGTCAAATAATACTTAACAGCAAAGTTTCAATAATGATCACGTATGTTTACAGAAAGGATTACTCTGGCTCTGGGGTCCATTGACAGGATCGATATTAAAGTTCTAGCTACCACCTGCGGACCGCTATAATCGGCGATATCCCATGATGCAAACCACAGCTACTGACAAACGTTTCCCTGATTATCCATCCCATGATACAACACAGTGAACGCATACCCTGTTGCGTAGAGGATAATCTACGGGTGCTTACACAAGAATAACATTTGCTTTAAATAGTCGCTGTGTAAAACAAAAATAATGTCCAAATACAAAACTGATTGTCACCCAAAAATACCAAAACATAATTAAGAAATTGAAAAGGTCACAAACTTTGCATATGTAGGCTCTATAAAAAAACGGCAATGGAGACTGATTTGACAGAAATAAACAAAAAGACGATGACCATAGCAATATGAAGAATAGACAATATTACAAGTCTATGGTTAAGCACCAACAAGGAAATCAACATTACAATGTTGAGAGCATGCATCTTCCCCGTAGCTTCTTCTTCTTCTTCTTCTTCTTCTTCGCGTTCACCAGCTGTACACTCTGGCGTAAAGTTCTGGTTGTTCGTCCACTTCTGGACTGCAGTCCTGCTCCAGAACCTGAGTGTTGCGTGTGCATCAGTTTTACTGATCTGATTCAATTGAATGCAGACTGCTGGTTCCTTGCCTCTCAGGCAGATGCACTTGGACTTCAAAGGAAGCTCCCCAGTTAGTCGACTCTTACGACATGCTTTTGGGGAGGCAGTGGGTCTATTCTTGTTTTCCCCCACAATAGGGCCCCGGAACCCACACAGGGGTTCACTGTAGCTGTTTTAGCTGTTATCGGAGAAGCGTAGGCGCACTGTCTACTACCCGAGTATCATTGCCATTCATACACACTTTTCTCGAGTTAAGGGGCACGCTGCACTTCCAGGACAAGGAGGAACCGCTAAAAACAAGTGTTCTCTCCCAAGGTACATATTTCATATTCTACTGACTGCAGTCTTGCACCGTTAAGAAATGTCCTACTTTTAACTAACAATGAAAGCAACGGCAGCTGATCAGTGTTGTGTTAAAGTTTAAAATATGATAATAGTAAATTAGTAAAGTTGAAACAACTCGAGGGCAAGCGTTGAGGTCGACTGACAGAGTGGTTCCACTTTATATGGAAAAAAAAAAACTAGTTATTGCTACAGTTTTTAAAGAAAAAAATTGATACAGCTTTTGCTACAGTATATATATTTTTTTAAACTGTGCAGCTATTGCTACAGTATACGTAAACAAAAAACTATACAGTTATTGCCATATTATATGGAAAATACAAGAAGCACTGCCTGTGTGAAGCCCTTTGTGGAGCTTAAGGTCACAGCCTAAAAAGAGGAACGCCTGGGATGGCGCAAGCTGAAGACACAATTAGACATGTGTGCAGGCCTAAAAATAATGGGCGAGAAGAGAATAGGGTTAAAGTGTCCTAGTAACAACCAGACATGTGCAGGGTTCTAATCGCACTGGGTGTAAGTGGAGGGACTGACCAGCGGGCGCTGCTGAGTAAATAGTTCAAAAAAAGGATTGATAATTCTCGCCCAGGTGATTATCTATATAGGTGTCTCCGTGTTGAGAGACTGACTGACGTTCAACCCCACCAGAGCATTACACCGATCGATAAACGCCCGGTGACACAAAGTGCCACCAATCAGATGAGAATCATACGGGGAAAGGTCCCTGTTCAACCCATAGGGTGGTTTTATTAGGGCCTACTGGAACAGCCAGGGTGGGGGCTTTAGAACAACACAAAATTATGTCCAATTTAGGACAAAGTTTAAATAGCAAGAGAGGCAGACGAAATGCATGGGGGTTCATAGCAAAAGCGAATGGACGTCGCTTAGTGCAGCAAAGCCTGGTATATTGTACCACAACACCTAGTCTGAGAATGTAGGTGGAGGCAGTAACTGCATCCTTCCACTGGTTTGAAAACCAGCTGCACACACACGCCGTAAATCAACTGACTCGCACAGCATGTTGGGAAAGGTAATAAAAGATATGCAGAGTGGCAAGCATCGGTTCAGAGGTACAGGGTGGATAGCGCCTTTTAGATATTTTCTCCAGATTATACCTTGTAGAAAATGAACAGGTAAAAAAGTTGGCCGGGTCTGCACCACTTTGTGGTGAATTGATGCACGACAGGCCGGATGTTGCAAGGGTCCTTTGCGAGCGATTAACAGTGAGGAGGAATAAACACGCACATCATGGTCTTAGAAGAATGCTGCTGGGAGCAGTGACCAAGGCATATAGCAACGTCACTCAAAACTCAAGGGAAAGGTGAGACGGATGTGCCGTCAAACTGTTACTGATACCATCGGAACTGGAACTCTGCGCTTGCTGTCGAAGATGGGGATGGAGTGCTTATGGGAGTGTCCTGAGTTCTGTGATGTCGATTCTTAATTCGGCATTCAACATGGGAAAACTAAACAGCTATAACTATAGGGTAATACTATACAGCTATATGGTTAGTTGCGTATCCTTTACAGGACGTTGCAGAACCAACTCCAACAGCCCCTGGCTGTTGTGTGGTTTTTCTAGGCAAATTTACGTCCAGTAGTTTGCCATTACTTATGGACGGTCGGCTTTCTTGATACCACTGTCGCAGCCAACGCTGGGCGCATGGCCCGCAGCTGGGATCGAACCAGGCATCCCGGCATTACGAAGCGTTCGCATCGACTTAGCCACAAAGCCGACCATACAGCTAAAATGATATTAAAAACTATTATGCAAATAGAATGTGGAAAGCTACTCGACTAAAGAAAGAATACATAGCTAGTACTTTATTGAAAAACTACACGTTTAATACTGAAGAGGAAATTACATGGTCGCTGATATGTGACAAATCACAGTAACAACAATTTCGAAAAAAATACATAGCTTTTCACATATGGGAGAACTACAAGTCTATTATTACCTTTTTAAGTAAAGAGGTTTATTTATTTTGTAATCCACATGACCATAGTAATCTGCTTAAAACTTTCGTACGCAAAATACCCCCAGATCTTATGTAAGATTATTCAGCTGTTACCTATAGGTATCTATGGAATGCTGAATATATAAAATACCGTGCATTGATACTAAACAGCTGCAATCGACCCATGAGAAGTAGACAGCTGAAAGTCACCTGGAGATAGTCAACACCTGTAACCTACAGTGAACAAATAGCCCACAGGTAAAAACCAACTATGTTAGCAGATGCCATTAGGTAGTTTTGACGACAGGTCCTCTGTCATCGGTGGCGTTCTTCCTCTTCTTCTTCTTGTCTCTACTCCTGGAATGTCTAGGGTTGGTACAATCTTCTGTGTAGGACAGTCTTTACCCCTTCAGGACTGCAAGCGACAACTGGCTAGTTTAGCCGTTATGGCTGCTCTCATTATAACATCTTTGGAGGTTGAACGGGGTACCCGGGATTTACTTCGTTGGTCTGTCGTTCAGACTGAGATTTCTACAAGGTGATAAACTGGCTGATTGTGTCGTAGTGCTGTGACAGGGAACTATCGACGACAACGCGTATCTTAACAAACATCTCTGACAAGTGGCACTCGTAGCGAGTTGAAAGCAAATTACACTTCGAAGCAGGTATCTAATAAAGAGCATAGTTACAACTACTTATAAAATCTTCACAGCAAATATACTTCACACTGTTACATAATAGGTTACGATAACAACTCGTACTTTCATGTACATTTACATTCTCATTGTGTGTGTGTGTGTGTGTGTGTGTGCTTAAATCCTCTTGCAGAACAAGCCAATCAACTGCATATTTACAAGTACCTATAAAACAACAATAAATGTATACGATTCACACTTTACACGTCTTGCCCGATAAGCCACTAGCGCGAAAAGGGTCCTTGCACTTTTTATTGACTTTACAAGTACTTACAGAATCATCCAAATAGAATACATACTTTGCATAACGCGTCACTAGCAACTGCTTAGCTACAAGTACTGACAGAATGTATTCAACAACTACAATATCCTCTTTACAAATTAAGCTAGGCTAGCAACTGAATATTTATCAGTATCCATACACTTCAAACAAAACTACTCAGTTACTACTCTAGAAATAATATCTCGTTATCAAATCAGCAACAAGAGGGAATGCCTCTGCAATGTTCACACGTCAAATCAACAACTTCTGGGGTAAATTGCATAGGAAAACACACTAGGAATTTGCTAAACTAATGGCATCCGTTATGCACACAGGATTAATACTATTATTATTATTATTATTATTATTATTATTATTACTAGGGTTGTTGTCTGGCTGTGTCTATGCAGTATACACCCACCTTTTTTTTCACAACTTCATTGAAATGAAGTTTAAGGGTATATATTTTGATTCGTTAAAATTGCTTTAAGACACTAAACAAATCAAAACACAGACAGAATATTACACCTACCGATTTTCCTAGAATACAAAGCCACTTATTACAACCAATAACAACACACGTATATCAACACAGTATACACTGGTACCAACGAGTCTGTACAACAGCAATACATAACTGTGACGTAATACATGCACACAGTATCACTGCTTCCAAAATGTAAACTGAACACACGAGTCTTTCCACCACAGCTGTATCCAAAACACAAACCGCGGCACGAATTAGTGAAGCACAACACCCTAAAATATATGTACGTAAATTGAAAACAGCATTACGATCCTGAATGAACCGCGCTTCAACAAAGCTGAATTGCCGTGGTGAAACGTGTGCCTGGCTAGGTTTTCCAACATCATCTGCTCTGTACACAGCTGAAACCATCCGCACTGATAAACTAACGACACACAGCTTTCCTCAAGAAGGTGCCTTGGTGGCGTCAAGGTCTGTAGCCGTTTTCTGATAGCAATACTCGGGACAACCTGTTCTCGTTAAGCCTACGGACACAAACTCGTTATCAGAACTGAATAAATCCTGGGTAGAGAAGACCCTGGTGAGTAGACAATTTCGCTGTACTGCCAGTTTGTAGGCGATTATCCCATGTCAGTTTTTAAAAGCTAATCACAACAAATATGTTTTCCTGGTTGTCCTTGTGATCTGGAGGGAAAAAGGCATTAATCTGTTCTGTCTTGAATCTCTGACATACAAGGCCATATAAGGTGCACAATGAGTTGCAGCCCGCTTTCAGGTGACATGTGTTTTGGGGGAAATGAAAATAATTATTTTTCAGCACAGTATACACAGGGACGATAAAATAATACATGCAACATTTAAATTTTGTGCATAAAAACACCATTATTCATCTTACTGCCAGATGTTTCTACATACCAACAGAACTTGCAGGAAACTGCGAACGAACTTTAAACGCATTCGAAAGTAAAGTTCTAAGAAAATTATGAACATAAAATGGGATGAATTCAAGAGGGGTGAAGAAATAAAAGAAATCTCTGGGCAACCATTAGTATCAACAGTTATAGTACAGAGAAGATGGCGCTACACTGGACACCGTCTAAGAATCACCAAAAAGGCACTGACTCCGATTCCGTTTCACGATGACCACTTTCAACCACTGTACTGGAAACAGATGCTCCCCATACCGCTTCAGTACCGCTGTGGTGACGGATCTGGTTGCTACTGCACTGGATGCTGAGTTTTGCTAATTGTCTTCTGCTGGTCTACATGCCTGACCAATCCTGCACTGGCGGGGTCTATTCAGTTCTGCTGGTCTACATGCCTGACCGATCCTGCACTGGCGTTGTCTATTCAGTTCCGGTGGTCTAAATGCCTGACCGATCCTGCACTGGCGGGGTCTATTCAGTTCCGGTGGTCTACATGCCTGACCGATCCTGCACAGGCGGGGTCTATTCAGTTTCGATGGTCTGGCCGGGCTGTTGTCATGTTGCTCTTGGTCTTACTCTTGCTCTTACTGGCAATGGCTCTCTGGTCTGGTGCTGGTCGGTTTTCTATTGTTTTGGTCCGGGCGTCTTCCTTCTCCTTTCCCCTGTAATTGTTTTCGCTATCCTCAGATAATGTTTTGGCCTGTGCTATCTTTACTGCCATTCTATTTTCATTTTTTACTGATGTATTTCTTTGGGTGACGTGAATTTGTTTTAGGGTCTTTTTGTGCACCTCATGGCTTCTTTCACCAGATTGGTGAGGTCGTTATGGCTGCCATAAATTACCTCTTTAAAAATCTTACGAGGTATCTGGACTTACCTGGTTGGTCTGCTACCAGCACTGACCAAATCTTATGGTGTCGAACCTTCAGGCCCTGTTGGTTTGCCATCCAGACTGAGATCTTCTGATCTCAGGGCGTCAAGGTATACAAGCACTTCTATCGTACTAGAAATGAATGTGCTTCGGTCGGTTTTAACAGAGCAGACCGACAAACAACTGTGAAATAGAGAACGTTAGAAACAAACTCCCACCCTAAAGGAATTGGAATGTCCAGATAACTTTCCCGTTCACCAAAGGCTGAGTCTAGATACGAACCAAACCAACGACACCATCATCTTGCCGAGAATAAAGGAACACGTGAAGTCTCCATGTTAAATGAGCCAGGACCTTATCCTAAGAGAGACAGACGGCGACATGCCACGGCGCTGAGCAAAATGTCACTGCAAATCTACGTCCCACGTATTGCTCTCTGACCTCATTACTGTCACAGCTCAAACTCTGACTGCTGCACCTCCACATAGCTCCACTGGATGAGAATACTAATGACATCAAGAGTAATACCGCGTTTCACAACAGACACAGAAAAAGAAGAAAAAAAAACCAACCTAAAAAAAGACCTAGTATCATTTTTCTGTACCACTGCTTATTATTACATGTTACTACCAATATAGGGCGTGGTTAGCGGTATTAGTGGAACCTTATTTATTATTCTTCAAGCTGTGCTTCTACACTAAGTCGTTTTCGTTTCTGCAGTATTATGCAGTTTATTCTTATATTACGATTGGTAGGTGATATCACATCCTCTGTTGTATTAATGGATAGATGACATCTCTGGTAATACTTAAAGAACTGTTTTTACTTGGAGTTGTCAGCAGTAGAAAGCAAAGAATTGTTTAGATATTTTTTTAACACTATCATAATTAGACGTGGAGAGGAGCGACCACCAGTGAAAATCACAGTACACAGAGTGATATTAAAGGAAATAACAAGTGTCTCCTACATTATATTTGTAACAACAGCTGATGTAATATATGAATTAAAGAGATTTTAGGAATGGCTCAAATATTGTCAACAAGATTATTCACAGCTGTAGAGATAAACAACCCATTAAATAATGAGAACTCAAATGTTGTGTTTACTTCAACCTGGTCTATGGCGTAGAAATCTGCAGAATGAACCAGCAACTAAGAAATCGAACTGAGTCTCTAGAAATGTGAAAATACAGAAGTATATACATCGTATTTTATAGGGGGTTAGGGGGAAATGAACATCAAAAACAGAGGGTCTGAAGGGTTTGGAAATCGTATTTAAGTTTTCACTGCCAGTGGTTTTAGATATGAAGGTCACCGGCCTCTGTGACTGTTGTGCGATGCATGTCCTCCAATAAATACAGCGGGATTCCATTGGGATGCCAAATTGTCAGATTTGTAATCTTTCTGCTACACTTTCTACAGCAGGCCTGCATGTCCAGTATTTTGTGGTGACTGTCTCTACAGGCAACGTTCTGAGTCCTCTAATCGTGAACAGACAGACAGTCAGACACACAGATTAGACAGACAGGCAGACTTTAAACCATTAAAGTATTTCCCAGTAAATAACGAGGTGAGCATTTCGGCATCTGTGTGTCTACTCGGCCCGATACCACTGTCAGTGCTTAGTGTCGAGTTTGTTAAACTACTTAGTTTAATTCCGTTTTTGTCGTATCACATTTCATACATAGCTTCTATGACAACGTCTCACAGCTCGGGACGAAGGCAATAATGTCACGATGTCCTTGCACCCAGGACTGTCAGTGTAAGCAAATTCCCACACTTCCCCACATTGTTCACTGAAGTGGCGCTGACTGCACGGTTGAGAAACATCAATAATGCATACTGCCACTGAACCATAGCGACAACTCGGTAGATACTCGGAGGAGATCACGTTAATTCTAAAAGGGGCCTTTGAGAATGTCTTCTTCTTGATCAGTGCTACTGACTGTGACGCGCTTTGACAACAGGGCACAGAATCGGGTCAGGAGAGCTTAAGTCAGATCAATGAACGAGTATCTAGCTGTGCGCTGTTGTGGGTTTATGATGGCACAGACATTAAGAGAGGGAGAGAAAGAGAGAAAGACAAAGAGAGAGAGAGAGAGAGAGAGAGAGAGAGAGAGAGAAAGAGAGAGAGAGAGAGGGGATAAAAAGAAGCAGACTGGGATAGAAGGCCACATACAATGGCGGTTTAATCAGGCGCAAACAGAAACTATAAAAATTTCGGAGTGAAAAGGGGAGGGGGGGAGGGGGGATTGCATACAAATATGCTAGTCAAATGGCAGAAGAAAGGCACACGCACACACAAATAATAAATGTCTTATTACAAACAGCCGTCTAATAATGCCAGCAACATTTTACAATACGTCAGCTTCCTTGCTTCGCAAGTACACAGCACTTGGTATATGAAACAAATCCAACCCCCCGCCCCTCTTCCTCCATAGTCTACAATGGAGTGAAACAAAGCTACGAAGGTCTGTCGCATGAACATAGTGTTGTTTTTGATATATATAAGTAAAGAAAAAGTAAAGGGCCCTTTTCCACGCCTTTAGGCGTTTAGGGCATATAGGGCTAGACCTATATTTTATAGACCAATCGGCACAAGATGGGTAATGGGGTCAGCATCATGCCGGTCGCCTTTACTTTCCCGGGACTGCACCCGGTGCCCACTCAAGGCTGGGTCGACCTGGGAACCGAGGTCATTTTTGAAAAAAGTCCGGCTCCGCCGGGGAGCGAACCCATGATCTTAGATCCGCGACGAGCGTCTTGCCGCTCGGCCACGGCGACTCCCTGTTGATATATATATACGTGAGAATATTCACATTTGCATTACTCCCGTCAGTGGGTCTCAAATTAATCAGTCTGTTAGGGCGGGCTGATAAAAGATCTCTAAGATGCATTTTCTTTTAATGAATATATTACATCTAGGATTGTAGATTGTGTACATTTGTACTGAGCCGGAGAGACAACTGACAGAGTGGGCAGTTGCTGTAGAATTAGGAGAGATGTAGTAAAGAGAGCAGCGCAGAGACAGGCAGGAAGAGAGATAGAGTGAGCGAACATCATTTTCAAGGGGTCATAATTGGGCACACAGGTCCGTCTTACACTCGGCCCTTCTGAACACCAATCTTTCACACAGCAGTTGCATTGTATGAAGAAAGCATGTTATGTTCATATAATAATGTCAGGAAAAAAAAACATACATACATTTATTACACACATTACAGATACAAATTGCATACATACATGACATAAATACATGACCTACATTAAATACATACATTACATACACACATTACATACATACATTACAGTGCATACATACATTACATCAACATATTACATAAATACATTACATCCCAGACAGACAAAGATTGGTTTCGTCTTTCCCGAGGACAGTGTTACATTGCGATAGTAGGAAGCATGGACTCACAGCCCATGGCGATGGCGAGTGTGAAAAGCAAGACCCGCCCGTGTTAAGAAAAATCTTCCACAGTTATAGCAGGGGATTTCAGGACTGTTGTTGAGAACATTTGTGTTTAGTCTGTTCGGCTCTGAGTTAATGGAGGCTGGGCTGGATGGAGGGAGGGCTGAGGGGTGTATATTCCCGGTCTCTGTATTCCTTTCAAAACCGAAGGCCGTGCAGTGACTGTTCCGGTGTCATGGAAACCTGTCAATAAAATTGACGCGGTAGAAAAAAATACAACAAAACTGAGATCACGGTTTATCACACAAAACGCGCGCGCGCCAAAAAAAAAAAACAAGAAGGAAGGAAGACGACGGTTGTGAACAACAGTAAAAGGAGGACGAGATATCGCAGTTCTGCTCCGACCGAAACAATATCGCAGTTCGGCTGAAATAGAAACTGTATCACAGTTCTGCTGCAACAGAAACAATGTCGTCGCAACTCTGTTGTAACAGAATCAATATTACATTTCGGATGTAAGATAAAATAAAAATAATATCACAATTCAGCCCGTTAAAAAAACACAGTTCTGTTGTAAAAGAAACAATATCACAGTTCTGTTCTAAGAGAAACAATAGGGCCAGCAACTAAACAAAGAAACACTCGCAGATTCTATGTAAGGAAGCTAGTCCGAGAATCCCCGAGGTAAAGGAACTGTAAAAACTGTTGTGTTCTAGACTGTAACATGTCAGGACCTGAAATATGTAGGTAATGATGTCACGCAAAACCACGCCTGTTAAAAAACATGCTCCTAACGACACAAAGGCGATACAATTCCCAGTCACACACACTTGCTAATCCAGCACATACAACCGTCAATACAACAGTGTACGCTCAAGGACGCTTTCTTCACGTTGGCATCTGACTTTTACAGGAACAAACAAATAGAATTAACTCATATCCCATTACTGAGGCGTAATTTAAGCCTGGGACATCAACACTCTGTAAGCCAATCTCCACGTATTTTACTTAGTAAGTGGTCGGCTAGACACTAGACACCATGGTGTGAAAATGAATGACAAAATGTCAATCTAACTAATAAGTAGAAGTAATTAGATTGACAACACCCCAGACATGAATGACATAATGTATACAACAGCGGCGTATATTCCAGGTCACCCCTCTAAGTGGCACTTGAGTTTTACATAACGAAACAATTAGAATTCTATGAGAACATAAACACTAGATTGCACAGTTTATCGCCTGGCATGTTTCGTTGATTTTCGCCAGGTGCACACATCATTTAGTTGCGTATCCATTACAGGACGTTGCAGAAGCAACCCCAGCTTTTATTTTTGCGGCTGTTGTGATTTTCTAGGCACATTTAACGTTTAGTAGTTTGCCATTGCTTCCTGAAAGGTCAGCTCTCGGTACCACTGTCTAAACCAATGCAAGACGAATCATCCGCAGCTGGGAACGAACCTGGCACCTCAGCATTATGAAGAGCGTTCGCAACGCTTAAGCCACAGACGCCGACACACATCATTAACGCAACATGAAACGAAATATGTCTGTTTGTTTTAGCATCCAGAAGCCATGAGTTGTTAACCCTTAGGCTGGGTAGTATGGATATCGCAACCTTTCGGCCTTGATTCCATTGTAAATACCGTAAATCTGGGAGAAATGTGGCTTTTCTGCCTACCCCGGGAGTGAACCCGGACCACCCGGAGTTCATTACCCGGTCACCGCGCGATCCAGTTTAGCCAACTACGCTAGAGAGCCGGGCAAATAGAATAAAAAAATGAATTACTTCGATGAAATAAATACATCACGATGTTTATTCACTCATTTGTCTGTTGTGCTATTATATGTCACATTCCTCCATTCTTTTCTACCCTGTGCAATTAGTTTAATAGCAATGGGCCAATCCATGGCCCTCTCATAGTAGGTAAATATCGGTACATTTTCTTCTGCGTTCGCCATTAACCAAACGTTAAATTAGTCGCTTCCTACAACATAATCGTTATGGGGCATATGGAAAATCCTTCCACCAATGAGGTCCCAGAAACGGACTGAATTCATTCTATTTCGTTGCTGAAGCGGTCAACTTGGCTTTCCCATCCTCTCTTCACACACATTATATATATCAAGGTATCGCTGAATACAGCTGGATATCAACTGTGACTAACATCTGAAGAGCAAATTAGGCAAGCTATCAAGCTTCTGAAATAAGGGGAGGCTGAAGGTCCAGATATCTTTGCAAAAGTTATCACAGCCCCCCCCCCCCCCCCCTCTTCCCCCAACATATCTATCGAATTGATACGGAAATTACTAAGTAGTAAAGTCTGTGAGACTGAAGAAATACAAGCAGACTGCAAAAAAAAGGATATCGGGTGAGTGGGACCCCCTCCCCCCCCCCACCCCACCCGGCAAAGACCAGGCAATGAAACAGTTATATACACGGAGAAAACTTGACCATCTAATGTCTAATCCAAGCTCTTCCATGTGTCTATCTATCTATATCCTCTTCATGACGCTGTTGACATATAAGTTTGTGTGTAACACGGCCTTTCTATTATTTATATACAGAAGGACCTGGTGTGTATTTCCCGCTGTCATTTTCCAACATTCACTGTTGTATAATAGTATTTCTAAAATGTTGCTCTTGTATATTCTGAGTTTTGTCTTCCATCTAAATCCTTCAACTTCCATATATTGTTAAGCATGGCAAATGCTTGATTAGCTGTGTTTATTCTTGTTGTTACATCCTTTTCAGAATCTCCATCTGAAGTAACTTTACTTCCGAGGTATTTAATTTTTCAACTTCCTCTATTGCTTCATCATTTAACATAACTGGATTTTCTGTTTTGAAAGTATTTCTCAATACTTTAGTTTTACCAGTGTTTATTTTAAGTCCTATCTTAAGGGCTGTTGTTGAAAGATTTTAAATCTTGTCAAGAGCGTCCATATAATGGCTTGATATAAGACTGATATCATCTGCATAGTCCAAATCCTCTAAAACAGAGGTGAGTGACCACCTGATGCCTCTTTTTTCTATCTCGTGTCACTTTCTTCATCAGCCAGTCAATGGCCAAATTTAACAAAAAGGGGGATAGTATGCATCCCTGTCTGACTCCTGTGTTGACAAATAAACTTTCTGCTGTATAATTTTCACAAACTACATTATATTGAAACTCTAAGTAAATGGCTTTGATAAAATTTACTTTTTTTTTTTTTTTTGTGTGGTACACCATAGTGACGCAAAATCTTCCACAGTGATTCACTCTGCAGGCTTTCAAAGGTTTTTTTCCAAATCCACAAAGGTCATATAAACTACACTTTTCCATTCGTTATTTTGTTCAATTATTTGACGCATCGTGAAGATGTGATCAATACATGATTTCCTCTTTCTGGATCCTGCTGGCTCTTGCCTTATGATACTATCAAGTGCTTGGGTCATTCTGTAAAGAATTATCCGGCTAAAGATTTTACTAATTACTGATAGTAATGTATAGTGTGCTCAAATCATTGCCTTGATATAAAACATTCTGCGTTAAAGCTGAGGTCAAGTTACAATGCTGATTTTACACAGATATCACGGTGTTTCTGAACTAAGAGAGCGTGAAAAGACAGCAATTTCCGTGGAAATGGCAATGGGTACTGGGCCAGCAGGTAATATCCATATCAGAGCTTACTCCGATAAGTGAGTGAAGTAAAGTAAAGGATGAGGTTCAAAGGACCCTCTCTACGTCTATGGCCCATCGTGTATAGGATGCTAGACTCATATTTTATTATCTAATCTACCCTCAATTTGATCAACATCACATCGATCGCCTTTACTTCCTATGGCACTGCCTGGCACCCATTTTAGTTTGGGTCGACCCGTGAGCCAATATAATCTTTTTCAACCAAATATACCTAGTATGGATTCCAACCCAAAGTCAGTAGTCTACGACCGTTTAGATAAACGCTAGCCATTTCCACAGCTCAAATGACCCCGAAAAGTAAATGTCTTGGCTTCACAAAGTCAAAACCAAGTCTTTTAAAAGATTCAATAACTAACCAACTTTAGTTACATACCTCCTCTGCAGAAGAAACGTGTTTCTCGCTATGTGCACCGTAGCTTTCAGAAAGACAACTTCCATAAAACACCAAAAATAACACTAGCAAACAAGTTAGCTGACACAACAGACACTGAGCTCTCACAGCAGTTGTCCCCGGTAACACCACACTGTCTATACAAGCATGGAGCTCCATTCTTATTACCGTGACCTACCAATTCTTAGTGTCTGTGATTTGTGAGCTACAGATTAGAGATCGCGATTCTACAATTACCCGATGAGACTTTCTAGCGATATTGCAATCAAAGAGATCTCAACTGTGATTTTCTAACTCAGGACCAATTTCACGCCTTCGACGCATTAGGTATGAAATAGTGGACCAATATTGTTAATATACAGACCAATTGGCACTCGATGGGTGATGCAGTTAATAAGACATCGTAGTCCCTTCCCCCTCCCCCCCCCCTTTTTTTTTTTTTTGTTTTTTTTTGTTTTGTTAAAGACATCACCTGAGTGGGGAACTGGGATTGCATGATATGATCAGTGTAACTGCCACGAACTGTGCAGGTTGAGATGTTTAGTTTTGCACCCGACAGGAAAAAAACTCCATCACCTTACCGAAGATTCGAACCCAGATCTGACGAATTACAGACCAGCGTTTCAAAAATATACAGTTTGGCATCAAGTAAAACCTTTAAAATATGGTTACTTGATTTCGAAAAATCTGCAACAGTTTTTCTAAAAGGTCGTGAGGGGACTGTCAAGGATGTGCACCTATTAGGATGCTGCTGATGTCAAGACTGTTTTCTTGACCGCGTATCAAAGCAGCGTCACCACGATGAACATATTTGTTTTTCAACTGATCCAGAAACCATGAGTTGTAAAACCCTTTGGCTTAGTACTATAAATATCGCAACCATTCGGGCTTGATTTCATGATAGATACTGTAAACCTGGGAAATATGTGACTTTTCTGCCTACCCCCGAGCGTAAACTCAAACCACAAGGAGTTTGTCACCCGGTCGTCACGCAGCTGGTTTAACCAACTGAGCTAGCGGCCAGGCACGATGAACAGGTAAAGGCTAAAATAAAGGGTTGAGTTGAGTCAAGAATTGACATCACAGCACTCGGGGGATTCCCATGCGTGCTCCGTCTTCATCTTCAGCAGCCAGCGCAGAATTCCAATACTGTTGGTACCGGTCACAATCTGCTTATATGCCTTCACTCTGATTGCAGTGAGCCGGCCAGACACTCTGGATACACCCAGGTGCCTCATTCTCTCCAGGCCATAAAAATCTTCTTTCTCTACTGATTCCGTTGCGTGTTTCCAAAAGGCCTTGACCACTTCTGCCTTGTCGTGTATCAATTCACCACCCAGTGGTGCAGAACCAGCCAATCTGTCTGTCAGTTCATTACCCAACACGCCGGTATTGCCTGGAGTAAAGATCCAAAGTATGCTCACTAACCGTGCGTGACCTTTCCAGTGAAGCTTGCCACTCCGCTCGAAGCATCCATGTCTTCACCTTTCTCAGCATGCTTTCAGAGTCTGCAGAGCTACAGTTACCGCCTCCACCTCTATTCGCATGCTAGTTGTTGTGATGTCGTATACTAGGCTGTCTTCCACTAAAGATGTTCCATTGGCTTTTGCTACGAACCCCCAGGCACTTCTCTGTCCTCTCAACACCGAACCATTTGTATAGGCTAATATTAAGAAAAGACAAAGAACCGCACTGCGCTGAGAGATTCAAAGACGCGTGCAGGTTTCTCGGTGCCTACAGGTGGCATCTTTCCGTCTTGTTAGTATTATGCTGTGCTATAGCGAGCCACGGGAATCATCGCCTAAGGTGATGTCGAGTGTGACTAGCAAGACCCGCTTGCGAAACCAGCCAAGGCTGGAGTCGAAATTCTTCGTCTTCACAGCACACAGCCTGGGACTATTGTACTGCCTTTGCAGCATGATGATTCTTTCAGACTGCGTTGTTCACACTAAAGAATAGGTAACACCAGGGCTTTCTTCTTGCATGAAGAAAAAGATTATGGCTTTCGCCACAAAATGTACTCTTTAAGATGTCGTTAGTCCAAAGGCCCACTGTAGTAGCGCTGACAAAATCGTGCCTAAAAGGTGCTGGTGTTGTGCCAGGAAGAAAACAAAACAGCTTTTGGTAATAACAAAACGCTTGGAACGAAGCATGCTGGAGACGCTGGCATCGGATCAGAAGAACAGTACTCGCCTGTCTGTTTGCCTGTCCATTCGTGTAAGCTCATGTGTAGCTCCATGTGAAGCTAACGTAAACGACCTGCTCATCGTCAGAAGTCTTCCGCGATATCGTACTGCTCCTGAAAGTGCCTAACGTTATCTAAAATGGACCTACAGACGTAAAAGACGGTAACAAATCCAACCCTGCCTTACTGGCGCTTCAATGCCGGACAACTTCATGTTTTAGTGAATGCATATATATAAAGATAATTTATAGTCGAAGAATCTTGCACCATCGACGACAAGATCGTCCACTGGCTTGCCAGTAGACGGCTTCGTCGTCCGTCAGGACAGTATTTGGGTCTGTCTGTCTCTGATCGCATCAACACTGTACATCTACCGCTTTTCAGGGCTAGTTGGTGGCGAGCAATGTTAAGCCATTTTATATGGCGCTAATAACCCAGTCACAATTATAAGCAAAAGCTCGCCCTTTTGGGAAGCTGGCTGAACATGGCGATTTGTTTTCCCGCAAAACAAGGAAGAAGAATCTTGCATGACACGGAAACAGTATGATGAAAAAAGTGGCATGTATTGGCTGGCACTCACAACTCATAGTTTTCGGGCAGTTGTACGAGAGGTGCACCGTGGAAGAGACTGGGGCTTTAGCACGCAATGTTCCGAAAGACAGCAGTGGGTACACTATAGCCAATCTTTACTGTGGAGACGGCACCGAACTTTAATGTTTACTAAAACCTGCGGTGTGAAAAGGACAATCCATCAAGACTTATTGGTTGGAGCTTGAGGCTCAATTCTTTAAAGGCCACATCAATCTAAAGTTATTTCTCTGTAGAGGAAGCTTTTACTGACAGTTGTTACACAAATATCAAGGACAGGAAAAAAAAGCCAAAATGGAATGGGGAATAAAGTACGAAAGCTAATCATCTGTTTGTATGTATCATATGTATCAGAGCAGAATAGGAGAATCTAACTAACTAATAATTAGAACATCATTATCATCATCAGTCCTCGTTGTGCCCAGTGGCAAATGAGGCTTCAGAAAGGACTTTCCATGCTTTCCTGTCCTGTGCAGTTTTCCATGTCAAAGATGCGGCACTCAGGTCACTTTCCATCGTTCTTCTCCATGTTGTTTTTGGGCGCCCCTGTTTTCTCTTTCCCTCTGGTGTCCATTTGAGACCTGTTTTAGCAGGTATATCAGGATTCATTCTCATAACGTGGCCAAGCCATTTCCATCTTCTCTTGGTTATCATATTGTCTAAAGTTTCTTGGTTTGTGACTTGAAGTAGTTTAGTGTTTGAGATTGTATCTGGCCAGAAAATTTTGATAATTCTTCGTAGACATGTGTGGTGGAAGGTAGACAGCTTCTGTGCATCCTTTTTGGTTTTCTCCAGCATTCCGCTCCATAAAGAAGAACTGGCAAAATGATGCTCTTGTAGAGTCGGAGTTTCGTTCCTCTGCAGTAATTGTTTGATTTCCAGATTTGCCTCATCCTTCCATAAGCAGCTCTAGCTTTGTTCAGACTGACTGTATATCCTCTTCGGTCCCTCCCGGCAGGGACACCACACTGCCAAGATATGTGAAATTTTCTACATTTTCAAGAGTTTGGTTATTTATGGTCACTGGTTGTTGGTTTGTACTGCTTGTCATGATCTTAGTTTTCTTTGTATTTATTCTCAGTGCCACCATTTCTGCTGTGCTGTGTAGCCTGTTACTTTTTTCTTGTATATGTTCATGTTTATGTGATAGTAGTGCTATATTATCTGCAAAATCAATAATTAGAACATAGATGTAACTAATAGACCAAGACAATCTAAGCAAAGATTTTTTCCTTATTGAATTCGCTTACATTAAATATGGCGGATTGGCAGGCAGTCTTTAAAAGCTTTAATTTTTTTTAAGTTTTTCAAGTAAGTTTTACTGACGCAGTTTCCACATCTGGACTGAAGTCCACGGTTCGATGCTTAAGCTACTGAGTCAAGTGCCTGGTGCAACAATGTGAGCTGTGCACATGTATTTAATACGGAACGCCTTTCGTCTGTGCCCGCAGTGGTTTGTGTCAGATTTAAAAATTAATGGCTGGTAGCTGGTGTGCGTTGAATCTGGTCAAATAGCTAATGCATTAATACTGCGTGTGCACAGCTAGCTTGTAACGGCTGACTACTTTCATCAACGACAATAGTCAATTCCAGTTATGTCGCGAAACTACTTCTTCTTCTACCACTACCTCAGCATTCAAAGCCTCTGAGATTCACTGCTGCAGATATCACCCGCCTTCATTCATATCTCTGGTTGGCCTTCTCTTTCCAGCTGTTAACATCAAGTGTTTGCAGGTCTGTCTGGATATTATCTCTCCGTCGACTTCTCGGTCTGTCTCATTGTATACGACCATTCAGCTCTCTTGAGTGTAACCTCTAGCGACTGTCTTATGCAACTGTGCGCGTGCATGTTTCTGAATTTTGCCAGGACTAATTGTCTGTTCACTTATTTTCATATAGGGCAGTGAAAGATTTTTGTGTGGTTCTCACTAGTATAGGAACGGAGCAATTATCGGGTGAAACATAACATAGCATATCATAATTTGTGACCCGTTAGAGGTGTATGAATGGAAGCACTAGCATTCAAAACACGCAATCTGTCTCTGTGTACGATAACTGAGTCCAGTCCACTTCGACTACACCCTTCCCCCCCCCCCACCCAATGTTCCTTGAAGTATATATAGATTTTGCAATCTAATCATGTCTTACCAAGTGCCCAAGTCAAGCTAGCTTGCGACGTTTCACCTTTGTCAAGAGAGGCTCCTGATGTCCTGCACATTTGTATATTTTGTCTCTGACATATTTATTAGTTTTAGTGTTATAATTATTTACAGTGGAAGCTGGAGCCTCAACTACGAAAACGTCGCCTATGAGTACGCGCTCGCCATCAAAAAAGCGAACTGAATATAAGCAACCAAAAAGGAAATGAGAAATAAGGAACACAAGTTAATATAATATAAACACCAAAAAAAATTTTTTTTTCAAGTAGAGAGGAAATACTTGCCACGATAATCAAAAGAGAAACAAAACGAGAGGAAATAAGCTACACATGCCAAGATATTCTAAACACATCATCACACAACAATGAACACTCACAAGTATAGAGGCGGAAAGGAATGGACAGTGTAACGGTTGTTTCCCCCCCCCCCCCCCACCCCACCCCCATCACCACCCGGGACTGCAGAATGTAAGATTACCCCAAGAATGAGAACCAGACAGCCCAGAACCCGGAAACCCCGTTCCACGAACGACACACATGTGATACTTCCTGGCACTGTAGACTCTCCTACAGGTGTAGGTCGCCAGCACTTCTCTTGGTCTGCTACAAAAGAAGAATACAAAGGTATTTATGTTGTAAAGCTCTTCAGTGGCTACAGCCTCGGGTATCGGATATGGCTGGCACATGCGTGGAAACTTCACTTGGTGACGGAATGCAGCGTCTGACCCAGGGACGTCTCAACAGCACTGTGGGAAGGGCCGTACACAGAGATGCAACCACATCGGGGGGGTGGGGGGGGGCCACCACAAGCGGGCGGTATAAGCATTTCAAGGGTGGTGGTGGTGGTGGGGGGGGGGGTCCCGGAAGACTTGCATAATACTGAACAAAAAGCTATTGCACCGTCCAGATTGTATGCTACCGGACAAACCGAGTGAGAAATGATACAGACACATTATAGGTACCATCTCTTGCACCAAATTCCTTAAGAAGCAGAAAAACAAATGGTTCGGTCATCTCGTTAGAATTCAGTCTCAACAACAGGCACTGTGACTAAGAAGATCTGATGTAAAATCCAGAGGGTACCCAAGCAGAACATGGATTGATGACATTTAGGTTATTCTACATTTACCGACCGATACAAGTCAGTGCGACCCACTGAGCAA
Source organism: Candidula unifasciata (assembly GCA_905116865.2). Classification (NCBI taxonomy): domain Eukaryota; kingdom Metazoa; phylum Mollusca; class Gastropoda; order Stylommatophora; family Geomitridae; genus Candidula; species Candidula unifasciata. The sequence goes on along the minus strand of CAJHNH020000413.1, from coordinate 731,479 downwards.
CGTGATCATAAACCTTCTCTCGACAAGATAATCAAAGGCAAAAACATCGACCCGGTGATGACTACAGACGGGAAAGGGCCGAAAGAAATAGTGTATGTAAAACAAGCATTCGGAACATGCAATTATTTCAGTTGTTATTGGCAATTTTTCTCAAATACACAGCTCCCCGATTGGTTTCCTGCGCCCTTTGTAAGGAAAAGATTACCAGACTCACTGCCTCCCCAGCAAGCATGCCGTAATAGTTGATTAACTGGGGACTTCCTTCGAAGTCGGAGGACATCTGCATTAGAGGCAAGGAGCCAACATTATCAAGGACAAAATAGAGGACATTTTAAGTAATCTGAACATCAAGGGAAACTTGCTAATAAAAAGCATCAATAAAAAATAATAAAAAAATTGTAGCACAAGGCATGGTACCACGAAGGAGAGGCAGGGGCCGACCAACAGGAAGACGGGTATAGGATATAGGTCACTCCTTAAATATGAAAGTATATGAGGCGGGAGAGCTGGCGAGAGATCAAATTTCATTCAGGCAGGCCGTGATGAGAGCGACGTTTTTCAAAGGATCTGCTGCATGATGATGATGATACATTCTTATTCTTCTGTGTCAACCTTTAAAAAGGCATTGTGATGTAGCGGTGTGTTTACATCTAGGCTGCGATTTCTGAGCCTGTCGGCCTAATGCATCCCATATCAGCAGACCAATCATCAGTCGCCATGTATTTTGATATGCTTGTCTGAAGGGTTTCAGAATATTCTCCAACTTCCAATGGGGCCCCCTAAACAATATCTAAAACTGGATGTCCCCATCTGGAATATCCAGGCGCAGCGCCCCTGAAGCCACTGGGGGACAAGAGGAGGAGTGATTAGCGTCGGCAGTGCTTAAACCCAATTAAAATCACACTTAACATGACTACAGACACAGCAGTATGGCTTTGGCAATCATTGGACATTAATCACAGTGAAAATCAGTCCAACACACATTCAGAATCGATCCAACATCCAAAACGTGGGAGAACACACACACATTCTTCCATGCAGTGACCCGGTCTCTGTTCAAACACGGACAAAAGATTAGTCTTCGAAAGCATCCACTGGTTTGTTCGATGCCACTCATTGGTTGTACAAAAATGCATTCTCTGGTTCTTTGTCGCAGCAATGAAGTTTCGCTGTTATATTTTATGGTTAATAATCGCAAACGGATTAGATATGTTGAAACATGAATGAGTTAAAATTCTTCTTCTTCTTCTTCTTCTTTGCGCTCACCAGCTGTAAATTCTGGCGGAAAGTTCTGGTTGTTCATCCACTTCTGGATTATAGTCCTGTTCCAGAACCTGAGTGTTGCGTGTGTATCCGTTTTACAGATCTGACTCATTTGTATGCAGACTACTGGTTCCTTCGGGTTTTTCTTATTAACCGACCACAAACAGGGAAAATCCACAGGTCACGGGACAGCCCAATATTTAGGGGGTTGTAAATTCAGCGCATGGTTTTGTCATTTGGCACTTCATATGCTATGCAGTTTTGTGCTGTGCAGTTTTTAGTTTTGTGTGTTGTGCAGCAGGCCAACGCTAAAAAGATGAACTGTCAGTTATTTTTTGTTTCACACGTTCTTCCGTGTCATGAATACAAACTGTACAATATCTGTTCTCTTGTTCTCCCTCTGCCTCTCTTCTCCTCCAACTTTCCCGTTGTCATTATGTACCCCAGTGTTGCTATTCTTGCGACATGAACAGAAAGTTTAAGTTGTTTCCTTCCGATGTTAGTATCTCGTTACGAATTAATGCCTTTCTGACTTACTCACGCTTTAAACCTTCGTATGATGTTCTCATCACTCACTCTTAAAATAAACATTAAAAAAAAAAAAAAAAAACTGACAGACAAGCAGCTTCCACACAGTGTCTCACTAAGCGACTGATTGTCCGTGACACTGGTCAAGATGTAGGTAAGCTAAAAGAATACAAGGTAAAGAATGGTTTCAAGACATTTTGTGTTTGTCGTGCTGACCCCACACGTTTATAGCCCGTAGTCCCACCCATGGGTCGCCTTTACTTCCCAGAACATCTGGTATATTAGGTTGGTTAGATCTAGCAGCTGACGCTGAATAGGTCACATGGTGACAAAACCTAATAACAATATGACTACAATGACTCTGCACTGGAGACAATATAGTCAAAATGAATTAAGGCAAGCTACAAAAACGAGAAGGGAACTAGAGAGAGCCGTTAAACAGATGGGACGAATGGGGTGAGCTGCACGCGGTAGTAAAGGATAGGTTGACGGCGTGAGTTGGTTAACTACTTATACTCCACTGGCTGGAAATGGGGGATAAAAAAGGGAGAGGAGGAAGAAGAGGATAAGGAAGAAGGGGAAGAGGGGATGAAGATGAAGAAGATGAGGAGGAGGAGGAAGTAGAGAAGGAGGGAAGAAAAAGAAGAGGAGGACGGGGAGAAGGAAGTAGAAAAAGAGATAGTAAATTTTAAAAATGGGAAGCCACGAACTTCGAGTCGGCAGGCAAGCGTCTTGCCACTGCACTTCCAACACCGTACTACTAACTGCACAATGCCAGGACGCTGATCAGACAGCTATAAATATATTGAAAGTCAACTACAAAGGTCGCATTAAACGTCAGAATGCTAGACGCGTCGGTGAATCTAAATCTTGACTCTTTCAAAACAAAGCTCCGTCCTCATTTCTATGTCACATGTGGAACGAATTCTGGATGTTAAGACAACCCCCGAACATATACACTGCAACCTCGAGGGTATGTCTGTGGCCGGAATATTTTTAACCTTTTAAGCTTACTTTCTAACTTCAGCAGTGCATTATCGTGGGACTCTAGACACTTCAGTATTTATGTATCAGATACAAGCAGCTGTTCACAGTTAAACAATTTCTTCTTCTTCTTTAGCGTTCCCTCTTAAAAAGGCGTCGGGACATTGGGTGTGGTTTACAGCTAAGCTGAGACGTCTGCACCTTTCGACCCAACCTAATTAATTTCAGCAAACATTTTTTTTAGTTTAGTCGCTTTTTTTTTTTCTTTTTTTTTTTAGTATCCAAAAGCCATGAGTTGTTAACCCTTCGGCCTTGAATACATGATAAATACCGTAAATCTGGATGAAAATGTGGCTTTTCTGCCTACCACTGGGCGTGAACCCGGACAACAAGGAGTTCGTCACCCGGTCACCGCGCAATCCGGTTTAGTCAACTACGCTAGCGAGCCGGGCTTAGTCGCTTTTAACAGTATGTTGCTGGCTGGCAGTGGACTTGTTATTTGAAGCCGGAGATATAACACGGGGACTTGAAACCATTTAAACTTCTTGTAATGTGTATGTGCAGCTCAACTATTAGCTCGAAATTGGGAATGTGTTTGCGCCCCAAAAAAATTTGTAAAGATACCAATCCAAAGCATCTAAAGTGGTTGGGGGGGGGGGGGGGGGGAACTGTTTTTTTTTTTTTAATCTGAAGGCCAAATTTGGACATCGTCAAAAGATATAATGCCTGTGGACAACGTCAGAAAATACTATTACTATTGGACAGCGTCAGTAGATACGAATACTATTGGACTGCGTCAGTAGATACGATTACAGTTGGACAGCGTAAACAGATACAGTTACAATAGGACAGCGTTAACAGATACGGTTACAGTTGAACAGCGTAAACGGATACGGTTACAGTTGGACAGCGTAAACAGAAACGGTTACAGTTGGACAGCGTGAACAGATACGGTTACAGTTGGGCATCTTAAACAGATACGGTTACAGTTGGACAGCGTAAACAGAAACGGTTACAGTTGGACAGCGTGAACAGATACGGTTATAGTTGGGCACCTTAAACAGATACGGTTATAGTTGGACAGCGTAAACAGATACGGTTACAGTTGGACAGCGTAAACAGATACGGTTACAGTTGGACAGCGTAAACAGATACGGTTACAGTTGGACAGCGTAAACAGATACGGTTATAGTTGACCAGCGTAAACAGATACGGTTACAATGGGAAAGCGTTAACAGACACGGTTACAGTGGGACAGCTAAACAGATACGGTTACAGTTGGACAGCGTAAACAGATACGGTTATAGTTGGACAGCGTTAACAGATACGGTTACAGTTGGACAGCGTAAACAGATACGGTTACAGTTGGACAGCGTAAACAGATACGGTTACAGTTGGACAGCGTAAACAGATATGGTTATAGTTGGACAGCGTAAACAGATACGGTTACAATGGGAAAGCGTTAACAGACACGGTTACAGTGGGACAGCTAAACAGATACGGTTACAGTTGGACAGCGTAAACAGATACGGTTACAGCTTGACAGCGCGAGTAAATTCGATTACAGTGGAACAGCGTCAACGGATGCGATTACAGTTGAACAGCGTCAACAGATACGATTACAGTTGGACAGCATCAGTAGATACAATTATAGTTATAGCAAAGCTCAAGCAGGTAGATCTCGTAAAAACAGTTTCGAGAGAAAAGGAGAGAGAAAGAGAGAAGACAGTGGAAGAAACGCTGTATAATTTTACACTTGACAGTAAAGTTAACCTTTAAGTAACAATTCCTCCTTGAGCAAATCAAGTATAAAAAATAGCAATTACTCCAACTCACAGCTGTCGTTCTAGCGATAAAAGGCTACTCTTGGCCGGCGTGGATCTTCAGGGAGGAGTAAGGGGTGGACGAATGAAATGTAATTATTGATCAGGGACGAAGACAAGAATCCCAATAATGAAAGGTCGCTAGGGCAGTGCGGGGACAGTCGGGGTGAAGGTCAGTGCATGAACAGATTAGCTATTGTTAATCTACCAACAGCGCTAAGTGAGGATGCAGCCAGACAAAACAGCATATCATACAGCAGAACATCTGGAAGGAAGGCAATAGGACGACCAAGAAAGAGATGGATGCAGAAAACTGCAAAAAGATTAATAAATCAATCATTCAGGCGACCCCTAAATCGCAAGACAAATACAGCAAACCATGACACTGGGTTACAACCTGGTATCAGTGAGACGACAAAAGAAGAGGAAGAAGACCCTGAACATGAGGTTCTGAACGTCGATGGGGACTGGTTCAAATACGAAAGCGTTTATCTGAAACCAATATACAAGGACCCTTTTCTACGCCTTCGCGCATATTGGGCATACAATCGTTTTTGTTCTTTTCTGTTTGGCGACTACATCACGCGTGAATTAGGGACATCCCGTATTATATGGGGTTAGGGTAAGTGTTAAATGAATGGCGACTACTGCTAACCCAAACCACCCTATAATCACGCGTTACGTAGTCGATAAACAGAAAATAACCGTCGTTTTCATTATGTCTATAATTAAAATTTAATGCGTCCGTGGCTTAGGCGTTGCGAGTTGACTCGTAATTCCAAGATACTGCTAGCTGCGTGGATTTATATTATGGTATGGAGCGTCGCAGGTCGACCTAGCCTAAACTGGGTACCAGATGGCTGTCCTGTGGAAGTAAAGACGGCCGGCGTTATGCTGACCACATTACCCACCTAGTACTGATGGTTTGTAAAAATATGAGCGCTCTTCCCATAAACGCCTATAGGCGTGAAAAGGGGTCTTTACTTTGTACTTTACTTTAGATTTCAATACATTCTACAATTTATTGTCGGGCATATTTCGCTGCATGTGCAGTTATATCAATATATAATCGCAAGAGACTGTTTTGTATTTCGGTTCAGTTTATTCACTTTCATGCTTCATTGTGTACATATATAACTGATCTATACTTTGTATACCGATAGACTGCACGCTAATGCACAACTCAAAGGAGGTCTCCGTGGCAGTGGTCAAGCTGTTTACCTCTGGCTTAGAAGGTCGTGGGGTGGCTTCACAGATTCCTCCCTCACTTCAGGAGTACAGTTTGTTTACAAATCCCTGCGAATCGTCACTGGAGCTACAGAGCTCGTGCTTTGTGTGACGCTCTTAAGCGAGCAACCATTCTTTGGAGAGACACCGAAACCAGTGTGATCAAATCCAGTGCAATGTCCGTCTTATTCTTAACCGCACGGGACTGCAGGTTATACAGGGGTGGTGTGGCCAAGACGGGCGCCCTAATTATAACTTTATGTGCTTGCCCTGTTTATCTGCAACAAGCACTGAGACTTTTTTAGTTCTACGGTATCACACCTTAAGGTCTTGGTCTTCTATCTCTGGGTGTGAAACTATTCAGACAGCAGCCGGGAGTGGATAAACGCCATGCTCGCGGGCACGGAATAAAGTTGCTCATCTCGACTTTAACTTAAAGAGCTGCATATCATTCATCAAAAGGATTCGCAAAAGAACCAAGCCCGCTCCGACCAGTGGGGGCATTAAGGAAGGCAATAAATTTACTAATGCTCAACAAACAAGGCTTTAGCCCAAGTGCCGTCTGCGTTTTTTCACTTACAAGATAACAGAACCAGTCTGATCCCCGCTTATATGAAGGATTTTGTTTCTGAAACCAGTAGCCAGGTTTTACGACTATTTGGCTACTACTTAAGATCGTGTGATTACACAATAAAGGGCACGAACAATTACGCCAGTCGAAATGGATCAAAATAAGCTATGTATTTTAACTGTCTTAAAGTAAATCGTCGTTTTGTAGAACAATTCACATGCAGCAGATGGCTATCTTGGCTATCACAGTACTGATTTATTAGTTAAATCTGGGCCGGGAGGTAGATTTTCTCAGTATGATACAAGTGTTGAAAATGCTACCCAAATAGCATCACGCTGTCAGATCAAAAGTTCAAATTATATTTTGATTTCGCTGGTTACGCCGTCCACCTTGCCGCCTTTCTGTATCATAGCACAGCACGGTACAGAGTAAAATAGGGAACTGGACGGTTGAAAAACGAAAAAATGGGGAGAACGGGAACGGTTAAGCGCCATCTCATAGTAAATATTCACTACATGGATATTATCCGACGTGATGTGACAACATCACCCAAAAAGTGCCGTCTGGTCCATAAGAATGAGTCTAACATCATATGTACGATGCGCCGCTCAAGTAAATCCGATCCGTTTGTGTGTGTGTTTTTTTTTTAAATCTTTACGTTTAACCAGAATCCCCGAAGAAGGAGCTTTTGGTTATAATTATGAATTCGGTTATTTGTGCCATTTAAATGACTTAACATTGCTCGCCACCAATTAGCCCTGAAAAGGAATCTGGCAGTGTTGATGCGACAAAAGAGACAGACCCAATTACGCTGCCGACCGCCAGCGAAGTCGTCTACCGGCGATGAAGTCGTCTATCGGCGATGAAGTCGTCTAGCGGCCAGACAATGGGTGACCCAGTTGCCAACAGCTGCTGAAGTAAAATAAAAGAGGGTCCTCACTTATATGGATGGGGCACGTCAGGGCTGTCTCCCATTATGAAACTGACTTCTTGTGTGCACGCGAGCGCATGGAGGAGGGAACTAGAGACTAAAGTTGCAGAGTTGGGATGACTGAGGACACAGAGTGAACTGCATTCGATAACAAATCATAGGATGAATTGGCGTGAGTTGGTGTTTCTTCTTCGTAGTGTTAACCTTTTTGTAAACTCAACGCATACAGAACTGCAGTCTTGTGTACAAATATAACTTATTTCTGTTGTGGCATAACCAAGGATAATTTCAGTCCGGCAAGAGTTAATTGCAAGTTTTAGTTAAAAGAATTGCGCACGTAAAATAAATATATTTAAACATAGACGCTAAAAGAATAAAAAGGTACGAAGGCGCACATAATTTATGACGTTTTGTGGTGTTACTAGGAGAAACCCTTAGATATCGTTTCGTCACAACACAGAACGATTGCCAGCCATACCATCGGCCTAACACCCACAATAATAATACCATATACGAGTTCAGGTGAGATTTATAATGGTAGGGAGTAGCTGAGATCCCCTATAAGCCTTAGCTGTATCCTAAAATATTTTATTGAGATCCCACTATTCTATATTCTACCATTGTATAAATATTCCGTGACTTCATCAACCTTGATACTTGTCCGTTGGACAATTCACTAGTCCTTACATATTATGACGTTCTTAAAGTTACTATTCCCCGTTAGGACTATTCAATAGCGAACCCTTCTTCCCTCTGTCACTCTTATATTCATTCGGTCTACTTGCGTAAAGATCTTATAGTAGAAACCGTGATCCTGTGCCATGTGGTATCATCAGTTGGGTATACATTATATTGTTTATGTCATTATATTATGCAATACATGATTTGAGTAAAAGTCGTCAGCTTTGTGGGCATATCGGGTTGGCCTATGTTTATAGACCAAGTGGTACCTAGGTGTTGATATGGTCAACATCACACCTGCCGCCTTTACTTCCCATTACTATACCTGGTGTCCGTTAAGGCGAAGTCGACCTGGGTTTTGGGACTCGAACTAATAACTGTCCAATCCGCAGGCGAATGTGTGTCCGCTTAATTATGTCAAGTTTTATATGATCGTGCCATAATTTAGATAGGTATAAACCAACATATTATAATAGGGTGGAGATGTATTATTTTGATTTACTTGTAGGGAAAGACAACATATGAACCTTGTTCTTTCTTGCTTACTACTCTGAAAAACACCACAGACACCGAAACACCTCCACCTGCTCCAGATGTGTCGACATAATGCTCAACACAGGGCTGAATGATGTATTCCGCAGGTTCCCGTGTTCCCGTATTCCCGTTCCCTGAATGCCTGTTACCTGTGGATTGTGAACCACCATCACTGTTACCTGTGGATTGTGAACCACCATCACTGTTACCTGTGGATCGTGAGCTGTTCCCTTGTGAATTGGGAACCAGACGGTATAGAATGAACAACCGAGATCTCACGGATGAATGTCGCAGTTAGGCGAGGACTATAACAGTCGCAGCCAGAATCTTGTACATTCCTCCCAGAGAAGCTGCAGTTGGACACATCCCGTATATCGTAAAGCTGAGTGTTACTGAATATTTGTATAAATTATTGTGGTGTCATGATGATACATTTATTTATTTTCTCTGTGTTAATTTGAAAATTGTTGAATTCAATATCAGTATTTTATCAATACAGTTGTGGTTTAGAAATTCCATTTATAGATTTCATCGTATCAAATTTACTTCTTAGGTAGACTAAAGATTGTTCATTGCAATTTATTTGAGTTAAATTTACAAAGTTTTGACTTTGGTGGTTTTCTGAATTTCTTTAGGACATTTTCGGGGATTCACCCTATTCTTTAACTTTCTGTATTCTCCTTCCTCTATTTTCCAGAACTCAGGGACCGTTATAATTCCCCTAGACTTATTTAATTCGAGCCCTGTAAGTTAATTTGGAAGGATATAGGGGATCTCCAGGCGACGATAGATTCCGCCAAAAATAGATGATTACAATTGGGGTCTCTTACGCGGGATTTTTCAGAAGTTAGGTCATTAAAAGTAGTTATTAATAGGAAATTGGTAGGAATTTAAAGGTAAATAATATTAGGCAAAAATTAACTTTAGGGAAAATAATATAATAACTTTACACTGGTGTTTATTTGATTGGTGTTTGCGTGTGTTCTTTTGAAGTATATTCTGCAGGTAAAATGGCAACAAGACCCTCACTTATAGAGTTGGCGGAGCTGGGGAAAACTCTCGGGTATGCTGGCGAAGAATTAAAGGCATATCTTCAAGAAATACAGAGAGAATGGAGACAGGAGGACCGTGAACGGCGTCAAGAGGAGAAAGAGCGAGAGGAGAGAGAAAGAGAAAGACAAGAACGCATAAGATTAGCTGAGATAACTGCTGAGAAAGAGCGAGATGAGAGAGAGAGAGAGAAAGACAAGAAAGAACGCATCAGACTAGCTGAGATAGCTGCTGAGAAAGAACGAGAGATGAGAGCTCATGAACTCCGTCTCAGAGAGCTTGATTTACAATCTCAGTCTACCTCTAGTACAGCAGTTAATGCGCAACCTTCTGTCTCTGAGGCACATTCTTTTGGCCATCCTCACCTTCTTGGGCCGATGTCTTTTCCTTTTCCTCAGTTTAATGAACGCGAGGATAGAATGGATGTGTTTTTGGAAAAAATTCGAAAACGTTGCTAGGTCTTATTTGTTGGATAAAGAGAAGTGGTGTCTGAAACTTTCACTGTCTTTAAGAGGTCCTTCTTATGAATGTTATTCGAGATTGCCTCCTGGTCAAGAGACCAACTTCGAGTTCTTGAAAAATTCTTTGTTGAAGAGATATGAGTTGACGGCCTCTGCATATCGTAACAAATTTCGTAATGCTAAAAGAGAGCCAGGAGAAACCATTTCTCAATTCTTTTCAAGAATTAAATCTTATCTGCTGAAATGGCAGAGTTTAGCATCATTCACCCAGACCTATGAAGATTTAGAGGAAATGATGTTGGCTGAACAGCTAAAAGAGTCCATGTCAAAACCTCTCCAAACCTTTCTGACTGAGAATGGTGCGGAAAGAATTGCGGACATATTAAAGCTGGCTGAGAGATTTGATTTGGCACACCCTGAACAGGTGGGCGCCAGGGCAAAGATGCACCTTTCAAAATCCCCTCCCAAATTTACCGAAAAGCCAACAGAACGTAACACACATAGGGAACCTGAATTTCGTAATGGTAGGTCTAACACACCCAAACACTAACAACACCAATCATAGGTACCATCTACAAGATAATCGAAGGGGTGACGGTCGTGGTCAGCAATCGTCAGAGTGGAGGGGCCGGCTTTACTGTAAGTATTGTCGTCTGAATACACATAATACAGCAGACTGCCGAAAGAAACCCCCTCAACTCTGCGCCGCCTGTTTAACTAATGATAAACAGGAAAATACCAGGATGAACTCTCATGATGGGGAGAGACCTCCTGTTGTAGATACCATTCTTTTGAACGGCAGAGAAATAACCTGCCTGTTTGACACTGGTCTGTTATTCGATGCCTTGGTTTCTACCGAACTCGTTGACCCAACGCAGTACACTGGGGAATTTATAGAGATGCAGACTGCTGCACAGGAGTCTGAGACATTAAAATTACCTCTTGCCAAGGTAAACATTGACTGCAAATATGTAAAAGGAACTATTGTCGCGGGTTGTCTTCCTAACCCAATATTTCCAGTTTTACTAGGATGCAAATATTTGTATCTTGCAGTTCCAAAGACGCCTATGCTAGTTGGGGCCATGGATACCCGGTCATCAACCAAAGCATCAGCAGTATCTGATCCAGAACCCCAGAATCCTTTACCAAAGGACATAAGTGCTGCGCAACAACAGGACTCATCATTAAAGTCCTGCTTTAGGAAGTTGCCTTATGCCCATCAACCTCCTGAAAGAGGAGACTTCTATATGAAGAAAAATTTATTGTACCGGAGAGCAGGGATAGCAGAACGAGAGTATGGCCAACTCGTTGTTCCCTTGCCCTACCGGAAAACTATCCTCCATATGGGACACACACTAGCATATAGTGGCCATATGGGGATAGCGGCAACTTCCCAGAGAATTTCCTGTCATTATTATTGGCCAGGAATGACGGGGGACATAAGGAGATATGTACGCTCGTGTCCAGAATGTCAACGAGTATCTCCGAGACATTCAAACCCGCCGGTAACATTGGAGGACATGCCCATTATGCATGAGCCTTTCCAAAGAGTAGCGGTCGACATCACTGGACCTCTGCCTCGGACGAGGAAGAGGAATGTTTATATCCTAACGATAGTCGATGCTGGCACATTGTGGAGTGAAGTGGTAGCGCTGCCCACAATCGATGCGAAGAGAGTTGCAGATGCTCTCATTACAATATTCACTAGACTAGGATTTCCTAACCAAATCCTAACTGATAAAAAATCCCAGTTTCGGGAAAAACTGATGGATGATGTACTCCAGATTTTCCAGAACAGCCATATCCCTACGAGTCTGTACCATGCTCAGAACCAGGGAACAGCAGAGAAATTGACTAGACCTCTAATCACTCTTTTGAGAGAATTGTCTCAGATAAAAGTAGACATGTGGGATGAATATCTTCCGGCAGCCCTCTCTGCATATAGGGAAGTTCCCAATACCACAACAGGTGTTCCTCCAGAGACCTTGTTGTTTGGTCGTCCAATCCAAGGGCCATTGTCAGCCCTGTTGCAGTCATGGACAATTGAGAAGTTGGACCAGACTGTGGTAACCACTTCCAAATACGTGGAAGAACTGAAAGCGAAAATAAAATTAGGCTGGAACTTGGTTGGAAAATGCTGGAAGAAAATTAAAGCAAAGTTGACTTCTAATTTTAGAAGAAAGGTGAAAAGTAGGAATCTGAAAGTGGGAGATAAAGTTATGGTGTTGTTACCATCAGTCAGTGAGAGGATGGAAATTGGTTTTCAGGGACCTTTTCCTGTGGTGGATAAAGTTTCCCGCAGACAGTTTGCAATTTCTATAAATGGGAAAGTAAGGAGTTTTCATATAAACTTGCTTAAGAAATTCCAGGAGAATATGTTTGGTTCTCCGTAACGGGGGTTATCCATTTAGCTAATGGGGTACTGAATCTTGAGGTAGTGATATTGCATGGAAAAGGTAACAATATCTAGATACACACATAATATAATCAATGTCAAATGATTTCTTGAAATAAAAGAATTGTATATATCAAATTCAGTTCTCACGAGAGTAAGGACACGATCCTTGTGGGAGACTCCGCACAGCGCAGCCATCCCTGACTGAATAAATGATACCTTCTATTATAAAGAAGGAAAGTAGAGTCACTAGGTCACTAAAATATTAAATTAGTTTGCCGACTTTAACTTAATGATATAAAATAATTCTTAGTTTACGATCGGGTCTCAAATGGGCGAGAACATGTGCCATGTGAGAGGTTTTGCTAGCTAGCTAGGAATCCTCCCTGACTGAAAAGTTTTTGGTTCTCGAGCGAGCTTGGTCTTGATTCTTGTAGGAGATTTCGTCAGATGACCGAAATTCTGCCCTAACCGAATGAGATGATCTAGATACACATATAAGCACCGGAATTCCAGCAATCGCTGTGAAATACATGTAGGTTCCTTCCAAGATGAAGTAACCTCTTTTGTTGAGAACTCTCCGTTTAATTTTAAACAACATCATTCGGACACAATGTCCACAAAATTAAAATTTTATACACATACATTTTATATTTGCATAGTGGATGATGAAATGTGTGTGATTGCAAGAAAATAATAATTTGAATTTTAACTCTTTGGGAACTGAAATTTCCTCTATTTAAATTTCGTAACTGAAATTTTCTTTTCCGGGGGCATATGTGGCATAACCAAGGATAATTTCAGTCCGGCAAGAGTTAATTGCAAGTTTTAGTTAAAAGAATTGCGCACGTAAAATAAATATATTTAAACATAGACGCTAAAAGAATAAAAAGGTACGAAGGCGCACATAATTTATGACGTTTTGTGGTGTTACTAGGAGAAACCCTTAGATATCGTTTCGTCACAACACAGAACGATTGCCAGCCATACCATCGGCCTAACACCCACAATAATAATACCATATACGAGTTCAGGTGAGATTTATAATGGTAGGGAGTAGCTGAGATCCCCTATAAGCCTTAGCTGTATCCTAAAATATTTTATTGAGATCCCACTATTCTATATTCTACCATTGTATAAATATTCCGTGACTTCATCAACCTTGATACTTGTCCGTTGGACAATTCACTAGTCCTTACATATTATGACGTTCTTAAAGTTACTATTCCCCGTTAGGACTATTCAATAGCGAACCCTTCTTCCCTCTGTCACTCTTATATTCATTCGGTCTACTTGCGTAAAGATCTTATAGTAGAAACCGTGATCCTGTGCCATGTGGTATCATCAGTTGGGTATACATTATATTGTTTATGTCATTATATTATGCAATACATGATTTGAGTAAAAGTCGTCAGCTTTGTGGGCATATCGGGTTGGCCTATGTTTATAGACCAAGTGGTACCTAGGTGTTGATATGGTCAACATCACACCTGCCGCCTTTACTTCCCATTACTATACCTGGTGTCCGTTAAGGCGAAGTCGACCTGGGTTTTGGGACTCGAACTAATAACTGTCCAATCCGCAGGCGAATGTGTGTCCGCTTAATTATGTCAAGTTTTATATGATCGTGCCATAATTTAGATAGGTATAAACCAACATATTATAATAGGGTGGAGATGTATTATTTTGATTTACTTGTAGGGAAAGACAACATATGAACCTTGTTCTTTCTTGCTTACTACTCTGAAAAACACCACAGACACCGAACACCTCCACCTGCTCCAGATGTGTCGACATAATGCTCAACACAGGGCTGAATGATGTATTCCGCAGGTTCCCGTGTTCCCGTATTCCCGTTCCCTGAATGCCTGTTACCTGTGGATTGTGAACCACCATCACTGTTACCTGTGGATTGTGAACCACCATCACTGTTACCTGTGGATCGTGAGCTGTTCCCTTGTGAATTGGGAACCAGACGGTATAGAATGAACAACCGAGATCTCACGGATGAATGTCGCAGTTAGGCGAGGACTATAACAGTCGCAGCCAGAATCTTGTACATTCCTCCCAGAGAAGCTGCAGTTGGACACATCCCGTATATCGTAAAGCTGAGTGTTACTGAATATTTGTATAAATTATTGTGGTGTCATGATGATACATATATTTATTTTCTCTGTGTTAATTTGAAAATTGTTGAATTCAATATCAGTATTTTATCAATACAGTTGTGGTTTAGAAATTCCATTTATAGATTTCATCGTATCAAATTTACTTCTTAGGTAGACTAAAGATTGTTCATTGCAATTTATTTGAGTTAAATTTACAAAGTTTTGACTTTGGTGGTTTTCTGAATTTCTTTAGGACATTTTCGGGGATTCACCCTATTCTTTAACTTTCTGTATTCTCCTTCCTCTATTTTCCAGAACTCAGGGACCGTTATAATTCCCCTAGACTTATTTAATTCGAGCCCTGTAAGTTAATTTGGAAGGATATAGGGGATCTCCAGGCGACGATAGATTCCGCCAAAAATAGATGATTACATCTGTACATACTACTAGTTCATCGCCTTTCAGACAGACAGACGTCGAAGGAAACCTTCCTAGTTAGTCGTCTATTACGACATGTATGTTAAGGGTCCAAGAGGGGTGCCTGAAACCCACATGGAGAGTGAGCTGGCAGGTCTACTGGGCGAAAATGACAGAATAAGAAGACTAAAATAACGCCCGTGCATACACACGAATACACACACGGAGAAGATATTTAGATAAAGAAGTGGGAAATGAGAAAGTATTCAGCAAAGTAAACGCTGTTACAGATTACCACGAAAAGATTCTTCCCATTTAAAAAGAAGGTAGTTAAAAAAAAAAAAACAGTATTCTGACAAAGGGAATGTATTTTATTTCTCCAAAGCGATGGCACACAGCTCAGATTTAGGATCGAAGAACCCAAGCCAAAGTGTATGCAGTGTGAGAATCCAAGAACAAAGAAATCGCCAGACAAAGGGGCCGACCACGGACACTTCTCGAGCTTCACTCCACACTCTGGGAGTGGATAAAGAATGCTGTCGAGGACAATTTTATGTTGGAGAATGGGCGTGAACTAATTTAAAAGAGGGTGGGAGACTCCCTGAATTTGTGTTTTCCAGGAACTAGCCTGAGGATGAGTAGGGTGATTAACAAATAATTAATAGACATCCTTACAACTGATCCACTGCCGTCATTTTTCCCCCAGCTGGAGTCCTTCCACATGTAAATTGATTATTCGTACAGACAGTATTGGCGTTAGGGACTGTAACCTCTTAGTTGAGCGAAATTTATGGGATTTGTAGCTTGAGAATTCTTAACATTTGCTTTAATCCTCCCTTCTAAATAATCAGCACTGCTTTCTTGCATCTAATATCAACTGTCAATCTCGAATGCTTCAAATGACGAAATCCGATGCAAGCTAAATTAAAAATATTTGAGCGGAGATCGCAAACATAGGTCATAAAATTCATACGGGGGTCGGGGGGGGGGGGGGGGGAGAGAACAAAACGGCAAAAAATTATGCAGTCTACCTTTCAGAACACACCGTGCAAACATGAGTACACTTTCGGTTGGTGAAAAGCTCACTTCAAGATGTAGTCTCAGGTGTCAGGGTTTACACTGAAGGCTTTCAGAATTCTCTATGAAGAGAATTAGAGGATGAATGAACAAGATAAGGAGTTAAGCTGCATGTGATGGTAAAGATAGGACAAGCTGGTCGATGGCTTATACACCGCTGATGATAAAGGAAAGAAGAACATGTTTAAGCATGTAACAAGTGGCATATACGTTGCATCGCTAAGACGATGACTGAAGTACCAAGATGAAGATCTTGCAGACGAGCAACAAGTACGCAAACATAGAAGCAGTATGTATCAGCGGTTGTAATTTGAATTTCAGATTTTCCAACTGTCACAATAAATATAGCATTACAGGTTGCCTGTCACGGGTGACTGACGTTTATGTAACTAAAGAAACCAGGGCTAAGTTCGTTCCCATGTGTAGCTAGCCAGGGTTCAACAAAAGCAATCAAGATCAAGACATGTTGCTGCCTTGTGTTGGGGAAAGTCAAGGAAAGGGCTATTTTTGCACGCCTTCTGAGGTACTGGGCCCAGAGGACTAGACTTTGTTTTTTACAGACCAACTGACACTCGGTGGGTGATGTGGTCAACCACGCCACGGTCGTCTTTACTTCCCAGGACCCCCCGTGTGGGTTCCGGGGTCTCATTGTGGGGAAAACAAGAATAGACCCACTGCCTCTCCAAAAGCATGTCGTAAGAGTCGACTAATTGGGGAGCTTCCTTTGAAGTCGGAGTGCATCTGCCGGAGAGGCAAGGAACTAACAGTCTGTTTTCAAGAGAGTAAGATCTGTAAAACTGATGCACACGCAACACTCAGGTTCTGGAGCAGGACTGCAGTTCAGTAGTGTACGAGCAACCAGAACTTTCCGCCAGAGTGTACAGCTGGTGAACGCGAAGAAGAAGAAGACTTCCCAGGACTTTACCTGGTACACTCCTGATAAGTTGGTCTGGGGAACACGTCTGGATCCGTTAGGATTTGAACCCAAGACTTTTGGATGCACAGAGGAGCATCTAGCCGCTCCCTCCGCTGGGAAAGACTGATCATTTTTTTTAATTTACTCAAAGTGCAGTGATGTCAATTCTTCGCCCTAATCACGCGGTTAGCTACAGACTGACAATGAAACACTACAGTCAGAACATGCACACAACACATTGGCTGCTTATTGGGAGAAGTCAGGTTTCACAATTCAGGCAAACAAACAAAACTGATATGAAATCAGGGTTGTCATACTGTCATTTTTGATGCCAGATTCCACAAATTTGGCATATTTGAAATTGAACTGGCATAAGGAAATGAACTGGCATATTCTGGCATATTTGGGTTTTTCCTGGCTTTTCTTATCAAGATGTGCTCACATTTTCTTCATGGTTCCTCCGTTAGAAACAAGCAGATTTACTAAAAGCAATGTAGACCTACAGTTAAAATCTTTATTTCAGTTAGACTTTGTTGTGATGTCCTGGTACGGTTGTCTTCCTAAACGGACCGTGACTGCGATAAACCTTTGTAATGTATGTTAATTTATTAGAATGAATGCGAGATATACAACGAAAACCCACCACTGATACCAAGTGATTCAGACTGTTCAGAAACTACTTGAAGACAGAAAATAGATAGGATACAGACCTAGTTCTGTCTGTGATAGATTTTATTACTTTTACCAATGGCCACGTCATCCAAAAAATGGAAGCATCTTATGACAGCAATCGCAAGTATAATAGTAATTGGGAGAAAACATAGTCATGGCTCAAAAGATCTTCAGATGGATCAGAGGCAGCGTATTGTGAACTGTGTCAGTGCACTGTTGCACCAAGAATTAGTAGCATTTCAAATCATGAAAAATCCGAAAAACACAGAATGAAAACTCCGTCAAAAAGCCAGTCACAACTTAAAACAACAATGACTCCTAGGCAAAGTAATGATAAAGTTAAAGCAGCAGAGTTGCAACTTGCTGTAGGCATGACCTGCCATTGTGCAATACGCACAATTGATCATCTAAGTGAAATCATGAGAGCGCATGGTCAGGGGAGTACATTGGAGCACATAGTTGCATAGAACTAAATGTTCATGCTTAATAAAAAAAAAAAAAAATTATTATATCGCATGCACTTAAGGATGACCTTATTGATGATTTTCGGAACAAGAAATACGCCATCATTATAGATGAGTCTACTGACGTTACCACTCAAAAGCACTTACGCATTATAGTTCGTTTTTTTTTTTTTTTTTTTTCAATGACAGGAAAAATGAAATATTTACTTGATTTCTTGCTTTAATTTCCTTGCCAGTGGCTACAGGACAAAACATATTTAATTTGATTGATAAGGAAATCAAAAGATATGGTCAGAGTCTTACAAATTGCACTGGTTTTGCGTCATATGGAGCTTCAAACATGGTCGGGTGCAAGAACTCTGTATGGCCCAGAATTAAAGAAGTGTCTCATTTTTGTGTACAGCTCAGATGTATCTGCCATCCACTAGCACTCTGCATTTGTAATGCAGTTGCCAGGCTGCCATCAAATATTGGTTTCTTACTGTCAGAAATACCTCAGTGATTTCGTCATAGTGATTTAAGACGAGAAGCCTATAAAGAACTATTTAGAGTGATGAACACATACATGGATAAGATCACTGTAGAAGCAAACCCAGACGTGTATGCTATAAACGAATTACTTTTTGCTGATGATCAAAGCATACTGTATCAAAATGAATATGATCTACAGGAACATCTGACTACTCTCAACAACAGCTGTTTACAACATAATATGAGAATCAGTACAGAAAAAACAGAAGTTATGAAGATCAGCAGAACACACAGGCCACTGAATATAAATGTTGGAAGTGCCAAAATCAAGCAAACCAAAGAGTTCAAATACTTGGGCAGTATATTTACAGAGGATGGAAGAATGGACAGAGAGATAGAAACAAGAATACAGAAAGCAAATGCTGTCACATACCAACTATCACCTCTGCTTAAACATCCAGATATAACCATGAAGACCAAAAGACAATTGATAAACACCATCTTCATTCCAACACTCTGCTACCAGTGCCAAACATGGACAATCAACAAGACCCATGAAAGAAAAAATAGAAGCCTGTGAAATGAAATGTCTAAGAAAAGCAGCGAACAAGACCAGACTAGACAGGATAAAGAATATAGACATTAGAAACACTGTCAAAACTACGCCATGTTTAGACTACTTAGAACATCAAAGAATAAAATGGTTTGGACATCTAACCAGGATGAAAAATGATCAAATAACATCACAAATTTTCAACCAAAGAAGCTCAGGATATAAGGCAAGAGGAAGACCAAGGAAACGGTGGATTGACGGGGTCTCCGAAACCTGCCAAAAGCATGGCCTCAGAACATCAGATGCTGCCCGCCTTGCTTATGACAGGAACTTGCATCTCCCCACAACGCTTAGCGGCATACGTGGAAGGAAAAAGTAAAAGTAAAGTAAGAACACATCTACGGAGTCTGAATCAGAACGAATTGCTCCTCTTCCATTTGAGAAACTGTCATCTACTAGTTGGTGAACTGGGAAGAACTGAAAGCATATTTCACATGTGCTGAATTAGCCCAGACAACGTTTGGCACAAAATGTAAAGTAAGATTGTTAAAGGAAATGCTGGTTCCAAACCATGGTAACAGTGACCAATCGACTAGAGTTTGTAACGGCTGGACTTCAAGGTCATGATGTATTACTGTTTAATACCTACTACTAAAACGCCACCGGTTTTTGTCTCAAACGTCCTTACAGAAGGCTTGCTTCATGTTTAAGCTACTCATGCAGAAACTAACGTGTCAAAGCTACAAGTTACTAGTCTTAACATGTTAGCTGCGCATACATATTTTCTACAGCGAAGGGACGAGGAGAAAAGCAGTACGCGAAATCCTCAAGTGTAATTGCTACCTGCCAACGCTTACACATGCGAAGTGATTACTGGAATGAGTAAGCCAGTCAACCGTAGTTAGCCAGTCTCCCGTCAACCCTCCTCAATCGCTTCTGACGACATTCATGATATGTAACCGTGCTACTGTGTGTTTGTCTAATGCGGTAAAACGCACCAATCCGCTGTTTCTGTATTTGACTTCTACTCCCTAAGATCATCATCATCATCAGTTGCCTTGCCGACTGGCGTGGACGATCATGCCTCTCCATAATCTGCGATCTCCTGCAGCATGTATCAGTTCGTGCGCCGACACTACTCCATGCCATGCAACAAGACGGTCAAGCATCTTCTCTACTTGTCTTCCTCTATCCCTCCTTCCACAGATCTTTCCAGTGGTCAAAACATGTTCTATTTTCCTTCTTCTCATAACATGGCCGAAAAATGATGACTGTCTCCATGCCATGCAACAAGACTGTCAAGCATCTTCTCTCGTTGTCTTCCTCTATCCCTCCTTCCACAGATCTTTCCAGTGGTCAAAACATGTTCTATTTTCCTTCTTCTCATAACATGGCCGAAAAATGATGACTGTCTCCTTCTGATGTCTGTGATAAGTTGTCTTCGGGCTCCCACCTCTTTCAAAACCTCTTGGTTGCTCTTTTTGGCTGTCCACGGTATTCTAAGCATTATTCTGTAAAACCACATCTCTGAGGCCTCTAGAAAGTGTTTGACCTGCCTACCGATTGTCCAGGATTCACAGCCATATGTTCAAACTGGATGTATGTAGCAAGCAAGAATTCTTTTTCTAACTCTCAATGACAAGGATATATTGCACAAGATATTTTTCATTTTATAAAATGCAGTTTTGCCTGTCCTATTCTGTTTCTTATCTCATATATGCATCTTCCATCTGATGTTATCCATGTGCCCAGATACTTAAATTTCTGTACTTGTCCTAAAATAACACCATCGACTTGTATTACACATTTAGGAATAATTCGTTTCTTTGATACCACCATTACTTCTGTCTTCTCATTATTCAAACTGAGGCCCATTCTTCCACTTTCTAACACCACAATGTCTATCATTTCCTGTAGTTCTTTCTGACTTGTTGCTATCAAGACTGCGTCATCCGCATAACGTAAATTGTTTATATTGTGCCCACCAACCACAATTCCGGGCATATCAATTAAAGATCTCATTAAATGTTTACTGTATATTGAAAACAAATCAGGTGACAGTACACATCCTTATCATACTCCTCTCTCTATGCATTGAAATGTACATAAACAGTTGTTAATTCTTATAGCTGCTGTTTGCTGCCAAAACATATTCTTTATTATTCGTAGATCTTTCCCATCAATGTTTAATTTTTCTAACAGTTTGATTACTTCTTCATGCTTCACAGTTAAATGCTCCCCCAGATTACTGCAACTTTATGCCACCCTATCGAGTTCGTAATGCTTTTTCCTCCTCTTCTTTGTGTTTTCTGGCATTTTAACAAATGCGAAAGTTCTGGTTTTTCGTCCATTTCTGGGCTTTGATCCAGAACTTCGTGTTTTGGATTTACATCAGTTTTCCAGACCTGGTTTATTTTTATGCAAACAGCTGGCTCCTTGCTTCTCAGTCAAAAGCACTCCGACTTTGAAGGAAAGATCACTAATTAGTCATCTTCTACGACATGCTTGTTGGAGTTTGTACTGCAGACTCTTCATACCCTTAAACAATCATGATTTTCGCTTGTGGTCTACACATGTATTTCTGTCCAGCAGGAGAGCCGTCACAAGAAAAAGGTGCGGGTAGAGGTCAGTCTCCTATAATTTTCTAGACAGCTGGAGGGGGCCCAAGGAGCTAAGGCCTTGTTAAATTACTATTACTAGGTGCTGAATGACAGATAAATATAAAAATTTTATTCGAAAATAATTAAATGATCAAAGAAATATGTGTTTTAAAATAGAACGTTTACACATGATTAGCTGGAGCTCTAACGCCCCCTCCCCCCCCCCCCCCCCCCAAATCAGCGTTTCTTAGGGAAGATGTGGGAGTCGGGGCTTCAATATGTCTCCCTTGAAACTACTGGGGCATTAGTCGCCACCCCGCCTTTTTTTGCTAAAAATGGGGGGTGCCTGAGCTCCAGATTGAGGTGCCCATGTTTTCTTTCAATCAACCCGGCAGTGGGTGACACAGCTATATGAGTGCTGGCTGTGTCCCCCTTTCTATAACCACTCTAGTAGTTTGTTTACAAAGACGAATTCTCGCATGGTAATCTCAGAGAATCACAGCAGACGGTGGAAGCAGCACTCAGTATCTGTACCGACACATTAAAAAAAAAACACGACAGGAAGCAGACGCAGGAATTGTGCATTCAAAGAAAAGGCAGGAAGCACACACTATAATCGATAATAAACTGGCCCGTTTGATGGAAGTGGACAGAAAACCGTGGAATTGGAATATGTGGGCCGTTGATTACGTGGCAAGTTCTTAAGATGACGTGTTCGACAAAAAGTGAATGATATAGGTCAACATTGAAAACTCCGACAACCTCTGAACTTGTGGAGTGAAACAGTCCTAGATCATCGATAGTCAGATTCGTTGATGTCATCATGTATGGGGTTTTAGCGAGAGATGAGGACAAACATCCACTATCATGTGTTTTAAAGCTGTGTTTTTTGCTACTGCTGCTATCGCCACAGCTATGGTCATTCGTCTTGAGAAAAAAAAATGGGGGGGGGGGGGAAGGTGGGACCAACATTATTCCTGAGTTCGGATCAGAACCGACATCCCTCATCTTCAGCATTCAGCAAAGAGTGCCGATTCTGATGGTGCCAGTAGCATTTGATACATGTCCGTCCTGTCTTTCCCCTCCTGAACGGCATTCCTGTAGCCGGCCTATGACGCGAGATAGTTAATTGGTGGTTGTTGGCGACGACTGTAAGAGATTTCCCTTATTGTTTAACACCACACGGCACTCGACGAGCACCTAGCTGTTGGTTTATCATGAGTGGGAATTACTTTAACATAAGTAGCCATTTAGAGTGTCACTTATACTTATAAACTTGTAGAGGTGCTTACATACAGTGTCCATCCAATGAGCAAAGAATACACATGCAAAGCAAAGACTGCATTCAAGAAATAGGCACATACTTTTAAAAAAAAATCAATTAATCTGGTGCCGTCTCTACAGAAAAGATTGATTGCAAAAGATTTCTAAGAGTCTGTCTCTCGCTCTCGTTATATTTTCTCTTCGGACTTTATTTCTTGATGTATGTTATCCTTAAACTTGTATTTTAATATACCTCTTGCTCGCAGCCTTCAACTTTTCCCTCCAGTAAGGTTTTTTAAAGACAGAGACGTCTTTTAATGTGGCGGAAATATTTCACCTATATTTTTAAAAACCTTTCGGATTCCTGGTCTCTTCCCAACTTCTCTATGTCATTGTGTATGCTTCCATATAATAGGAGCTATTCTTCTGTGTGTGTATATATATATATATCCACCTCCTTCTTTTTTCTGTTTCTCTCTCACTAATCGGCTGACTTTTCATTATTCACTTCTGTACAATAAGAAGCTCTAAACAACTATCAACTCTTTTTTGTCTTCCCGTCATATTACCGCAGAAGCAAACTGTTCGCATATGAAATAACTAAGAAAGCGACAGCGTGTTAGTAGAAAGGAGTGTTGAGGGAAAGGTGGCAGTGGGAAAGAAAGGTGTCATCACAGGTGAGACTGCAGGCAGGAGGTGTGAGTCAACCAGATCACCTTAAATTAAGAAAAACATACTGCATATATTACGTAAGTTAATCGCTTGCTGGAGATTGCTACAGCCAAGTGTTGTGTCCTGGACGCCTTGCCATAGTCAGGCCTGCAGGCGCAGAGAACACTGCTGTGGCAAAAGTGCGTTGTTGTTTTTTTTTTAGAACCGTGAGTAATCCCTACACGGTATGAGCTTTCAGATTAGGCTGACAGTCAGTAGTAATCTAATAATGTTACATTTCAGGCAAATGGTGTCAGAGGCAAACAATTAATTCAGAGCGCCAACATAAAGAAACTATTGCAGGAAGGAAGGAAGAGGTCAGCTCCTAACAAATGTTCTAACATGGCTCAAAGAACATAGGTCTAGTTTTAGTGCTTAGCAATAATAATTATACTAATAATAAAATAGAGGACAAATAAATATATTATTTCTGAAAGCATGTGATCTTTATAAACGTAAATATCAAAAAGATTAAGTCTATACATGGTTGAAACGGGGAAAGGTGGGCAGCTTTGCTCCCTTATAAATTGGGAAGGAGGTTCAGCCGCGGGACTAAACAAGTTGAAGAACACTGTTAGACAGCACAGCTGTCGCACTAGTCACATACAGGTGTTTTGTTCAACAGTGTTTCAGTTGTATGTACACCGCAGGCACTAAATACACTACACTTTTATTATAAACAGTTGTGTTTGTTTTGAAACAAACAAACAAGAAAGAAAGAAAGAAAGAAAGAAAGAAAGAAAGAAAGAAAGAAAGAAAGAAAGAAAGAAAGAAAGAAAGAAAGAAAGAAAGAAAGAAAGAAAGAAAGAAAGAAAGAAAGAAAGAAAGAAAGAAAGAAAGAAAGAAAGAAAGAAAGAAAGAAAGAAAGAAAGAAAGAAAGAAAGAAAGAAAGAAAGAAAGAAAGAAAGAAAGAAAGAAAGAAAGACAGAGCATTTGTATGAACAGAAGAATTTCTCCAGAAATTAATGTTGAATCAAACATGTCAATTGTAAGTGACAACATGACATCTCTAAAGACACAAGCGGGCACCCTCACAACTAGCTAAATATCCCTAACAGGTGCCATCACTAGTCAAGCAAGCCTAAATTATCTAAACCGGTCACTCTACAGATGACAGCATGCGTAGTTCCTTTTTCAACATAAAACAGATGTGAGTTGTAGACTATCTTGCAAACATTAGGGCCGAAACTATGGGCTTTCTGAGTTGAAATGGTGTACAATGAGTACAATGATTCTTATAATATTTTCGACCAACCAAGCGAGAAATACTGACATCCTAACAGATCCGAACATCAAGGAAAATTGGCTTGTAAACAGAATCTTCTCTCGGAAACTGAAACACTTGGGGCATACCAAACACTATAGCGGAGTGGACAGAATAGTCAGGAATGAGTAAGGCAGAAGCCGGCCAACACGAAAACTGGCATAGGACATCTTTGGCAGGACAGAGTAGGAGGGAGAGATAGCAAGTGAGAGTGTTTCTGTCAGACGGGCTGTGGTGGCAGGAACGTTTTAGTAAAGGAACTTCTACATGATGATGATGATGATGATGAAGTTCCTTTACTAAAACGTCCCTGCCACCACAGCCCTACTGATAGAAACGTTTTAGTAAAGGAACCTCTACATGATGATGATGATGATGAAGTTCCTTTACTAAAACGTCCCTGCCACCACAGCCCTACTGATAGAAACGTTTTAGTAAAGGAACTTCTACATGATGATGATGATGATTATAGTTGGCTACAAATACATTTGCTGAATTAACTAGTTGCTTCCATGACAAGTGAGATTTCAGTGTGCGGTCAGCTTTTAGTGCTTTAGTTGTCTATGGTCTCTTTCTATTTTACAACTCATCTATGAACATCTGGCTTAGAGGTTAGTGAATGCGTCTAACAATTCCATGATCCTTAAGTACTAGGATTCAGTGATGATTTTTTTTTTTTGGGGGGGGGGGGGGGGGGCTGGCGCGGAAGTACGAGAATCGCACGGGGTGGGACCTCCTTGTGTTACATTTCCAAAAGACAGTAGTGGGTGTACTTTAGCCAACCTTCATTGTGAAGACGGTACACAATGGCTTTAATGGCTTCTACAAAGACTGATAAACACCCGCGAATATACTTCTCGTACTGTGTGTTCACCAATCTCAAACTAGTGTCAGCTGTATATGAAATTCAACCCACTAGAATTGTTGCTTGGTGAGTCAGCTAAATAACACCTTTCAAACTGAGCATGCCACTTCTGTGGCGACACCATCACTCGGCTGTAAAATCTATACGTACTAAAACTATGCATACTAATTAAAATGTAGAATATATATGTGTTTGCGACACCTGCTTTAAGGGAGCGTCCACGCTAAAAGATTATGGACAAAGCTAATTTAGCTAACTGTTTTAGGAGGGGGCGGGGGGGGGGGGGTAAAGAGAGAAAGCACTAATACAGCGGTTCGCAACCTGCCGGTCGCGACTCACTTTTTTTTCTTTTGGGGGGTGGGGGGAGGGGTCTACGACCCTTTCATAACGGTCGCCTAAGACCATTGGAAAACACATATTCATTGAAGTTATGAAGTAGTAACGAAAATAAATGTATGTTTCTGGGTCGCCACAGCATGAAGAACTGTTTTAAAGGGTCGCAGGTTTATGAAAGTTGAGAGCTACTGCACTAATAGATTAGCGAGGAGACAGCACAAACACGAAGACAAGCAAAATTAGTTAAACTAAGAGATGAAAGGGGAGGTGTAGGCGGTCACTGCAGATTTCCGCTGCCTAGAAAACACGACACACGACACACACACACACACACACACACACACACACATACATACATACATGGTGATTGTAACTGACTTAGAAAGCAAGCTGAGGAAGGTGAGGACTGGCATGTTTCGCTTCGGGAGCATTGTCTGGATCTTTTCTCCAAGATATGCCGGCGTGGTGGGAAATGAACAGTCGGACAAACTGACTGGCCTTGCACAGCTTGGTGGAATACTTAGGCATGCTAATGCAGACGTGGTCAATGCCTTTTTCTTTTTGGAGCACGTGTACAATTCGAAAGAGCAAATGGATCATCACAGTCTGGTGAGAGTATTGCAGCGAGGAGTTACAAGGGGATCTGGCCGATACGCGGCGCTCAAAGGAAGGGCAAGACAGGCGTATAATCAGACTGCTACTGATACCATTGGAACTCTGCTCTGGCTGCTGAAGATGGGAAAGGAGTGCTTATGGAAACGCTTAGAGTGCTGTGATGTCGTTCTTGAATCAACTCAACTACTTTGTCACACATAAACCAGTTGTTTTATATATATATATATATATATATATATATATATATATATATATATATATGTGTGTGTGTGTGTGTGTGTGTGTGTGTGTGTGTGTGTGTGTGTGTGTGTGTGTGTAATGGTTTCCAAATTACAAATTTGAAATGGATGGTACCGTTTGGTGTGTTTTAGTACTTTTTCAACAAATATCTGGTACTATTCCCCAAAACATTTCAAAACATTGCTTCTTATTTTATCTTGAACGTTTGCGCAGCCCACCAGTGGGTTGAAGAACACTGTCCTACTCTGTGGCCACTAACCCTAGCAGCACCAGAAATTAACATACATGCACGTCTAACGAACAACACACGTCATGACCGTACGCCACTGCTGTACGTGAATCACTGCTACACGTGGCGTGTTTTTGCGTTCTCACTATGGTGGCGCTGCCTAACGAGCAAGAACTCGTAATGTCCCTAGTTTTGTGTTACTGGTGTTGCAGAAACCTGCAAGCTTAAGCCTTCTGAGACTCCCCACCCCTACTCCAAAGAACCGCGAGGAGCTAAGCGGTCCTTCTAACCACGTTTAGATCAGTTTTTAACTTTTCGTTTTTACATTTCATATAATTTCAGATGCACAGTAATATTTAGTGGTCAATCAGCACATTACTATTACGCATTTAAACAAGGACTAGTCCAAACGCGTCCACGAACACATTTTCAGGAGACAGCACTTTTATTTAAGGCTTCCCTCTAGCGTTGTTTTCTTTGTGTGGAGTCGCTAATTGGTAATCTTTGTAATCTTAGTTTCAGCTTTATAGCAAACGGGTCACCTCATAGTTGCTCCACTCCTGTGCCAACGAAATGTTCATCACAGTCCCCTGTAGAAAGATTGACAGACTGCCGTCTCAGAATATGCACTAGTATACACACGCATTAAAAGCATACGGTAGCCATCAAAAGCGCAAACACAAACAGTGCGACATTAAAAATGTAGTTCATCGTCGACGGTAGCAGTAGTTACCAACAGATTAGCAGTTGCAAACGCGATTAGTTTTAATCCCATAAGAGCAACACCAATATTGCGACGAGAGGCCACGCGCCGTTTTCTGAATCTACAATTCCAACACCACGTTGGTCACAGTAGAAAAACATTCCAAATGAAAGCTGCAGCTCACTGTCGCGCCATGCACTCAACTCTGTAGCTGGGCGAAGAAACTATATCTATTCAGTCTAAAAAATGGAGCAAAAATGCAACGGCCACCGTCTGGCAGAAGCAAACAATGTGCCACGACTCAAAACAGTGACCGTGCCTAGCGTCCAGAAACCCGATTGGCCGCACCCAGCGTTAAGCCACATGGAAAGTGTAGTCATGTGTACTGATTACCACGCGTAGAAGTTAAGGAAACTGAAGGTGATGAAACACGCACAAAGATATGGGCTGCACGATAGCTTTCATAGCTTTCGGGGGCTGAGTGGTCTCGAGGTATGGTGACCGCCTCGAGTGCTGGAGGTCCCGCGTTGAGGTCCCTGTGAACTCTGGGATTTTTTCATGTGGACTACTAGTAATTTTCTCTGGTCTCTGGGTAGTACGATCGGAAGCCCGTGTGTATTCTTGCGCACGTAAAAAAAAAATCCATTCGCAGTTTGAAATCGAAAAGAGAAGATTCTTCAGACTCAGGCTTGGGTTAGAAGTAGAACGGAACACTTATGAGTTATCACCCGTGTGCCATGATGTTGTTCCATCGAACATATAACGTAAAGGCTATCGGCCTCCTGACAAAGGTTTTCTTACGGAAGGATCGAAGAAGAAGATTATAGGACAGACAAGACTATGAGAGCTACGGGAGCAGCCGTGGTTGAATAAAGAGCCAACATCACAACATTCGGGACATTCCCACAACTGCTCCATCACCCATCCACAGCAGCTAGCACAATGATAATTCCCATTGTGCCAGCAGCAGTCTGATCGTATGTCCGTCTTGCCTTTCCTCTGAGTGTCGGCCAGATCCTACGGTTAATCCCAGCCGCACCATTCTCTTCAGACAGGGATGATCTATTTGTGCTTCGGGGCTGTTCCCTCATCCCTCTCTGACCACATCTAGCTTGTGAATTTTGAAGTAACAATGCGAGATACAAATTGAAAATGGAGGCATCTGAAGTAGACTTGACATTATGAAACTATAATAGGATTGACACAGAAATCTGTACAGTCTACTTGTAAGCCAACAGATTTGTGTCCCTTTTCGTCCGGCCTCTATTCCTAGCCTGGGCGATAACCTATTTATCTATCTTCTTTTACCCCACCAGGACATCACACAAGAGTTTAACACCCGATGACACAAAGTGCCACCACGTGGATGAGGATCACCCGTGGAGAGGTCCCAGAAACCGCGTGTAGCCATAGACCATATGTATGGCCGGGCTATATTGCGGCCCCTGGCAAGAGCCAGAGTAGGACTTCACAAAAAAGCGAAAAATGGCATCACACAAGGAGATGACTGGATATATGACACCATTAGGGCGACAACGAAGATCCTAGCTACTTTTGGAATAGCTCTTGGACGTTATTAGAACTCTGCCACAACAAGGTGGAGACAGATCACAGGGGCAACACAGCACATACGGATGACTCGTCTTCTTCGCATTCATACTAGACTCTGTCTTGTTCCAAAATCTGACTTTTGCGTACAGAGCAGTTTTACATATCTGGCTTTTTTTTTTTTTTTTTTTTTTGCAGACTATTGGGTTCTCGCTTCTCTTAGTATACTTTTACGACAAGCTTTTTAGCAGGCAGTGACCCCCCCCCCCCCCCCCCTCTCTCTTTTCTCCGCAGGTATGGTTCCGGAACCAACATGGGGAGATGCTGACTGTTAAAATATTACCCCGGCCATTCCACCTTCCCTAGTAATTATGTCGTGTCGCAAAATCAAACACCTCGCGCTGTCACCAAAGTGTTGCTGGCTACTCTCAACAGCAGCAGCTACATAACATAATGTCAGAAATTCCGCCGCCGGGTTGCCTGATCCCAAGGTCATGAGTCACCTGCTAGATCTGAACCTAGGCTGTCGCCAGTGACAAACGAAGTCAATAAACCGGGAGACAGAAGCC
The DNA here is from genome assembly GCA_905116865.2 of Candidula unifasciata. NCBI lineage: Eukaryota > Metazoa > Mollusca > Gastropoda > Stylommatophora > Geomitridae > Candidula > Candidula unifasciata. The sequence continues at coordinate 701,410 of CAJHNH020000413.1, read as the reverse complement.
TCGCTGTGTTGTACCAGACATGGTTGATTAGCTGTATTTGTACATAATCTTGGAAGCCATGCGGCGATACAGGCTGCAGACAAGCACTCCTTACGTACCGATCAATTTTGATTCACTTATTTTTAGGTTAAAATACAGTGTATCCCAGAACATATAACAGAGGCAGCGCTGTGGTATACCGGTGGCTAATTACTGATTTGGGAATCGACATCCAGTATACCGGACAACCCACAGATGTAGCAAATGTCTTGAGATGTAGAAGCTGACTGTTCCAGTAGCACACTGGCTGCACACGCATCGTAATCCTCTTATACGAGTAGAAAACACACATGAAGGTCAATATGGTGGATGGAGTGGGCTTACTGTTTTAGCCGTGGCAAGTTTATGCTTCTGACAATAGTAGCCGTTGCCTTTCCTCATATGTATACTTAAAGGATATAGTTCAATCGCCCAGCTGAGATGAGTGCATGTTGCGACACTGTGAGCTGTGAATATCATTTGAAATGGTTTTCCACTACGTTCTGCAGATTTAGAAAATGGCGTGTGGTCTCTTGTCAGTGAACTGGTGGTGCCTTGTGTGACTGATTGTGTGTGCAGTTACTGATCTGTTTAAATTATTGCTGCCATCGACGAGTTAACCTATGGAGTAACCCGCTAGCTACGAAGTTGCAACAGCGATTATCCAATTCGTCCTTTCTTGCCGGTCCTTTCTTGCCGGATCTACATCTAATTCCAAATATACACGATCTTACTCATCTTATCCCATCTAACTAACATCGTATCTTCCATTAGTATTCGTAAATAAACATTCTTCAAAAGTGGATGCTTTGTGTCAAAAGCGCAGCTATCACAGCCTATCTGTAAACGTGCGAAGCATTAAGTGCCAACGCAGAAAAAGCCAAGGATGCCTGATCCACTAACCCAGAACCAGATGATAGTCTGCCATGAGGTTCGTATTCCATTAACAAACCAACAACAAAAAATGCCAACAGTCAATACGGCGAGACAAATATAAGGGAGACAGGCGAACGACGTAACCTCTAATCTATTGCGCCGGGAGACAACCAATGTTCTAACAAACGATGCGAGAAAGACGGGGGGGGGGGGGGGAGTGGTTAGGGGGGAGGGGGGTGGTTAAGTCTTCTCTGACATCACCTTTGATAAACGGACATTTTCCTGTGTGGCTTTCTCGTTCATTAGTGCCAGAACCTACCTACAAGTTCAGGCCCTTTGAGACTCCACTCCCTCCCATTTCCCCCTCCACTACTTCAATTTTTTTTCGTTCGCTTGAAAGAAAATAAGTATATCTGCAATGCTGTCCATATTAATCCAGTTTCGTCCTTTTTAGGATGAAATTTTTGTTATGTGAAGCCCCACCCTGGCTTTTTCCAGGGGCCGCAATATAGACAGGCCATAAATATGGCCAATTGTCTGAACGCGGTTTCTGGGACCTACACGGCGATTCTCAACCACATGGTGGCACATTGTGTCATCGGGTGTTTATCGCTTGTGTGATGTCCTGGTGGGGTAGAAATTCAGTCAGTCAGTTTAATGCTGTCCAGGGTTGCCATATTGGCATTTTTGATGCCAGACTCCACAAATTTGGCATAACTGAAATTTAACTGGTATAAGATAATGAACTGGCATATTTTGGAATATATTAAGGTTTTTCCTGGCAATGTAGACCTACAGTTAACATCTTTATTTCAGTTTAGAATTCCAGTAAGAATGCAAGCAAGTTGATGTATTTCAATAATAAACGATTATTGCAAAAACCATAATTCTTGTTTGCTGTTGTCCCTGAACGAAGAACTGCATCTGGGAGCGTGGTGGAGGGGTGAACAGACCAGTACCTCTTAACACACGTCATAATTACAGATTTGCTGCTACTGAATGTGTTGGGCCAATATGCGCAGACATAATAGATTAGTTGTAAACCATACTACAATGTGCAGGCAGACATTTTGAGGGTGCATAGATAAAGGTGTTTGTTACAACCTCATTTTTTTTGGGGGGTGGGGGGGATCTACACTTCATGCATTCCAATCTTTTAGTTTTAGAATAGAAGAAGAAGAGGTGGAAGAGGAGAAGAAACAGGGGAACAACAACAATGACAACAAAGGAGACAAGAATCTCCACTGTAGATTGACTGACCTCCTGTACTTTGTGCAGCAACTCCAGGACTGGATTGAGGTACTCTGACTTGAACCTGCTGACATTGCTGCCATAGCTATCACTTAGAACCTCCCAGGCTTGTTTCACCACTGCTGGTGTGGCTCGCCCATATAGAGCACCCAAAGTGGAGGACAGGACTTCATCAATGTCATCCACACCATCTGAACATTCCTGTGAAACAAAACAAACACTGTAATACCCAGTTCATATTTTCTTCTTCATCTTAGCGTTCACAGGCTGTAAACTGCGATCGGAAGTTCTGGTTGTTTGTCCACTTCCAGACTTTGGTCTTGTTCCAGAAAATGAGCTTAGCATGTACATTCGTTTTATAGATCTGGCTTGCTTGTGTACAGACTGCCTCTCTGCAGATGTACTTATGAAAAATCCTTAATTAGTCATCTTTTATGGCATACTTGCGCCAAAATGGGGCTTTAGAACCCACACAGTAAGGATTGCATTCTGAAGTTTGTTTTGTAAACGACATCAAGGATTCCCTGAAATGTCTTGCGTGGAGCCCCAAACAATAAATACTCAACAGATGGATCAAGCAAAAAGCACGAATGCCATCAGAGAGTCCAGCTAACACATGGACATTCATCTAAATAAATCTGCACCAACAGTCTGAACATAAAGAAAGAAGATGCAGGTGGACTAGAAAGAGCAACATATTAATTGTGTTGTCAGTCAACATTAAACTGACATAGTTAGTACACAGTACCGTGACATACGAGCAGTGTTCCTCAACCTTCCTACACAAGCAGTCACAGTACACTGACATACAAGCAATGTTCCTCAACCTTCCTACACAAGCAGTCACAATACACTGACACACAAGCAATGTTCCTCAACCTTCCTACACACGCAGTCACACTACAGTGACATACAAGCAGTGTTCCTCAACCTTCCCACACACGCAGTTACAGTACACTGACATACGAGCAGTGTTCCTCAACCTTCCTACACAAGCAGTCACAGTACACTGACATACAAGCAATGTTCCTCAACCTTCCTACACACGCAGTCACAGTACACTGACATACGAGCAGTGTTCCTCAACCTTCCTACACACGCAGTCACAGTACAGTGACATACGAGCAGTGTTCCTCAACCTTCCTACACACGCAGTCACGGTACAGTGACATACGAGCAGTGTTCCTCAACCTTCCTACACATGCAGTCACAGTACACTGGCATACGAGCAGTGTTCCTCAACCTTCCTACACACGCAGTCACAGTACAGTGACATACGAGCAGTGTTCCTCAACCTTCCTACACACGCAGTCACAGTACAGTGACATACGAGCAGTGTTCCTCAACCTTTCTACACAAGCAGTCACAGTACACTGACATACGAGCAGTGTTCCTCAACCTTCCTACACACGCAGTCACAGCACAGTGACATACGAGCAGTGTTCCTCAACCTTTCTACACAAGCAGTCACAGTACACTGACATAATAGCAGTGTTCCTCAACCTTCCTACACAAGCAGTCACAGTACACTGACATACGAGCAGTGTTCCTCAACCTTCCTACACACGCAGTCACAGCACACTGGCATACGAGCAGTGTTCCTCAACCTTCCTACACACGCAGTCACAGCACAGTGACATACGAGCAGTGTTCCTCAACCTTCCTACACACGCAGTCACAGCACAGTGACATACGAGCAGTGTTCCTCAACCTTCCTACACACGCAGTCAACCAAAACAGAAGAAATTGTTTCGCAGCCAAGCTGACAGAGAATAAAGCACAGAACAAAACTGACATGTAGGATGTCAATAAAGATTCACAGTAATAATACAGCCACCACATGAGTAACTGGAAGTCGTTGTGGTGTAGCAGCTAGATACCTGCGGATCGGAAGGGCATGGGTTCAAATCCTAACTTCTTTAAAAATTGACCTTGGCTCCCAGGTCAACACAGCCTTGTTGGGAGGGGGGAGGGTGTAACCAGCTGCAGTTCTGGGAAGTTAAGGCGGCTGTCGTGATGCTGACCACATCACCCACCAAGTGCCAACTGGTCTATTCAAAATAGGTCTAGCCCTATATGCCCAATATGCCTAAAGGCGTGGAAAACGGTCTTTTCCTTTACTTACATGAGAAACTGTCCTTATCTCCAGGCCTGACGACTACAGGTTACGTAACTGTCAGGTCCCTTATAATTACTGTTCTCTTCTGTTGAACAGGGTTTCTGGGATTCGTTCCTTTCTGATTCTCATCACTGAGATGTTCAATCCTACAGAGAGCAATCCTGAAAGAGAAAAAAACTACCTCCCCCTCCCCTTTTATATGATTAGGCAAAATATTTTGGTGGCCAACCTGGACTTGTCCGTGGCCAAACTGTTTGAAGAACACTGCTCCAGATTATATTAGAGGGCCTGTATTAGGAATGCAGTGATAGGGAAATGAATTGTCTGAACAATTCTTTAAGGCTTGACTAATTCAGTCATCATCATCATGTAGCAGGTCTTTTGCAGAACGTCGCTCTCATCACAGTCTTCCTGAAAGAAACTCAGTCTCTCCCCAGCTCTCCCACCTCATGTACTTTCATACTCAAGGAGTCACTTATATCCTGTGCCCACCTTCATGTCGGTCGGCCCCTGCCTCTCCTTCCTGGTACCATGCCTTCTGCTATAATTTTTTTCAATCTGTCGTGGCGCTTGATATGACCAAAATAATTCAGCACCCGATAGATATAAATGAACCCATTCTTTGCCATTAAGTTTTAACTTTAAGTAACAATGTCTGGGTCAAAATAACACTAGGAGAGAGAAGATTTAAAATTAACAAGTGGAGCAGTGTGGCTAAGTGTAGCATTTGGAGGCAGAAAAATGTGTAATGTGAGTGGAATAATAAACACATAGGGAGATATTTGGCATTGAAAGACTGAATCACTCAAGCCTCAAAGTTCAAAAAACATTAAGGACACATTTTCATGCCTTAGGATGTAAAAAGTAAAGGGTACCTAGAGCATACAGTTAAGCCTTGACACGAACTTGCTTAAGATGAACACTCTGTTAACATTAACACAATTTTGATCCCAGCAAGGATGCATTTTTTAATTAGCATCCATTATTTTACATGATCTAATGATTTCCTGTGTAGGTTCCAGGGTCCCGGGAGTTGGGGTTGGGAGGGATACACCCACTGCCCCCTAACATATGTTGAATAAAGAATCGACACCACAGCACTCGGGACACTCCCGTAAGCATTCCGTCCCCATCTTCATCAGCAAGCAAAGAGTTTCAATTTCGATGATGTCATAACCGTCTGATTGTAAATTCATCCTGGCTTTCTATTTAGAGTCAAAGAGATTCACTGGTAATTCCTCGCAGCACCATTCGTCGCAGACCCTAATGATCTATTTGTGCCTCCGCACTGTTCAAAAACTCCCAAAGGTCTCTAACAACATCTATGTTCTCATACATCAATTCACCACCAAGTGGTGCAGAACCTGCTTATTTCCCAACACATCAGCATGACCTGCACAAAATAGCCAAAGGACACTAACTAAGCAGGACCTCTAAAGCAATGTATGCCACTCTGCATGGAGCATGCCTGTCTCCACCTTTCTCAACATGCTCCTTAAGTCAATTACAATTAAGCCATGTGTGTATAGCCGATTCTCAAGCCACACGAAAGCAGCAGTGACTGCCCCCACCTCCATTCTCAAACTAAATGCTGTGATGACACATGCCAGGCTTTGTTGCACTACGCGACATCCATTCACTTTTGCTAGGAACTACAATGCACTTTGTGTGCCTCTGAACACAGAGCCATCTGTACAGATAATCACATCACATTGGCAGGAATTGTCATGAATCATTTGTTTAACTTCTGATTCTACAGCATCAGATGGCCAGCTCTGCACTCCCAACTAAAAGAAGATCCCCACAAGTCTGATTCTTGCTAAGACACTTTTGACTAAAACCTTTACTTGCTCCCAAATCTATCAAACCTGCACATGTGTCTAATTCTGTCTTCAGCTTGCACCATCAAAGACCTTCCTCTTTTCAGTCTTTGATCATTATTACTACTTAGAGCTTCATGCAGGAGGTGCTTCTTGTCTTCTTGTTCCACTAACAAGTATGTTGTACACGGTGAATGGTTAGGGATCTTGAATTCAAAGTCAGAGTACATATGCATGAGAGACAAGGAGCTAACAGTCTCTTTTTTTCTTCTTTTTTTCTTCTTCTTTTTCACCATTTACCTCAGTGATGCGTTAGGGGGAGATGTAAGGTTTGTTTGTGCATTGTACAAGTTAGTGTTCATTTCGTTACGTTGCTCCTGATGGTGTCGCTCCATCTCTTGCATGGTCTTCCCTTTGCACTGTATTCATTATATTCCTTCAGCGGGGCTCTCTGTGGCAGTTGGTACCAGGGCATTCTCGTCAGGTGGCTAAACCATCTTATTTGTTGTTCTTTAGTGAACTGTATGACTGGTTTCGGACATCTATATCTAATTACTTCATTCCTGATTTTATCTCTTCTTGTCACACCGGCAGCTCTCCTAAGACATCTCATCCAAGCTAACAGTCTGCAAACCAATAAGCCAGATCTGTAAAAATGATGTGCACACAAACCTCAAGTTCTGAAGCAAGACCATAAGACAAAACCTAGAAGTGGACAAATAATCAGAACTTTCCGTTGGCTTTTACAGCCTGTGAATGTTAAGAAGAAGAAGAAGGAAAAGACGAAGAAAAAGAAGAACAAGAACAAGAAGAAGAAAAGGAGGAGGAGAATAAGAAGAAGACAGAGAATTAAAAATAAGAAGCAAGATTGACAAGTGCAAATATGTGGTGTCAACAGACTGGCCAGGTCTACAAACCACAATATAGACATTTTGCAATAAACAACAGGAAAAGGAAAAAAGCAAACTTAATAAAAGCTTATAAAAAGTGACAGCAATGTAATAGAAATAACCTAATTCTCAGGGTAAGCTGAGATGTCATGCTATTAGATAAGCAGACTACATATTACATACCAGTCTAATTATTCTAAATATTGTCCTCGTTAGCTTTTCCCTATCAGCTGACCTTATAATCAGCAGTAATACAGCCAGGATCAGTTACAAGTCTGAGAGCATATAGTTAATAAATATATAAGTTAAAGAACCACTTTAAATACCATGAGAGGACTTTGAATAAAGTCAGGCAAACAACACAGAGAAGTGAAGTTAAAAAGTTGAGGACATGGGGTGAGCTAGACCTAATAACAAAAGATAGGATGACTTGGCATGGTTAGTTAAGGTCCTATACTCATTTGGGGATAAATAGAAGAAGAAAGTAAACAGATCTTTTCCATTCTTTTAGACATGATGGGTACATAATAGTACCTCTATGGTGGTACTTCTTGAGGCATACTAGTTATAAAAAAAAGGGAAAGCTCAGTTTTCCAGCTTCTGAAGCATTTTGTGTATATGGTGCTGGATCTATATTTTTATAGACCAAATAACACATCTGCCTTAACTTCACAAGACATTTCCTGCTACCAATGTTAGCCTGGAGCACCCTGAGAGCAGCAGGTCAATAAAAAAAAAAATCTTTGAACACAAAAACACAAGAGTCAGCGGGCAAGTATGTTAGTCACTGTGCTGCTTGATCTTCCTTGAGACCATATACTCTGAGTATAAACAGACCAATAATGTCTTGATATTGGAGTCATCACCCAGAGTCGTGTCTGCAAGTGCTGAGCCATGATGTCAACACCACCAACATTTTCCTCTTCTTATTCACTTACTCTTTTATCAATTCATGGTGTCAAGGGGACATAACGTCCCAATTATATTTCAATTCCCAATGTGTGTTCTGAGGCCCCATTTTGGGAGGAAAAAAGGAACAGACCCAATGTTCCATGTAAGAAACTTGTTGTAAAAGCTGACTAATTAGGCTGTTACCTTCAAAGTCAGACAGTATCTGCCTGAGAAGTGAGGAAACAACAGTGTGCTTTACAAATAAGCCAGATCTATCAAACAGATGTGCCAGTAAATCTCAAGTTCTAAAACTAGATCAATGTCTAGAAGTGAACAAACAATCATAAATTTCCACCAGAGTTTACAACGGGTGAATGAAGAAGAAGATATCTCAGCCTAATCATTAAAGCGATAATAAATACACTGCTGGCTTGCTAGGCCTGTCGCACTACAGCCCTCTTGGCCAGAAGAATTTGGAGTTAGTCAGGGTGGCCTTCATGCGGTCTGGTTCATCAAGGCCACACCATACTTCATCTAATCCCAGCAATCATTTTTACAAGAGTTTAATGATAATCCAGTAGTTAGCTTCCCACTGTGAGTTCAAGGACCCCATTGGGGGGGGGGGGGGGGGGAGCGGTTAGACAGACCCACTGCTCCCATACTAATCATGTCGTACAAGGCGACTAATTAGGGTGTTTCCTTCAGACCTTATCTGCCTGAGAGCTAAGAACCATCAACAAATAAGCCAGATCTATAAACTGGATGTGCCCACAAAACTCAAGTTCTGGAATAAGACCAAAGTTCAGAAATGGACAAACAACCAGAACTTTCCACCGGAGTTTACAACAGGTGAATGTGAAGTATCAGTTGCCGCCTCCACAATGTCAGTAGGTTGCAATGCATCTCATACAATCTGTTTCCCATCCTGGTTATGCAATATCTTAGACTCTCTTTATCTTTTAAGGTTGTTCTCCCACTTGCACCTGTCTACCTCTAGCTTGCTTGCTTTCAACTTTCCCACCAGTATGGTATTTATAAGAGGATTTGTCTTTTAATGTGGCTAAAATATTTCAATCGCCTCACGATTATTTTTTCAGTAACTTTTCTGATACTAATATTGCTGCTGAGAACTGTCCACAAGAATGAATGCATGTGTTAAAACATGGGGGGGGGGGGGGGGGGGGGGGGGGGAGGGCAGCACTGGTCCTCTCTGGTACCAAAATGGTAAACAAAGCTATCAATGTTTCCAACATAACCAAATTTTACATACCATCAACACATTAAAATAGGTAAACATACACAACACACCCTTCTGATCAACTGGAAGTTTGACTCCATAACAAAATGTTGATGTGAATCCAACAATCCCTCAGTGAAATAAAGCTTGCAAAATAAAATAAATTTCACAGTCTGAAGTCAAACCTAAGTTACAATTACACTACCAGCTAAACAATCAATAAACCTATTAATATTATATAGTGTCAAGCCATTCTGAGTGCTCAGAGCTTATGGGCAGACACAGCGGTTGCACTCACATCATCAACAACAGGTGACAGTCCGCTCACTACTGCTTGCTGTGAATTAATGTTGACATACTGAACAGTGGGCGTTGTGGTAGCACTGCGGCTATTACCCGCCTACTTGCCAGCTTGGTGGGCATAGGTTCAAATCCTTATTTCTTAATGTTGGTTCTAGGGGAAGAACAGACCGCTGCCTCTTAACAAGCATGTACTACAAGATGACTAATTAAGGGTTCTCTGAAATTGTATGTGTTAGGCTGAAAAGTGTAGATAACACAAACTAGCCATAAACCATAACCCAATGTGCCCTTTTACTGGCAAATACAGAAGAACTGTTTATCTTTGCTGGCCAATGAAGAAGGTATCAAGCTCGGTGCACACACTCCACTGCTCTGGTGATAATTCTTAATGGGCAGTGCAATGGGGGAGGAAGAGAGGGATAGGTGAGTAGAGGTTCTGGAAGATATTCCACGATGAGGGGGAACCAAAGGCAGACTTTTAATCAGGCTGCCACTGGTCCTATTAGCATGTCAACTCTTTGTAGGTTACTAAAGAAGGGGACAGAGCCCATGTGGAAATTCCCTTTAGTACAGCAATGTCAATTCTAGATTCATTCATTCATGAAGAACAACATGAAGAATTTCTACTGAGCCACATTTTTTTTAAATGACCTAGGCAGTCACCTATCAACATGAATTAAGTGGTCTTTAAGAATTTAGGACTAGCTTCAAATACCCAATACAGCAAAAAGCTGTGTAAATAGGTCCTTCATTTTTACTTACTACACAGTTAGCATTTAACAGAAGTCAATCTGTCCCAATTTAAATATAAATTAATGAAACATGAAGCTGTCTTGTGTTGTTTAATAATCAGTCATTAATATACAGCAAACAACAGCAGTACAATATTAATTTTTAAACAGGAACGGACCTTGTCCACACCAGTGGATCCCTCCCTGTGTGGGATATGGAGCCCCATTTTGGGAGAAGGGGGAATAGATCCCCACTGTCCCTTAAGAAATGTTATGTAAGAGGATAGGAATTAGGAGTGTTTCCTTTAAAGTCAGAGTGCATCTGCCTGATAGGTAAGAAACCAATAGTCTGCCTACAAGTAAGTCAGATCTGTAAAATGGGGTGCACACAAAACTCAGTTGAGGAACAAGACTAACATCCAGAAGTGAATGAACCAAAAAAAAAAAAAACTCCAGGGGAGTTTACAGCTGGTGAACACTAAGAAGAAGACACAGCCATTGCAAACAAAGCATATGGTACCAGACATATTTCTCTAAACCAAACAGCAAACAAGTGGCAATCTGGTTGAGATCATGTTTCTCACTTTTACTGCCCAGCACATTTTCTGGTACCCATTTTTATGCAGAGGTGATTTGTGTGCATCTAGGTCAATTATAAAAACCCAACTTGATTCAAATTTGAACTGAAGGCTTTTGGGCCAGCAAGCAAGTTTCAAGCCTCTGTGCCATGATTTCTCCCAGTATATTGTTATTTATTCAAAAATTCCTTAAATTCTGGGAAAGAAAGAGATGACCTACCCAAAAATTTAAATGCTTCACTAAAAAACACAAAGTTATCTCTCACCCACCTGAACTGCTGGTGGGGGACTATAAAAGTCACTAATCTCCAATTGTAATCTATGCTATGTACTACTGTATATCACATCAGGTCATCTGACCAGGGTTCAGAGGCAACATCTGTTACCTACTGCTATTACCACAGAAATGCTACTTTTGGAAACAAGCCATGTGACTAAGACACACGGTCTGATATTGTTTTTTATATGTCTACATTCTGACTGTAAGGAATATCTCAGCATGGATTCCCATGCCCAGTAAGCAGGGAAAAACAGAATAGACATACCTTAACAAACATGTTGGGAAAGATAACTAATTAAGGTTTTGCCAAAATCAGATGTGCTGAGCTAAAAAAGATTGATATCACAGTCTAGCCATAAACCACAACACAACCTACTAACTGCTTTTAAGAGACAATATAGAAGAAGTAATAAGGAAAACTGTGCAGAGAATAACTGAATTCAAAACAATGTTTTCCCATTGTGAATTAAATAACTTGGACACCAAACAGTACAATGAACTGTCAAGAACTTGAAGAAATTAAAAGCTCTTGAGAGTTGCCATATATAAAACACACAAACAGGCACCCCACTGTTGTTTATACTCAAAAGGCACATGACAGCCAAGACGACAGTGATGAGAAATAAGAAAATCTACGTTTGTAGGACTCACTGTGAGAGATGATGAATGACATCAGGTAAAGTAAGTGGGAAAAAAAACAGACCCTTTTTTACTTTAGTTGTGCACAGGTTCTATGATGCTTGGCTCATATTAATATAGACCAAGCGACACTGAGTGGGTCATGTGATCAACATCATGTCAGCTGCCTTTACCTCTCAGGATATTACCTGGTATTTATTTTAAGCTGGGCGGACATGGGACCTGCAAACAACCCATCACAATGCAGATTCCAAACCCTGGACCTTGGAGCCAGCAAGCAAGCATCTAGTAGTGACAATAAGAAAATAACAGGAAAGAAGCAGAAGATGATGGACACTTAGACATGTTGTCATTAAGGAACATTTATCAGAAATGACTGACAGTACACAAAATAGAAGGCTGTAGACAGGCATGATTACCAATACCACATGGTACTGGCCTGAAAAGGAAGAAGATAATTACTGCCTAATTCTATGCTCATCAAATAAAGCTGCAAACAAGTGTGCTTTTCTTGTTGATGATTTATCAATCAGGTGACTTTCCAGTTTTAAAAATACCTTCTTATTCTTCTTTTCTCTAGTCACTGTGCAGCTTTTCAGCATCTAGTTTTAAAGAGACATCTGGGACAAGCCATGCATAAAGGAACTATATAACTACATGAGAGAAAACAGAAGAGCTATCAGAGAAGATAAGAAATAGTTTATAATGAATACTTGTAGTAGTATATAATTCCAGATGTGAGGAAAGGACAGAGACAGGTTTAAAGAAATTAAAACATTAAAAGGCAAATTCAGGACATCATTTGATGAAATAAATGATAGAAACGGCAACATATTGACAGAAACCAAAGACATAGAAGGGTGAAAAGAATACTGTTGGGAAAAATAGAGGATACCATCCAGCGCTATTTGGCTTAAAGCAAATAACAAAACAATCTATATTCCTCTCCCAAAGAAAGGAAATCTGAAACTATGCAGCAACTACCGTACCATCGCATTAATAAATCAGGCTAGCAAACTGCTTTAGACAAACGGCAGTCAAAGATGGCAAATAATGCTCATAATCATTAAAGGTGAAATATAGTTTTTAACAAATGAGCACAAGAAAACAAAACACCAGGTATAAATACTGCTAATTACCACCTGTATTTAATAGGGTATGAGGATTTAGGGCTGCATGGCTAGTGCTGTCGCCACGGACTGTGCAGGTTAGTATTCTATTTTTGCTCCTAAAAGTAAAAAAATACGCGACTTCACGAAAGATTCGAACCTAGGTTCCCGCATGAGAGGCCGGCGTTCTTAACAGCTCAGCCGCTCCTCTAAAATAATATTCATTTCAAAAGGTATGAAAAATTAGGTGTAGGTAGTAGCCTATATGGGAATGGTGAGTACATATGAAATGTGTAGGTAAAATAAGATTGCGATAATGTTGGCGCTCACTCTAACGAGGATGTCGCGTTAACAGAAATACAAGAAATACTGACTACACAGTTCTTTCATGCATTTGACGCGTGACGGTGGCAAAGATCACAAGTTCAAGTTATTCACTATATTAATATTATTAATATAATATTATTTTAAATCTAATTAAGACGTCATGTTGCACTTTTGTGAATCAAACTGCTCTTTTAAAACTAGTAATTGTAATATAAGCCACAGTTATTCACAAATAAAAAGACGTGTTAATTAATTATTAAGACATACTCATGCATGATACTGTTGAAAATTTTAAAATGCCAACACTAAACACTTTATAATTCCAGCTCACGACCAAACAGGCGACACGTCAACCAGATAGCAGAACTCGGTGCTATCAACGTCTCCATTTGGCAAATATTTCTTCCTCCTTACAAACATCAAAGCATAGTCTGCGAGTTTACACTTTCAATAGGAGATAGAAAGAAAACAAACACAGCAAGGATTTACAGGAAGACAGTCTACCTTGGGCATGTTGTTGGTCTGGGCAGTGAATTCTCACGTCTGCTGCCTACTTTGGATGAAAGCACACGCCGACGTTACACACAACAACCGACGGGTTCACCGCGAATAGGGGTAGTGTTTTTGGTTTCTGGCTAATTTCTTAATTTTTTTCCACAAAATTGTTGTGCGAAAATTTAAAAAAGCAACAAAATACATCTTTAAGATCTAGTTCTTGGTAATGTGTTATATATTTTTATAATTAGGACGCCTACTTTGGGTGGTAATGAAATCGTCTCCCCCCTCCACAGAGTGAACCAGCCGGGGAATACCCTTTGTTCAGTCATTAGAGTCTATATTTAGACGGGAGAACATTTATTGATGTCGAGCAGGGGAGGGTGAGGGCAGAGACTTCAAGAGACGTAATTGAACAATTACTGATATCTGAAATCTATCAACGGTTGCCTGCGCTTTCTTGATTTTAGGCCAGGAAGGGACGGGAGGAAAGTGTGTGTGGTAGGGTGGGGGCGTTGGTAGGGCAAATATGGTTTCTTTTTATTTTTGTGCAGCCTACTTTTTTTTTTTAAATGATTACTCTTATTCTTCATAGTCATCCTTATCTTCTTCATCATCATCTACTACTACTACTACTACTACTACTACTACTACTACTACTACTACTACTACTACTACTACTACTACTACTACTACTACTACTACTACTACTACTACTGCCAGTCAATAAAGTCAAATATCTGGGAACAATGCAATTATCAGATGGAAAATGTGTGACATATAGAAAAAGCAAAATAGGTCAAGCGAAAGCTGCATATCAGAAAATGAAAAATATCTTATGCAACAAATCGCTCTCATTTAATGTCAGAAAGAGTGTGCTAACTTGTTACATAGAACCTGTTCTGCTGTAGGGCAGCGAATCTTGGAATGTCAGTTAACAAATTAGGACGAATCTTGAAGTAAAGGAGATGTGGTTATGAGACGAATGATACGAATACCCTGGACGGCCAGAGTAACTAACAACGATTGCTAATAAAAGAAGCTAATGAAATTAGATCGCTATATACAACAATTAGAAAGACACAAACACTGCTCTTTGGCCACATAATGAGAAGAGAGACATTGGAGAACATCTTGACAACTGAAAAGATCAGTGGAAAGAGAGGTGGAGGCAGACCAAGAGAGATGATGCTGGATAGGCTGAAACGATGGCATGGAGGGATATCAAGAAGGCTGTTCCAGGGATCGTGATCTGTGGAGACGCATGAGCGCCTACGCCAGTTGGTAGGGCAAATGATGATGATGATGAGACCAGATTCTAGGCATAATACACATATTCGGCTTTAAAATTTTTCCAAAATATCTCTTCCACAAAGTCCATTATTCTGAGGCTATGAGACTGGCCTTGAATGGAATCAATAAATCAATCAATATAATGACCTTGGTCGTGCAGTTTGCCACAGATTAGTCCCCTTTGTCTAGACTACGAAAAAATGTTAACCTTAATACGGGGTAATTATCGTAAACACTGACAGCTACACAGGCGTGTCTGATTGGGATGTGTTGTATTAGCGGGTCCTGGTGATGATATTGGTAACCATGGCACGGTCACTACCAGCCTAGTACAGCTGGCTGACGAGTTGTATTGCTGTTGATGTGTGCATCTACTGATGTCTGCGGGAATACTACGGTGGTAAAGCAGGTTCTTATGAGACACGACTTTCGCACCCTGTCCGAAAGCGAGCGCACTAGAAAGGAACATAGTAGTAACCGTTCTACGCTCTGTAAATATTACTGCACAAATATTCGCACATCGCAGACGCCTGTCAACATAACACGTACAATACAGTTGACAAGCATTTATTGTATATATACCTTTTACAGACAAATAAACTTTTTTTTTTTAAAGTTGTATGCTTAAAAGAAATCGTTTCATTTAACCAGCATACCCCGAAAGAGGAAGCTTTTAATTATTTGTGATAGGTTTATGTGTGACATAACAAACCAAAAAAAAAGGCTTAGCATTGCCCGCGACCAAACGTCCCGAAAAGGATTCTTACAGTGTTGATGCGATCAAAACAGACAC
This sequence comes from Candidula unifasciata, assembly GCA_905116865.2. Taxonomy (NCBI): domain Eukaryota; kingdom Metazoa; phylum Mollusca; class Gastropoda; order Stylommatophora; family Geomitridae; genus Candidula; species Candidula unifasciata. The sequence goes on along the minus strand of CAJHNH020000413.1, from coordinate 685,760 downwards.
AAATACTGCCCCGATTGACGACGAAGCCGTCTATCGGCTAGCCAATGGGTGACCCGGTCGCCGATGAGAGTAGTACAGGTGCCCTATATAACCTTTTTTTTTAGGTTGAACGCGGTATCTGGGATGTGTCCTGTTGAATTAGCATCTTATCTGGGGCTCATCGGGTCGCTGGGATGTTGAAGCTTCACGTAGGCATGGAGGCAATAACTAAGTCAGTCTCTTGCTGGGCACAGGGAGGTGTTATTTACTCATGCACTACGAACAGGACGGTAAGGATATCCTTCACAATGCGAGTGTGACCTGTATATTATCCATGATACAAGGACCCTTCTTCACTCGTATTGGGCATATTGTGCTAGAACTATATTTTATAGACCAATTGGCATTTGGCGGTGATGTGGTCAAAATCACGCCGCTGCCCCACCTCCAAGAACAACCTGGTACCCATTCAAGTCGACCGGTCGAGTTTTTTTTTTTTGGGGGGGGGGGGGGGGGGGATGGAATGGGAGCAAATGTTATTCTTGCAACAACAAAAAGTCCGACTCCGTTCTGATTTGAATCCATGACGGATACGCAGACGAGCGTCAAGCCGCTACACTATGACAGCTCTCTATTCACAGTATGGTTTTATTATTCATAAGGACATAAGTGTCGCGTGAACCACCGTGGCAAGGACACTTACCACTCGCGAGAGTCTCATCCAACTGTGTCTTCAGTGTCGAGGGTAACAATAACCCTGTTGTAGCAATAACCCTGATGTAACAATAACCCTGTTGTAACAATAACCCTGATGTAACAATTACCTTGTTGTAGCAATAACCCTGATGTAACAATTACCTTGTTGTAGCAATAACCCTGATGTAACAATAACCCTGTTGTAACAATAACCCTGATGTAACAATAACCCTGATGTAACAATAACCCTGTTGTAACAATAACCCTGATGTAACAATAACCCTGTTGTAGCAATAACCCTGATGTAACAATTACCTTGTTGTAACAATAACCCTGATGTAACAATTACCTTGTTGTAACAATAACCCTGATGTAACAATAACCCTGTTGTAACAATAACCCTGACGTAACAATTACCTTGTTGTAGCAATAACCCTGATGTAACAATAACCCTGTTGTAGCAATAACCCTGTTGTAGCAATAACCCTGTTGTAAAAATAACCCTGATGTAACAATAACCCTGATGTAACAATAACCCTGTTGTAACAATAACCCTGTTGTAGCAATAACCCTGATGTAACAATAACCATGTTGTAACAATAACCCTGTTGTAACAATAACCCTGTTGTAGCAATAACCCTGATGTAACAATAACCATGTTGTAACAATAACCCTGTTGTAGCAATAACCTTGATGTAACAATAACCCTGATGTAACAATAACCCTGATGTAACAATAATCCTGATGTAACAATAACCATGTTGTAACAATAACCCTGTTGTAACAATAACCCTGTTGTAACAATAACCCTGTTGTAACAATAACCCTGTTGTAACAATAACCCTGTTGTAGCAATAACCCTGTTGCAGCAAGAACCCTGATGTAACAATAACCCTGATGTAACAATAACCCTGATGTAACAATAACCCTGTTGTAACAATAACCCTGTTGTAACAATAACCCTGATGTAACAATAACCCTGTTGTAACAATAACCCTGTTGTAGCAATAACCCTGTTGCAGCAAGAACGCTGTTGTAACAATAACCATGTTGTAACAATAACCCTGTTGTAGCAATAACCCTGATGTAACAATAACCCTGATGTAACAATAACCCTGATGTAACAATAACCATGTTGTAACAATAACCCTGTTGTAACAATAACCATGTTGTAACAATAACCCTGTTGTAACAATAACCATGTTGTAACAATAACCCTGTTGTAGCAATAACCATGTTGTAACAATAACCCTGTTGTAGCAATAACCCTGATGTAACAATAACCCTGATGTAACAATAACCCTGATGTAACAATAACCATGTTGTAACAATAACCCTGTTGTAACAATAACCCTGTTGTAACAATAACCCTGTTGTAGCAATAACCCTGTTGTAGCAATAACCCTGATGTAACAATAACCCTGATGTAACAATAACCCTGATGTAGCAATAACCCTGATGTAACAATAACCCTGTTGTAGCAATAACCCTGTTTTAACAATAACCCTGTTGTAGCAATAACCCTGATGTAACAATAACCCTGTTGTAGCAATAACCCTGTTGTAACAATAACCCTGATGTAACAATAACCCTGATGTAACAATAACCCTGATGTAGCAATAACCCTGATGTAGCAATAACCCTGTTGTAACAATAACCCTGATGTAACAATAACCCTGATGTAGCAATAACCCTGTTGTAACAATAACCCTGTTGTAACAATAACCCTGATGTAACAATAACCCTGATGTAACAATAACCCTGATGTAACAATAACCCTGATGTAACAATAACCCTGATGTAACAATAACCCTGATGCAACAATAACCCTGTTGTAGCAATAACCCTGATGTAACAATAACCCTGATGTAACAATAACCCTGATGTAACAATAACCCTGTTGTAACAATAACCCTGATGTAACAATAACCCTGATGTAACAATAACCCTGATGTAACAATAACCCTGTTGTAACAATAACCCTGATGTAACAATAACCCTGATGTAACAATAACCCTGATGTAACAATAACCCTGTTGTAACAATAACCCTGTTGTAACAATAACCCTGTTGTAAAAATAACCCTGTTGCTTGTATACTATCAGTAGCAGCCATCTAATTCCACTTCTATCTTTTAGCGTCGTGGGAAGGAACAGTTTGTGATCCATTGCCTGATGGACAGCAATGGCTTTTGTAATTCCTTGTCGCTGTAAAAGCTCTCTAATGTCCTCGTTCCAATTTCTCCTAAGGCAGCGTTTGTAGTTGTTCTGGCAGCATTCTTACTAGATGACAAAAAAAATTTGATCTTCTGTCTCTCAATGAATTGGCCGCATGGTGTTATTCCTACAGTCTGTCTGATAACCTCATGTCTAACTTTGTCTCGGATAGTTAAGTTAGCGGCTTCTCTCAGACATCTAATTTCATCATCAGGGGTCTTGGCGATCACGCCTCTCCACAATCTGCGATCTCCTGCAGCATGTATCAGCTCGTGTGCCGACACACCTCCATGCTATGCAACAAGACTGTCAAGAATCTTTTCTCGTTGTCTTCCTCTATCCCTCCTTCCACAGATCTTCCCAGTGGTCACAACATGTTCTATTTTCCCTCTTCTCATAACATGGCCGAAAAATGATGACTGTCTCCTTCTGATGTCTGTGAAAAGTTGTCTTCGGGCTCCCGCCTCTTTCAAAACCTCTTGGTTGCTTTTTTTAGCTGTCCAAGGTATTCTAAGTTTTCATCTCTAAAACCACATCTCTGAGGCCTCAAGACATTGTTTGGCCTGCCTATCGATTGTCTAGGATTCACAGCCATATGTTAAAACTGGATGTATGTAGCAAGCAAGAATTCTTTTTCTAACTATGAAAATGGAAATCTAATTTAACAGCTGTTAATTTTACGCAGGTTAGTCTTTGATAACAACCAAGTCTGGCACTGGTAGCACAGTGTTGGTAAGAATATGCTGTTTCTAATCTGGGTAATATCTGTGAATGTTGCTTAAATACTTACTATCCCTTACTTACTAACCATAGGCGCCCCTTCCTGTGGGTTCAGGTCTCCCTGAGGGTCCTTTCTACCCCGTTTCCCCCCCCCCTCCCCCACCCAACAAAAAATCGGCTGATGCGGCTGAGACGCACCCCACCCCACCCAGTAATTATAGTAAGCTCATTTTTCACGCGCGAGGTCCGTGGCTTAGGCGTTACGAGTCCGACTCGTAATTCCAACGCACCGCGATCGAAACCCACTGCTGGCTGCGTGGATTTTTATCATGGGCGTCGCAGGTCGACCCAGCCTAAAATGGGTACCAGGATGTAAGTCATGGGGAAGTAAAGACGGCCGGCGTAATGCTGACCACATTACCCGTCTAGTACCGATTGGCCTGTAAAAATATGGGTGCTCTTCCGATATGCCCGATGCGCCAGAAGACGTGAAAATTGATCTTTACTTTTGTAAGGCAACTTTGAAACATTACTCCAACGATCATACTTGACTGGAAATGACTCCCGCTAGAATAATCAGAGATACCAGCATTTCATAATTATCGGTTTATTTTCTGCCAAAGTTCGTCTTTTCTTGAAATAACAGTTTTGATAGAACAATAGTAGTTTTAAGCCAGAAAGGCTGGGGTGATCAGGAAAAAAAAGTGGGAATGTGTCTTCCCCCCCCCCCCCCCTCGTCCTCTCCACACCCCCTCTCAAATTTGTTAAGGGGGAGTCTTAGTAATAATGTGAGATTGACAATATTTTAAGAGATAATTGGTATACCTGACTTACACGTGCGCGTGCTTGGATCCTGCATCTATAACAAGCATGTCATAAGGGTCGAATAATTAGGGGTTTCTTTCCAAGACGCAGTACATGGGCCTGGGAGGGTGAACCAGCAGTCTGCATTCAAATAAACCTGCTCTGTAAAACGAATATACTTGCAAAACTCAAGTTTTTATCTCATATAACTCATTCTCTCTCACAGAACAGCTGACGGGAAGGGGCTGGGAGGGGGGGGGGGTTAGGGTTAATGTTAGTCGGTGTGCATTGCACACCATAACACACCTATACTATTGGACTTTCCTGTGAATTCCACATGAAATCTCTGAGTCCTCGAGACGGAGTGAACAAAAAGAAAAGGCCCCCTACGACTCTCAGTTCGCGAGACAAACGGTTTGATCACCTCGCTTGCGAGAGCCCTAAAAGTGTTTTTTTTTTTTTAACAATAACAAGCCAGAGTTGCGTGGTGAGAGTAACAAGAACTGTGTAAACGTTTTACGAGAATGATATCGGTGGTGTACCGGGTCAATTATTGGGAAACATAATGGCTTTCTATCAAAATAGCCAGAGCGCTGTAAGAACAACGGAAGGTATGACAGACTGGTTCCCCATTACATCAGGAGTACGACAAGGATGTGTCCTATCACCCCTACTCTTCATCACATATATGGATAAAATTGCACAGGAGTCAAACCAAAACACAGATATTATAAATGAACTACTCTTTGCAGATGACCAATGTTTGTTACAAGAAGAAGAACAAAAACAACAACATGTTGATTCCTTGCTCACTAACTGTACAAAATTTGACATGAAAATAAACACCTCAAAAACTGAAGCAATGACCATAGGAAAGAAACACAGTAAAGTAAACATAAAGATCAATGACATACAATTAGAACAAGTTCAAGAATTCAAGTACTTAGGATGCATATTTACAGAAGATGGAAGACTCGATAAAGAGATACAGGCTAGAGTTCAAAAAGCCAATGCAGTCAACTACCAACTGGCCCCACTTCTTCGTCATCCAAAGATCTCGTTACCAGCCAAACAACGGATGATCAACAGCATTTTCATCCCTACTTTATGTTATCAGTGCCAAACGTGGACAATGAACAAATCACATATGCAAAAAATAACTACGTGTGAAATACGATGTCTCCGAAGAGTCACCAACAATACACGAAGAGACAGAGTCACAAACGACAGCATTAGAGGCAAAGTTGGAACAGAAGCATGCATGAAACATTATTGAAAGACAGAGAATGAATTGGATTGGCCATTTAGTAAGAATGCAACCGGATCAGATTGCCTATAAGGCCTTTTACAGTAGAACATCTGGAAGAAAGGCCAGAGGAAGACCCAGGAAAAAATGGATAGATGGAGTAGCTGAACACGGCCAGAAGATCCAGAAAACTGTCACTCAAATCACGCGAGAGGCTCAAAACAAATATTTTAAACCACGACACTGGTCTACATACAACCCGGTAAAAGTGAAGAAGACAATAGATAGATAGATAGATATCGGTGGTGAGAGTAACAAGAACTGTGTAAACGTTTTACGAGAAAGATATCATGGATACATGTCAACTACTAGGATGGATAGACAGGAAAGGAAAAATAAAGAATTCTGTGAATATTCCCCGTGTGGGTTACGGGGTCCAAATGTAGGGACAACGAGAATAAAACCCACTGCCTCCCCATCAAGCGTGTCGTTAAAGTGTACTTACCGGGTGCTTCCTTCAAAATAGGAGTACATCTGTCCGAGAGGCAAGGAACCAACAGTCTGCATATAGATAAGCAAGATCTGTAAAACGGATGCACACGCTAAACTCAAGGCCTGGAACAAAGCTAAATTCCAGAGATGGACGAACAACCAGGTCTTTCCATTGGAGTCGGCATCCGGTGAACGCAAACAACAACATTACTGTTCAGCTAGCTAGTTATCCAGGCAAAGAAGATCATTTGATTCCGAAATGACTGACAACAATTGAGACAGGAGGCTGTAAACAAACATGACAACACACGTCACACACTGTCAGAAGACAAATTAATGAAAATATTTTTGACTTAGGATGACATAACAAATAATTCTAAACTGAAAAGCAAGATACTCTAAACAAACACGTTGATTTGGTTAACAAAAGAATAAAACTCATTAACTTTCAGGTGTGTCTTCTGAGAATGAGAGAATCGATTTCTTTGCAACAGCCAGCTTCATTCTTTTTTCTCCTTCTCCTCTTTCTCTTTTGTCCTGTTCTGCGTTGGCTCTTAACTCTTTAAGTCTCAAATGTATATTTTTGTTACCTATTGTGCTAAGCGTCCCATATTTTTACAGACCATCAGCACTCTGTGGGTTATGTGGTCAGCATTACGCCGGCTGTCTTTACTTTCCCAGGACATCCCATTCTGGCACCCATTTTAGGCTGGGTCGAACTGCGACGTCCCATACCACGACAAAAATCCACGCAGCCTGCAGTGGGTTTCGATCGCGGTATGCTGGCTTACGAGTCGGACTCGCAACGCCTTAGACACGGACGCCCATATGCCCGATGCGCCGAAAGGCGCGAAAAGGGAACTTTACTTATTTTACTTTATTATGCTTTGTGCTAAGCAATAGTTGCTGAAAGTAATACTGTGTTTGGATTGAAGGATTCCATCTTTATTTTGTTATTTTTGCAATTGTTAAGTATGGGTTAAAGTTAAAGCTGGAAAAAGTAAGAGAAGCTCAAAAAGTACAGCTTGCTAGAAAAGTCCAATAGACGTTCGGTGATTTGCTTGGCACTGAAAGAGTTAAGACAGCGGCTGGGACACTGTTTTTGGGAGGCTGTAATATCTGTGGATTTCGGCTCAGCTGAGACGATGTCGGCAAACTCCTAATTAGTTGCCTCTTACGACATATTTGGAAGAAGTGGAAAAAATGGTGAGGGGTGGATTGTGTTTGTTCGACAAAACCGAACTCTGGAAGCTACACAGAGAAACAGTGGGCGAAACTGATTGATCAGAAAATAAACAGAAAGTCTAATCTCATTAATTATGAATGTACGGTGTGTGCTGAATCCTGACCTAGTGACAACTCAGGCATCTGCCCAGATGCAATGAGTCGGTGCCAGTCTCTTACAGCGCCCTTATATCTACGCTCGGAGAGGGAAATGAGAACTCTGCAACTAGTTGGCACCGTTCCGTCTTTCCCGGCGTGGGTGCTCTATTGCGCTGTAGGAAGGCATGGGGGTCACAACGCATGGCGAAGGCCAGTGTAACCAACAGGATCAGCTCGCGTTAAGAAGAATCTTCCACAAGATTTCAGGACTATTGTTGCAACCACAGGTACCAGCTGTGTCATAACACAAAGTATGGTAGATACTGTGAGTTGCCGGTGCAGCAAGATCCTGTACTGGCCTGCTTTGTCAAAGCTCAAAAGCCAAGATAAAACCAAGACGATTGAAACCAGGCATGATGTAGACGTTGTATAGAAGAAATAAAAGGCCAGTCCACTGTTTGTCCTCATGTCAGAGCTTCCCTCCTATTTAAGCTGTCTGCCAAGGAAGACTGGCTAATAAACAGCATCCTTTCTCGGAAGCTGAAATATTTTGGTCATATCAAGCGCCACAACGGGTTGAAAAAAAAACTATAGCAGAAGGCATGGTACCAGGAAGGAGGGGCAGGGACCGACCGACATGAAGATGGGCACGGGATATAAGTGACTCTTTGAGTATGAAAGTACATGAGCCGGGAGAACTGGCGAGAGACCGAGTTTCTTTCAGGCAGACTGTGATGAGAGCTACGTTCTGCAAAGGACCTGCTTCATGATGATGATACCAAGGCCAAGGGCCTGGTTTGCCCTACAATAATATTATGTTTTTATGTTACTTTTCCTCGTCCTAGGATAATGCGGTATCCACCCCCTTCAAATGTGCTTCTCCCTGAACTTTGAAATAGAATCCATAAACATTCTACTTTGGTATCGGGTGGGGATGAATGTTTAGCCAAGGTCTTCTCCAACTGATGGACCAAGGCGCTCTATCGGTCAGATGTAAAACGTGGGCGAACAAAAAGTGTCTTTTTAGGGGGGGGGGCGGAGTAGGTGTTCAGGGGAATGCCGGGAACACAGTGTAAAAATGGGACTGTCAGAGTGAAAATAGGCATAACCCTATAAGCCCAGAACGCCTGAAAGCGTAGAAAAGGGTCCCTTATTTGACTTTATGCTGGCTAGGAGTTAACCTATTGCAAGAACAAGGCAGGGATAGTACATTGTACGATGGGCCTATAATATGGATAGAAGTGGTCACTTGTAAGTGGTCACAAAGATTGATTTCTTTAATCAAAATATTTGAGTTTGGCATCTTTGTATCAGTAGCAGCTAAAATGGCATGCATGAACAAGGCAAGCAAACCCAGACTTACTCAGTTACCATGGCAATTCATTTTTACACACATTTCTATACCTGTCGAGCACACAAGGGCTTTTGTTTTTCTCTTCAGTAAGATCATGTCAGTGTACATTGGTAACGAGGAAGCGGCGAGACGAGGGGTTAATAAGTCGGGCTTTTATGCGGGAGACCCGGGTAAGGTTATTGGTAATAAACAAAAACCCTAGCTTGCACTGTCCGTGGCGACTGCAGTAGCCATGCGACTCAAAGACCTCCCTGTCTACATCGCAAAAGTGGCAAGCACAGGCAACCTCTGCAGTTTTCAGCAGTTCATATTTAATCAGAAGAGGAACTCTGCGATGAACATTAATAAAACAGACTAGAAGTGCTCAAATGGATTGCATACACAATTTTTAAAGGAACAGAGGAAGTGACTGTCAGCTCTGTGTGGTGTACAAATAGCACAACAAGATGATGATGATGATTATGATGAGGAGGAGGATGATGATGATGATAATGATGATAATAATGATAACAGTAAAAATAATGTGTTGCTGCTTACCGGACTTTTATTTCTCAAATGTTGACGTACGTGTTTAGAGCAAACCCCATCTGATGACTCTGCTGCTTTCTCTCCCAAAGTCGGCTGTGATGCCACTGGCGATGGCCCTGGTTCAGAGGCTGAAACAGATTCCAATACCGCCTCCTCTGGTAGTGTGTAGAGCCGATGTGGGACAGGTGTCTCTTCAGCATTCTCTGGCTGGAACCTAGACAAGTAGGTCACGTCGTCAGACTGTTGAGATGCCTGTTTCTGGTTCTGTGTTGCTTTGAAATAACCCCATACAGCGTCAGATAGAAGACTGGCGACATTACGTATTCCATCCAACATGCCGCTGCCTTCTCGATCTCCTTCTGTCGCTTCCTGCTCGCCTGCTGCTTCCGTTCCTTCGTGGTCGTTTGTGTTGACTCCGCTGGCACCACAACGTGCCCAAAGTGGCATAGTGGATGCAAGCTGCTTTCCTGTTGAAATTTACTTCGAATACAAACAAATTATATATTCCCACAAGGATACGGGGAAATTCACTTCGAACACACACAGATTTTGTCCAAAGTGGAAAATTCAGATTAAATACATCTGTGATCACATGAGGCGTTTTCAGATAGTATGTCCAGTAGGGCGTATTTAAATTCACTTCGAATACACACTGATTCTAGGGCTCACGCGAACTTGGGGACATTCACTTTGATCACAAACTTTTCCTAAATCCCACAACGGCCTATAGAAATTCACATTAAACACACAAATTATATGTCCCAGCAAGAGGTTCAGATGAAATACACGAGGTCACACACAATTATTAACTGTATTGTCTAGCTTTTTCTTTACTTAAATACATCGTCTTCACAACGGAGGTTGGTTTTAGTGGATATTATACATCCACTGATGTTTTAGAGCAAATTATGCGGTGAGGTTCCACTCTTTCACCATGCAGCTTTCGTACCAATGCCTGGAAGTCATAATAACGGCCTTTTTCTAAACAGTCAGCTGGGGAAATCCAGCGCTTCTGCCCAATAGGACCTGTAGACACTTCTAATACATACAGACACCATGTCCCACAGGAAAAGTTCACATGTATTCATCTGTAATCACGTGTAACCCTTCGGGTTAAATTACATTGTTGTTTACAGTAATGGAACACCGGAGGCTGGGTTTTTCCACGTTGTTATCCACGACGCCATTGTGGAGATCAGTGGCTGTTTGTTGCTGTAAAAATACAGTAAAATGTGTAAAATATTATCTATTTAGTGGTGGCATGAAAACAGTGGTAACTTTAAATACAAACTGTTTACCCCCCCCCCCCCCCCCCCCCCCCCCCATCTATAACACTTTTCTACAAGGTTATTTATTTAATTACTTTCACCCCGCCCCCTCTCTCTCTCTCTCTTTCTCTCTCTCTCTCTCTCTCTCTCTCTCTATATATATATATATATATATATATATATATATATATATATATATATATATATATATATATATATAAATCAATGCTTGTATGTTTGTTTATGAGCTATAGACTCGGAAACTACTGAACCGATTTAGCTGATATTTTCAGGATATGTTTGTTTTGATACCGGCTGTTTACCCATCATGGTTTGAAACTCTACATGTCATTGTTAGAGATAGGTGACCACATTTGTTGCAAAAATCTTCGAAACTAATATTTCCATTTTTAGTGGCAGTTAATTATAGCCACGTTAGTAAATGCGAATGGCGATCGACTTTCACAGTGCATGCGCAGTAGACGCGGGACGCTCCATTTTTTACATCCGCCCGTACAGCAAATCAGACTATCTCTATATCGCTGATTGCGACGTTAACTATATTATACACGATTTCTATTTTCATTCGTTTCAAACAACGTTCAATGAGTTAGAGAGTAGTCGGTGGATTTGAGAGAGGGGAAGAGAATTATTGCGACATTTACCGTGTTGAACACGTACGATTTCTTTTATTGTGCCGTTTCAATAATACTTGAAGTTTATATCTGGGATATCTGTTAATGAGAAAACAATTGCCTGCGGTTTTGAGTTGTGTTAGAATCAGGACACACATCTTGCGTAGTTTTGTTATCTTTTCGTTGTTCAGAAGCAGTGGTTGGCTGGTCGAATGGTTAGTACACTGGGTTCCCATGCGGGAGACAAGGGTTCGAAACCCTAGTACGGCAGTTTCCTTTTTAGTGTGTGACCCTGGAGCAAAATAAAATTAAAAAAAAAAAAAAAACTGGTATGTGGGTAAACCAGTTGATAATTGAGTTTGACCATTTCGCATACTTATGATTTCTTTTCAAACTTTCTGATTGCACGGTAACGCTGAATTTTCGTAGATTTCCATTTATTTTCATTTAGATTTAATTATTTCTTCTGACATTGCGTTAGAATTAGGCTGTGTTGTTTATCATAGCGTTCATTTTGTAATTATTGTGTATTTTTCCTGTTTTCGTTGCATTACACTTGGGTTTTTTTCTTCTTCTCCAAACTACTTCGATGAAGGAAAGAGTAGTCGGTGAATTCGGAGGGGGGGGGGGGTGGGGTAGCATAAACTGGTAACTGAAAGAGCTTCAAGTCAAAGTAACTGCCTTACCCACTCTAAGTAGCAGTAGTAGTAGTTGTGATTGAGCAGTAACACTGTAGTGCTGTCATGCCGGAGACCGCCGGTAAGGTGATGGCATTTTTTTGTCGGGAAGCGAAATTACACATCCTAACCTGACCAGTACGTGCCGACAGCATTAGCTTTGCGGCGCCAAATCCTCTGGCTCACGACTCCCTGTCAACTACTACGGTAAAACAGATAGCAGTGACATTATTTTATTTATTGTGGTAGCGGTGGTGGTAGTAGTTGTACTGGTACTTGAAAGATAGTGTGGTAAATATTACACTAATCGCATTTACTACTCATTACAATTCCTGCTCCCTATTTTAGTCCGGATATCAACGTCAGTTACAAAAAATATCGTCGGGTGATGATTTTCAAATCCTTCGATGAAAGAGAGAGCAGAAGGGGAGGGGAGGGGGTGAAGACAGAAACTGTTAACTTAAAGAGCTTAACGCATGATTTTAAAATTCCCATTTCTTAATTTGTTTATATTTTACTAACGCTACCTCTGCTATTCTAATTTTTCTAACGACTTACTTGGTTATTTACAAGTAAGTAGTAAGCTTTACTTCCTCTCTTTAAAAAAATACAAACAGCTTTAGCATGTGAGAACCAAATAACAATTCTTTTTTACTGTGCTAATAATACCATTTAAAAGACCACTAATATAAAGACGCAATTATATGTTGCGTGTTCTAAAGTGGCAAACCAGACTATATCTATATCTGTGCAGAGAATGATTGCGACATTAACTATATTAGACACGTGCGATTTCTATTGTCTATCTTTTCCAAAAGCCTTTGATGGGGGAGCGAGTAGTATGTGGATTTGTGAAGGTGGGAGGCATCGAAGACTATCTCTGTATGTGCGCAGACAATGATTGCGACAGTAACCATATTAGACACGTGCGATTTCTTTTTTCTTTCTTTTTTTCTATTTAGCCAAACTATGATACAGCAACGCGTGGCCGGGTACAGCTAGTATATATATATTTATCTGTATGTATGTGTGTCGATCGATCGGTCGGTCTTCTCTCTCTCTCTCTCTCTCTCTCTCTCTCTCTCTCTCTCTCTCTCTCTCTCTCTTTCTCACTCTATGCTCCAATGACCTGCGGACTGTCCTTCAAATCTAGTCTCAACCTCACAATACTAAATGTGTCACATATTTTGTAGTATCTAGCGCAAAACGACATCTAGATATTGCCTAGAGTTTATCACATCTACTGTTGCTGCATTAGGCCTAGACATAATTTGGGAAGTTTGTCATACGAAGCGAAGGCTCCTCACGATATCTCCAGTTTGTCACACGTAAGAGCATTTGACATATTACAGAGTTTTCCACACCTAGAATCACAGGGCATCTAGATATATCACAGAGTTTATCATACCAATCCCGGGGTAGGGTAGAAGAGGAGCGATTAAGTAAGTAAGTATGTTTATCAAACCTAGCGTTATACGACGTCCAGACATCCACTGAAGAGTTTTATCACAGAGTTTATCATACCTAGCGTTAGCGACATACAGACATACTGTAGAGTTTATCCTAACCTACTTATTGCTAAACGACGTCATTTAAATGTGTGTGTGTATATATATATATATATATATATATATATATATATATATATATATATCACAGAGTTTATCATACCTTCGCACGACATCTAGACATATTACAAAACTTATCATACTTAGCGTTACACAACGTCCAGATATATCATCGAGTTTATTATACTTACAGCAACACAACGTCTAGACATATCGTAGAGTTGATCATAAATACCGCCAAACGATGTCTAGATTTATTATAGAGTCTATCATACCTAGAGTCACACAACATCTAGATACTTCATAGAGTTTATTATATTTAAGCAACACGAGGTCTAGATATAAAATTCATCAAACCTAGTGACACTCGAAGTCAAGCTATATCGTCGAGTTTATCCTACCTACAGCGACAGGAGCCACGGTTAGTTCTCTCATATTTTATCATAACCAGCGCTACATCGCACCTAACGTCAAACATCAAGATACTGTAACGCAGTGTTTCTAATGTCTAGCCCAAATCGACATCTAGATAATTTACCCCATAATTTGTCATGCCTAGCGCCACAAACCATTTAGATATTTTACATAGCTTGTCATAACAAGTGTCACAAGCCATCAGGCTTCGGTTTGACACTGAACCTTTCTGTCTCAGCGCCCACTGTTACGACTGTATGCCACTGTTTGTGCTGTGTTGTGAGTCCTACAAGTACACACAGCCGTATACGATTATAACAGTATACAAAAGTATAGTTACCACCCCCCCCCCTACCCCCACGCTAGAAAAGTGGGAAGAGGCTGAACAGTCCCCCCTCACCCCCCCCCCCCCCACACACACACACACAAACGTACCAAACAATCTCTTTTTCCATCCTTTGTGCAGGAACTCCTGCTAATGGTCCATCTCTTACCCATACAGTACAGAAGGTTACCTCCATTAGCCGTCTGCTGCTACCCCAACATAATTCCTTTTTAGGTTACTCGGCGTCTGTGGCTCAGGCGTTGTGAAGGCCCTTTGTAATGTCGGGGTGCCGGGTTCAATCCCAGCTGCCGGCCTTGAGCCTTCTGTTGGTTTCGGCAGAGGTATCGAGAAGCCGACCGCCCTGAAGCAATGGCAAACTACTGGACGTAAACTGCCCAGAAAACCCACACCAGCCAAAAAATGTCGGGGTTGGTTCTGCAACGTCCTGTAAAGAATACGCAACTAACTTACAGTGACTTAGGGATTGTGAATGCAGTTTGATAAATCCGACAAACCAAATTCAATTCATCTGCAGTCGATTTGGCAGCAGGTCGCTTTGTGTTGGTATGAGTGTTGATCGCTCATTGAGAGGTTACATACTATAAGGGTCGATCGCTCATTGAGAGGTTACATACTATAAGGGTCGATCGCTCATTGAGAGGTTACATACTACCGAACTTAAGATTGCCCAATAATATAACCATCAGCCAATGAATGCTAAAGTTAGTCAGCAACTTCCTGTATAGCATTGTTCTTCATCATGTGTTCCAGATGGTCGATGTCCTACCCATTCATGTAATGATTAGACCATTCATACATATACTTCTGCTGAGCGAATAAGGCGCCAGAATAATTTGCCATACCAGTAATTAAAAAACAGGGAAAGAGACATTCGATAGGTGTGTTGGAAAGCAATTGACCCAGTGTAAAAACTGTGAAAAACGCCTGACGCGATTTCTGGGAGTGACTTCAGGTGATTCTCGTCTGAACGTGACAAATAAAGTCACCAGGTGTCAGTCCTTTAGGCTGCAATCCCAGAACCAGGGGTTGAAAAACAAAAATATAAAGGCTGTTACTGCAGCAGTTACAGCGTTGAATACAATTGTAATATTACAATCGGATTGAATACATAACATTATGTCTACATTTAGTGCTCTATGCCTCAGAGATTAGTGAAATCGTTTCTCAGACCAGTTCGTCGGCGTACCCAAGTTCCATTTTTGCAGCCCGCGTATAGATAAAGAACATTTGTGTGGCTTCCAGACAGTGGCACGAGAGTCATACTATGGAAAAGACTGGGACCTCAACAGGTAGCAGGGGGTGTACTGCATATTACCTCCATTCCGGAGATAGTTTATTTACTGTATTTGTTTTCAAACTTAACCGTCAGCTGGTTCGTGGAAAAAAAAGTTTCCTATGTTTCCGATGCGCGGGTGTAAACATTTTGAAAAACACTGCTGAGAATTTTGTTTACGTAACATGCTGGGTGACTGAAAAGTAATTCTATATTTTAGATTACTCATAAATTATTGTTTCTTATGTTGTAGCCGTTGTCTCAAATAGATGTGTTTGAATGTATGCTACTTTAATCTGTATCTTCAATATGTTTGGATCTTTGGTTCACACTGAACCTTCCAGTGTGGGCTCCGACCCCTGTTATAGAGGACAAAAGATTAGACCCACTATCATGTCTCATGAGTCGACTTATTGCGAATATCCTTCGAAGTCAGAGTGTATCTGCCTGAGAGCCAAGGAACCAACCATCTGCATAGGAATAGGCTAGATCTATAAAACGTATGTGCACGAAACACTCAGGTTCTGGAACAAAACTAAAGTCCAGAGGTGTACAAACAACCAGAACTTTCTGCTGGAGTTTAAGCCAGTGAACGCAAAGAAAGAAAAAAGATTGAACCACAGACTTTGGAAGAATTTAAAGGGTGAGTACGATAAATTATGTTTTCCATTCCATGAGAAGTCCTGGTGACATCAGCTGTCGAAATCCTTGCTTGGACAAGAGTGTAGCTAAATCTGGTGCCTACATCGCTTCTTAGAAAGAACCTCGTGCTTTGTAAATGCTTTCCTCACGTATCCATTTCTTGTATATATTTTGTTATGAAAATTAATAAATTTCTTGTTATTAAATAAAGATTCACCATCATCAAATGGCCTGTTGACTGACGTAGGCATTCACGCATCTCCACAGATATAGATGCCTTGTCCTCTAGATCAGTTCCACCGAGGATATCCCTCCGTGCCACCTTCGCAATCCACCCGTCATCATCTCTCTTGGTCTGCCTCTCCCTCTTCTACCATTGCTCTTGATGGTCGTCACGATATTCCTCAAAGCCTCAGTCCTCATCATATGACCAAAAAACAGTGTGTGTCTTTTCCTTATAGCTGTATATATTGATCTGCTTTCATTAGCTTCCTTCAATCAATAAAGTATAAGCATTTTTTTAAAAAGACTTACTTTTCAATCACCCTGCATTCGACTGAATAAGTATAAAATAAAGTATAACTATTTTTCTTAAAATCAGTTACTCTTCAATCACCCTGGAAACAGCTGAATAGGTTGTCGGGGATTTATTCCTGTTGGATTCGCATCCGAAAAGTGCCTCATGGTGTCACTGAATTTCAATCTTTCAGTCGGCAATGCCGAATAGTTTTCCCTACCATCAGGGAGATGATGAAATGCTGTACTTCCAAAACGTAATAGGGAAAAACCAAACAAATCTCCCCAGAATGTAAAGAGACCAAACAAATATACCCAAAATGTAAAGAGCCCTCGTCAGTTTGATTTCGTCGTTAAATCTTGAGCACACTTCTATACACTTTCACTGCGATCGTTTATTGGCTTTGTTGCTGGGCCAAAGTTAGAGCTTGAGAGAGATCAGCTGCACATCTAAACTACAGGGCGGACAGTGCAAACCACTACTTTCCCTATAAATAGATGGCTTGATTATATATTCTGAAGGTAAGGTGTCCAAAGCAAACCTTGATTTGAAAACAGTCTATGTGGAGTGTTTTAAAAAGGAGGGAAACGTTTTTTTTTTTTTTTTTTTCAGAGATTGATTTGGTGAATAAAACAGTCGAACTCCTCCTTCCCATTCATCTCCCTCTTGTCCTCCCCCTCCTTCCGCTTTTTCTTCTTTCTTTTTTTAAATTCCTCCTTTTCTTTTTCTTCCTCTTTTTCTTCTTCTTCTACTGCTACTACCATCATCTCCACTACTGCTGCTGTTGCTGCTGCTGCTACTTCTACTACTACTTATACTACTACTAACTACTACTACTTCTACCACCAACACCACAACCACTACTACTACTACCCCTACTAATACTATTATTTCTCCGTTGTCTTGTTCCTCTTCTTCTTCTTCTATTGCTACTACTACTACCACCATCACTACTGCTGTTGCTGCTGCTGCTGCTGCTACTACTACTACTACTACTACTACTACTACTACTACTACTACTACTACTACTACTACTACTACTACTACTACTACTACTATCAGTACTACTTTTTCTTCCTCTTCTTCTTCGGCTAGATAGACAGACGGACCTTATGCGACGGAATCTGTGGGTTAAGGTACCTTTAGCCCCTGCCACACACAGACATATAAACACACATTCACACATATACATACACACACACATAGATGTGTGTTTTCTTTATGCGAGCGCGTCTGAGATAGACAGGAGCTGACTGACAAACATAATGACAGACAAACAGACAGACAGAAGACTGAGGACTAGACACGCATACTCATAGAAGAAATACATTTAATGCAAAGATCATGTATTTAAACTTATATGACTTTAATGTGCAAAGCGGACATAAACTGCACGTTTGCTGTGAAAGTCAAGCATATTGCTACATGTGAGTGACAGCGTGTGGCGATCGATCACAGTCGGCTTAGTCTATCTGTATGCCCGCGGTCACCGAAGAGGTTCATATAATAACAGATCTATAGCATGCCTTTTCATTCAATCAAGTGCCATCTCCACAGTGAAGGTTGGCTGGAATGTATCTCCAGTACACTTCGGTACACTTTCTTGTCTTGGTAATATACTTTCTCAGACTGAGTAGGCCCATTTCTAGATGCTATCCTTCCACTTGTATCAAAGTAACGATCTAGCTCTCTTGTCTTCATGAAAAACGACCTACTCTTCTGTATATCTACACCTCTAGAGATTCAGTTGCTTGTTCATTATCCAGGTTTGTGTACTATACAGCCGGATTGTATATACATAACACTTGACGATTCTCATTTTTAATGTGTTGTATCTCAATAATTTTCGCTTCTTTAATTATATATATATATTTTTTTAGCCATTCCTATTCTTTTTTTTTTTTTTTTATTTATTTTTAACTTCTGTAATCATCTATTATAACATGTCCAAGATATGAGAAACTTGTTACTTGTTCTAATATCTCTCCGTTTACTGTGATGTCAATGTTGGCTGCTCCTTTCCATTGTTAATTATCATACTTTCTGTTTTTCCAAATGAATGATTGAATCAAGAGCTGACATCTCTGCACTCGAGACATTCATACACGTGCTCCGTCTCTTAATACAGTAACTAATGAAGATTTGACAGGCTAATAGTGACAGTTGAAATATGATTAAAAGTTCGCCTGTTTCCCTTGCAATGTTAAATATCTTCCAAAACCTCTACACTCCCCCTGTTGAATAAATAAGTTTTTCAATATATGGATTCTTTATTTCTTCTTTGGCAGTATCCATCGGATCACAGAGAGCCTTCACCAAACCCGCTTTATCATGTAATCAACTAATCTATCAGCTTACTCGTTACCTCGTACACCAGAATATCGTGAACATAAAATCCATAACATGCCCCTGATCTGAGTCTTATCAAGTTTATGCAAACTACTGCGCGAAGGACACCAGTTTTAATTTTCCGAAGCATGCCCTATAAGTCTGTTAAAACATGTCAGACTGTGCTGCTCTCAAGACATCGGAAAGCTGCCGTTGTTGCCTCTACCTCCATTCCCATACTGGATGTAGTGACGTTGCACACAAAGGCTATCTGTAATCAAGCACTGTCCATTCAACTGTGCACCAAAATCCTACTTACTCTTCTTACGTCTCACTACAGATCCAAATGTATATATTATAATGTCACCTGGGCGTGAATTTTCATCTTGCACCAGCTCTCGGTACTCTCGGTCTAAGGTATTTATCACTCGGTACAAGTTTGTTTTGCTGGGTGGCACTGTAACCCATTCTTCGCCATGCGCTACCTTGTCAGTTGCACAAACAGTTCTGATATGACTTCGTCCTATGCTGTCCAAGAGTTACCTCATTTCAGCCTCTGTGATGTTCCCTGTCCGTTGCGACTTTAGGGTACATTTCTGCCTGTAAAACCTTGTATCTCTCGCTAATGAACGTACATGCCGCATGCACACAATTAGCGTGTCTTGTGTACACTCCAAAATAACTCGCAGGAGATAGTGCTAGCAGTCCCAAACCTTGCTCCATCACCGAAATAATCAGTTGCTGGTAGAGCGTACGGAGCATTCTCTGTTTCATGTCTTGTGATGCCAGCACCTTCCAAGCACAGAGTCCTGTCCCCGCCTTCAAAACTACATCTTCCATGTGGTATTTGAAAGTAATTTCTAGATATTCTAGTAAATTATCTCTCTTTATTTTACTGCCGTTTATTGTTATATCCAACAACACATTTCTAACAATAATTGTATTTCAAGAACACCACATTCCTGCCGCCCTATCTAGGTTGATGGCCGCGCCTGTTTCCTCACAACAGATACCGAACTTACTTACCGCGAACTGCAGTTCTCTATATATTTCTATTCTATTTCTCCCCTGTCTGTATAGACTAAGTCATCGTTAACAAAAGTCAAAATTCTCCCTATACCCACTGTATGTAATGGCAATGGCAAATGGTCATGTCTAAACCAAACCGTTTCTAGTTAACTAGAGACGGGCTTGGTCTCTAAGACACACTCTGCATCGACCTTCTGCTAGTAACACCGTCTCATTAGCGTATCTCAGATTTTAGATTATTCTCCCGTTGAAATTCGATCCAGACGATTCTCAAACTTGTTTAAGAATCTTTTCTGCATATTTTAACAGCATCAAGTCCACCGTTTTATAACATCTTTCGTAACTATAATTTATCCACCTTTTCCTCTGATCCAATCATTTCCTGATAAATGTTTTGTCTTGTCTGTGAGTCTTTTTATGTTTTCGTGCACTTCTTTTGTGTTATGTTTTGTTTCCAGCTCCTTTTTTTTTTTTTTTTTTGACACTTTTCCCGAATCCAGACACTTTAGCAGCTCTACACGTCTTACTTAATTCCTTGTCAATCATTGCATACATAGGCGTGTTTTTTACTTTCTTTCTTTACATAATTTTATTAAGGATTTCTTTAACCATCCACACTTGATTCTGTTTGTTTTCTTTCACTGATAAGTTGGCATTTCTGTCTGTACCCTAGTTTTGGGATACTTCAATTTTGTACTGACTTTCTTCCGAGGATTTTAACACTGATATTGTTTCAAGCTTTTAGTTGTTAGCTTGTCATATTAATTTTTCACTTGGACCAGATACTGCTGACTTATATATATGTCTGCTTCAGTGATTATAAGTATATGTGGAGTTCCTGGAGTTCCTTTGATGTTTTAGCCCTGTGTTAATGTCTTTTTTGCATTTTATAACCCCACGGTTGTAATCCAAATTGATGATATCGCATCTGGTGACATTCTCAACGTTGTTTTTGGCTTTTTCTTATACCCCAGAGCTTTCTCATCTATATAGTTTCCCAGGTGGATGTTGAAAGAAAATATTACAAATAAAGAGCTGGTTCTCCTCACAAAACTGTATCTGTCCTCTCTGTCGTTCTTGGCTCTACTGACACGGCGACATGCCTAGAAAGCCGGAAGTGGTGTAAGAAACCCTAACTACACTAGCTATATTGAATTAAAGGACAGACTCTTGCTGACTAGCAACTCTACAGGACTAGCAAGAAGATGAACAAATCCATCTCCCAAGTCACCTGAGAAGTACAAGACAAATATAGAAAACCACGAATCTAGGTTACAATCTGGTATCAAAGAGATGAAAGAAGAAAAAGAAGAATGTCATATTGCCTTTTGTGCTTGTGTTTCATTTTCCCGACTTTTCCGACTTTTTTCTTCATTTATTTCTCCCTGACTATTAGGCCCTCTGATGATTTTACAACTTGTAGTGGTTTTTGTAGGTCTTCATGGTATTCTTTCAGCTGTATTATTGAAATGTCAAAAAGGTTTCGCTTTAATTGTGATTGATATCCTTCTATCTTCATAAGCATTTACAATGTTGAACTGTCTCTAAAAACTACACAAAGCTTTCCCCTGTCAATACTCTACAAACAGGATTCAACTGTCTACATACAACTTATAACCTTCTAAACACTACATACATCTTCCCAACACACTCAACACTGTCAAAATGCCACACAACATGCATGGTCCACACACAATGCACTGTCAACACACAATATATTCTCAACACATCACACACTGTCAACACACGATATATTATCAACACACTCCACACTGTCAACACACAATATATTATCAACACACTTCACACTATCAACACACAATATATTATCAACACATCACACACTGTCAACACACAATATATTATCAACACATCACACACTGTCAACATCACAATCACACACTATCAACACACAATCACACTGTCACTGTCAACACACATATTATCAACACATCACACAACACACACACACAATATATTATCAACACATTACACACTGTCAACACACAATATATTATCAACACACTACACACTGTCAACACACAATATATTATCAACAGATTACACACTGTCAACACACAATATATTATCAACACATCACACACTGTCAACACACAATATATAATCAACACATTACACACTGTCAACACACAATATATTATCAACACATTACACACTGTCAACACACAATATATTATCAACACATTACACACTGTCAACACACAATATATTATCAACACATTACACACTGACAACACACAATATATTATCAACAAATTACACACTGTCAACACACAATATATTATCAACACATTACACACTGTCAACACACAATATATTATTAACACATTACACACTGTCAACACACAATATATTATTAACACACTACACACTGTCTACAAACTACACACTGTCTACACACTGTCTACACACTACACACTTTCTACTCACTACACACTGTCTATACACTACACACTGTCTACACACTACACACTGTCTACAAACTACACACTGTCTACACACTACACACTGTCAACACATCGCTAATTGTCAACATATCACACTGTTTCTACACACTACACACTGTCTACACACCATACACTGTCAATATCAAGCACATTATCAACGCACTACACACTGTTAATAAACCGCACTTCATCACAATACACACTGTCAACATATTACATACTGTCAGCACAACACACAATGTCAACCCACCACACAGTGTCAACATACATACATTGTCAACACACCACACACTGTCAACATACCATACACTGGCTACATACCACACACTGTCAATGCACCACATTAGTCAATATATTATATCACATACTGTTTACACACTTTCAACATACAACACATTGTCAATATACCACACACTGTCAACACACCACATACTGTCAACATACCACACATTGTCAACATACCACACGCTGTCAACATACCACACATTGTCAACACACCACACACTGTCAACATAACATACACTGGCTACATACCACACACTCTCAAAATACCACACACTGTCAACACACCACACATAGTCAAAACGCCACACACAGTCAACACACCACACAGTCAACACACCACACAGTCAACAGACCACACTCTCTACACACAACACATAGTCAACGCTCCATACACTGTTTACATACCACAGAACGTCAACATACCGCACAATATCAATACAACACACAGTCAGCATATCACAGACTGTCAAAATACCACACACAGCCAACACACCACACACTGTCAACATACCACACACAGCCAACACACCACACACTGTCAACATAACACACACAGTCAACACACCACACACAGTCAACACAAAACACACTGTCTCTGCACACTGTAAACACACCACATAGTCAACCCATTACACACTGCCTACATACCACACATTGTGTACATACCGCACACTTTCAACACACCACACAAGCCAACCTACCACACACAGTCAACACAGCACACACTTTCAACACACCACACAAGCCAACATACCACGCACAAGCAACACAGCACACACTGTCAACACACCACACAATCAACACATCACATACTACCACCATACTGTGAGATTAACATATCTTAAATAACATATACAATGGAACATTTTTAAGTCAACGAATATTTACACTTATGTAAGCTTGTTAGCATGTTTTTGCTGCGCAAATACTCACGAAAAGTCAGCAGGAAACTCCCTTACCAGCGGGCCCTTATTCAACACTTACCTCCCTACACCGAATGAGACGTCGAAGACGAGGGAAACCCTAGTAAATTTACAACCCCACTTAGTTACAACTAGCGCTTTACAAATTACTTCATTGTTACCTGCATACACGAATTCACAACGTTGACACAATGTCCTGTTAGAAATCGCTTGTATTTGTCTGTACCTATTTCAAACTTGACGCAATTCTGTAAACATGTGTGTATGTACAGCGGTTCTATTTCAGTTTAAATCACACAGTAATGACATGCTTCACAAACTGTGAGGTTTCCACGCACTCGACTTTCAGGGGGACAACCATACATTTTTGAGAAGATAGCTTTAAGATGACATTCCAGAGATTAATATCATACAATTATTGTGTAGCGGGGACGCGCATCCGGGTAGTGGTTAGACGCTCGACTACTGGACTGAAGATCTTGGGTTCGAATCCACAGTGGGTGGACATGAAGAACAATTTACGTTGGTTCTCAGGTCGACCTAGCCTAAAATAGCTGCCGGGAAATGTTTTGGGAGTAAAGTCGGTTGGAATGATGTTGATCAGACCTTCTTCTAACCTTCCCTCTTCTTGTCCTACCAATCCTTCCCCTCCTCTTTATCATCGTCATTAGTGTCATCTTCTTCTTCTGTTTATTCCTCCTCTCATCCACAATATCTTCTTCTCCTTCTTCTACTACTACTACTACTACTACTCAGCTGCTGCTGCTACTACTACTACTACTACTATTACTACTACTACTACTACTACTACTACTACTACTACTACTACTACTACTACTACTACTACTACTACTACTACTACTACTACTACTACTACCTCTACTACTGCTACTACTACTACTACTACTACTACTACTACTACTACTACTACTACTACTACTACTACTACTACTACTACTACTACTACTACTACTTCTTCTTCTTTCTCTTCCTCCTCTTTGCTTTTTCTTCTTCTTTCTCTTCCTCCTCTTTGCTTTTTCTTCTTCTTCTTCTTCTTCTTCTTCTTCTTCTTCTTCTTCTTCTTCTTCTTCTTCTTCTTCTTCTTTTCGCTTCTTCTTTTTCTTCTTCTTCTTCTTCTTCTTCTTCTTCTTCTTCTTCTTCTTCTTCTTCTTCTTCTTCTTCTTCTGTTTCTTCTTCTCTCGAAACCGATGTAAAACAAGATGTTTGTTTACGGTGAAGTTGTACATGTAAGTCATACGTTTTTAAACATTAAAAGACTTTGCATTACCTGACAAAATGATTGATGAAGTTTTCTCTGTGGGATAAACGATAACACATTTATTTATACATCTAGTCCTGATAATGTCTTTGCAAAATGGAGGCAGTTTAAGTGCAATTTTCAAATGTTAATTTTTTTTAAATTAACAATCCCCGTCCAAATGTAGGGCGCCATTTAAAAAAAAATGTTTAAGCCCTGACCCGGCTGTCGTCTGGGGCCCTAAATATAACCTATGGGTTGAACAGTATTTCTGGGACTTGCGCTCGGGTGATTCTCATCCGAATGGTGGCACTTTGCGTCACCGGGTATTTATCGCTTATTGTGCGGCACTGGTGGGGTTAAATGTCAGTCTCTGGGTATTCCCCGGGTAGTAAGATTAGATGCCCGTGTGTATTATTGCGCATGAAAAAAAATCCCTTGGCATTTGGAAATCGAAAAGAATAGCTAAACGGCTCTGCCCTGGCAAAAATTGGAGTTAAAACTCTACCAAAAAGTATTTCAGGATCCTCGCTGGTTCTACAGATTTCGAACTGAGAATTAGACTGGAATTAGACTTAAAAGTATAACGTATCACGTATGGGCTACTACCCTTGTGTCATGATGCTGATCCGTCTTCTAAACATCTACTGTCAGTCAGTTAGTCTGTTAATTTTAGAATTGCAATTATTACATATGTAAACACAATTCAGCAGTTTAAAACCCATTAAAAAAAGAAGACAATGACACTAATTAATTTTGCTAGTCACAACTTTAAAGTGTGTAACTTTGTAATGTGTGACTTTAAAGTGTGAATTATAGTGCAGTATACGTAACTTGACATTTAATTTTATGGATTTGTAAACAAAAGGGTGGGGGAGGGGGGCCGAGGAAATCAATGTATAGACATAGCTAGTGATGTGAACGTCTCCCTTCTCGTGTTACCCCTTTTCGCTTCCCGCTAGCCCAGCTGTAATAGAAAAACGACGAAGAATAGAAAAACACTTTTTTTTTCCTGGATTGCATTTAAGACTAACATTTGAAGGATGAGAATCAACCAGGTACAAATCCCGGAAACTCCGTTCAACCGTGTAGTCATATAGCACAGTTATACTGGGCCACCACAAAACTGTTTCCAGGTAACATGTAGTCCACTGTGGCTGGCTTTGCGTGAACAAAAACTGGCACTGAATTGGAGTTAAATGGGTAGACGAAGCGGGGAAGTGAAGGCAAAACTCTGCAAGGATTGATGAGAGAGGTCAAAGTGCTGGATGGATTCCATACACTATACCGAGAAAAAAACGGCACAGGACAGAACGGACTTGGTTACAGGCGAGAGAGTGAGGTCGACGAATTGCGCAACTCTTCCTTACTGAAATCCAGGTCCTTGCGCAAGTCACTTTCATCCAGCTATCACGACTTTAGATGAAAGTTGTCTTCATCACTCGTGATGGACAAACAACACACCATTTATCCATCGCTTGCATGGTCGACCTATAAATCTGCTTCTGTTGCATCTAAGTTACAGGGCTGTCTGTGGTGCACTGGCCTTTTGCAGAGAGCAACATGGCGGGAACCACTAGCGTGACTTCACCAAGTTGCATGCACAACACAGAGAAACGGAATGCACGCGTCGGTGATTGTAGCAGTGTCAGGTATCGCTGTCTACCTGTGCAGCATCTTCCCTGGCATGTGCCTGGAATGTGGCTGTCCTGACATGGCATGTCTGCAGGTTATAGGGGAGGGGAAGAAAATACCATGCTGGATACAGTTTGTGTTTGCCAGACAGTTGTGACTCTAGATTTTGCTGATGAAGGCTAATCGCCACAACGTCCTTTGTTTGTTAATTGTGATAGATTTTGTAAAGCTAACATAAACTAATTGTTGTTTCTTACCAACTTTTTCTCTTCCCCATAATTTTCTACTCCTTATAAAAACTAGATTTTGCAAGGCATGGATTCTCGCGGCGAAACAGCTGTCCTAAGCGCCTGAGGTGTCGGCAATGCGGTTTTTGAATTCCATGCTGATTTCTGGTTATGGTCGGCATCTGTGGCTTAGCGTTAGTTATATCAGGCTTATGTTGTCAGCACTCATCTTTACGACAGTGAAATTTGGTCAACTTATTTGTACCAGGAGAAATGGCTAAATAGTTTTCACACGCGATGTCTGAGATTAATACTTAACTTTGAGTGGCAAGGCATGATCACAGACATTGAAAAGAGCAGGTATTACAACAGTTTTGTCAATGCTCAGTCTGCGAAGGCTCAGGTGGCTGGGTCACACCTGGAGAATGAAGGATGGCAAATTCCTTAAGGACATCCTTTATGGTGAATTACAGATAGGTAGAAGATGCAAAAGACGGCCTTTACTACGATTTAATGATGTATACATACGAGACATGAATGATACAGATACAGCAGAACTGCAATATTCGTCTTTGCCAGTATTCGTTTTATATTTTGGTTGAACATTTGTGTTTTATATTCGCCCGAAAAGTGAGTTTTCGCCCCTCCTCCAGACAGAAATGGGCAGAAATGTAGGATTTCATCCAGCAATGGTACAAAGGCGTCGCTATAGTTAATAGGCCTATCAGTTTATTGGATGACGACTTGGGTTCCTGGTTATGTCCAGTTAACTAAGTAAAGTTGTCATGCAATGCCATCTTCAAACTCAGTGCCCTGAAAGGACAGGCCACGAATTTAGCCAGAGCTGGTGGCTGGTCTAAGAGGCCAGCTCTGACTGGTGAACATAGCACTGCTGTTCTCATCTGGCAGCTACTGCAGCATTCTTTGTTTATCTTTCCTTTTGGAGTAAACGAAGCAGGCCAATGAAAGTATCCTGCTGTCCGAGCAATGCATATATTATCTACAATATTGCCTAGACTTTAAGTTATGCAGACGTGCAACTCAATCCTTGACAAACCACTAGCAAGTTGATATGTTTAAGTAGCTGGCTGCCCTGACAACATCAGATTGAATATATATTAAAGATGTTAAATGTAGAAAAGCTCAAGCAAAGGCAGCATTGTACAAAATAAAGAATATTTTATGTAATCTTTCTTTGTCAGTTGAGACGAGAAGGAGAATTCTTAAAAGCTTTATAAATCATATCTTGAAATATGGAAGTGAATCATGGACAGTTTGGTAGATTAATGAAAAATATATTTGGAAGCTGCAAAGATGATGAGAATACCCTGGACAGATAAGAAGATTAATGAGGATGTCTTGAAGGAAACTGGCTCACTAAGAGAACTGAATGCCCACATCAATGTTGAATGTTGAATTAAGAATCAACATCACAGCACTCGGGACACTTCCGTAAGTGCTCCTTCCCTATTTTAGCAGCAAGCAATGAGTTAAAATTCTGATGGTACCAGTAACTGTCTGATTGTATATCCGTCTCGCCTTTCCACTGAGTGTTGAGCGTCGACCAGATCCCCTTGTAACTCCTCGCAGTGCCATTCTCCTCAGACCGTAATGATCTATTTGTTCCCCAGTACTGTTTAATCGCACCAAGTGGTGCAGAACCGGCCAGTCTATCTGCCTGCTCATTTCCAAACACACTGGCATGACCTTGAGAAAATATTCAAAGGATATTAACTACTCAGGACCTCTGAAGAGATGCTTGCCACTCTGCACAAAGCAGTCCTGTCTCCACCTTTCGCAGCATGCTCTGTCAGTCAGTTACAATGACATGCCCACATCAGAAAGAGACAATCTGCATTCTTTAGGCCATGTGATGAGAAGGAGAAAACTGGAGTACATGGTAACGGCAGGAAAGTCTGACGGGAGGAGAGGCAGAGGGAGACCGAGAGAAAAGATGCTGGACAGTCTGACATCATGTCAGAGCTGATTGAAAGTCCCCGAGGCAGAAGGTTGTGGATGGCTTGACTACGAACGCCGCACGGCATGGACTTTAAGAAGAAGGGAAAAAAAGCAAAGAAGAAGACAAACTACATTACATATCATTACAAATCAGAGCTAGTAAACTAGCTAAGGAAGGTGCGAATGCAGAACAACCTGACGTACCAGTCTCTTATCAACAAAAGAAGAGAATAATAAAATCAATCAGAAGCGACCAAAACAGACAGAAAACGATTACCATTTTATGGACAGACTCGAACAAGTTATTATTCTACGCTTTAGAACAGGTCACAATCGACTTCGAAGCCATATGTAAACAAAGTTTAAAATCGGCGAATCAGCCATATGCACATGTGGATTGGGACCTGAGACAACAGATCATGTCCTCCAAGACTGTCCCAAATACAACATTTCAAGGCAAAACTTTTGGCCAAGAAAAACATCGGTGCAAGTCAAACTTTACGGGCTGCTGAGTGAATTACATAAGACATTGAAGTTCATACTAGAGACTACACTGCAGATATAGATACTTTTTTCAAGCAAAAGAAAGAAGGAGTAGAAGAACGTATCATTGCCTTGTAAAACTACGCACAGCCAACAAATGGTGGGGATAGTTGACGCCCCACTGTATCGTCTAATATT
The DNA here is from genome assembly GCA_905116865.2 of Candidula unifasciata. Lineage (NCBI taxonomy): Eukaryota > Metazoa > Mollusca > Gastropoda > Stylommatophora > Geomitridae > Candidula > Candidula unifasciata. The sequence continues at coordinate 656,269 of CAJHNH020000413.1, read as the reverse complement.
TATTTGCTTTAACTTCTCTTTAAAACAAATGTGTGCCGTCTCCACACTGAAGGTTGGCTACTGTATACCTGCTGTCTTGACTTGGGTAAATGCATTTACTAACTAAGCCACATAGCTGTTTAACTCCCGTCTGCTTGTGTTTCTGTAGCTTTTCATTATAAAATACTTTACCCACTGGCGTGGGGAAATTACACTTCTCAATGCGGACTTCGAGGGTCCGTGGCTAAGGCGTTGCGAGTCTGGCTCGTAATCCAATGTACCGTGATCGAAACCCATTGCGGGCTGCGTGGATTTTTATCGTGGTATGGGACGTCGCAGGTCGACCCAGCCTCAAATGGGTACCAGGATGGGCTGTCCTGGGAAAGTAAAGACAGCCGGCGTAATAATGACCACATTACCCACCGAGTGCTGGTGGTCTGTAAAAATATGGGCGCTCTTCCCATATGCCCGATACGCCTAAAGGCGTGGAAAGGGATCTTTACTTTTTTTTTAAATGCGGACTCCAGATGTATGGTTTTGTGTGTTTTTACCTTCCCTTGGGAGGATAAAGAAGGTCAAGAATATAGCTGTTACAGCTACAAACCCCGTGTTTGTCATCCCCAGTGACGCGATTTATTCAAAACAATGCAACAGTTCACAGAAACAACGTACACAACATGTCTATTGTTGCGGCAGCTAAGCCAATCATCCTACACCATACAGTGGTCGAATCAATATGTGAGATGCCGCCAGCAGGCCCCACCACGCCAGCCTGCTTGCTGGCATATCGATTAAGATCGGAGGAGCTAGAAGCTCAATGGTAAATCATGGATGGACCTATCTGACCACAATGATTCTCAAACTGTGTGACTGCTGCCCTCTGGCCTTCAACTCAATACCATTCAAGGGGTCTCCGTGACGAAGTTGTCAAGCCGTTTGCCTCGTGCTCCGAAGGTCGTGTGTTCGTTCCACGGCTGCGCCCTTCAGTTCGCGAGTGCAATTTTTACAGAGATTCATGGAGGATCGTCGCCGGAGCTATGGAGTTCGTGCTGTGTGTGGCGCTCTTAGCAGGCGTCTTGTTATTTTTTGGGAGAGAGACCGAGCCATATGGGATAAAACCCGGTGAATGAAGTCGATCCCCTCTACTTTATCCTTTCAACCTTTTACTACCAGATAGTTTCACGTGAGTGCATTATTGGTAAAAAAATTGCTACTTTAAACTAACAACAGTTACCCGCGTGGGTTCCAGGGCCCTATTATAGGAAAAACAAAAAAAAGACCCACTGCCTACCCAGAAGCATGTCGTAAGAGTCGACTAATTGGGAGCTTCCTTTGAAGTCGGATTGCATCTGCCTGAAAGGCAAGGAACCAGCAGTCTGCGTACAAATGAGTCAGATCTGTAAAACGGATGCACACGCAAAACTCAAGTTCTGGAACAGGACTGCAGTCCAGAAGTGGACGAGAAACCAGAACTTTCCGCCGGAGTTAACAGCTGGTGAACGCGAAGAAGAAGAAGACTAACAACAGTTATGTATAAGGCTGTTCAGATAATCACATTAGACTAAGCACAAGTAGAAAAACACATGTCAACAGGTACCAATAAACGCATGGTGAGTTTCTTGTACATCTCTAGACTTCACATCATCATCATCATCATGTGTCATGACATTGAGCCTCGGCTGTCGTGGTTTGCCATCTAACAGGAATTCACCAAGTACGCGAATTAGGTCAGTCCCCCTCCCCCTCCAGCAAAAGCAACTAAGATAGTAGGATGTGGATATACCATATCAAAGAAGAGATAAAGCACCTTTGTCTGTCCGACCGTTAGCCTTCGGGGATTGTATGTGTTAACAACAGCACGACTGATCAACCCCACTTTTAGGGAAAAAGAAAAAAAAAGAATGGTAGGTAGGTAAGTTGTACCCCACTAGGACATCACACAAGCGATAAACACCCGGTGACACAAAGTGCCACCATGCGGATGAGGATCACCCGTGGAGAGGTCCTGGAAACCCCTTTCAGCCGTTATGGCCATATTCATGGCCCGGCTATATTAAGGGCCCCGGCAAAAGCTAGGGTGGGGCTTCAAAATAACTAAAAAATGGCATCCCACAAGGAGACGACTGACACTAAGAGATTGAAAAAAGAAGAAAAAGATACTTCTCTATTTATATGTAACGTCGGCACTTCGTTAGATAGGATCACCAGATTTGCATCGACTGTTTTCTTTTATCCCTCACTGCAGAATCCGACAGATCAATAAATCCTAGAAATTTTTGCAGACATGAGATAATCATAGGCAACCGTAGGCAGCGTTTCTGTCATGTATTCAAATGGGATAGATCCTGTCATCAAAAAACTTTTTTTTAAACAATTTCTTTTTAAAATGTGTCTTCAGATCTGATGCCTGATTAGAAACTGGAACAATAGTTTCCGAGTTTATTCATCAAGATAAGGAAAAGAAAAGTATACGTTTTTATCCATTGTTTTCAGAAATGCGCAGATAGACATCTTTGATCGTGCACCGAAACTGTGGGTAACATTATTTTGTTTCTGCCGGGATCACGTGGGTATTTTAACGATCGTTTGCAGGCGCTCCTTAAACAGTTTATACACTAACATTTAGCCTGTTCAACCTTCTTCGCCGTCACCGGCTGTACAATCCGGCGGGAAGTTCTAGTGGTTCCCCCACTGTAGACGTTGGTCTTGTTCGTTCTAGAACCTGAGTTCCACGTGCTCATCCGTTTTACAGATGTGGAATTTGGTTTTGTCCCAGGACTTAAGTGTCGCGTGCAAATGTTTTTTTTTTTACAGATCTGGCTCGTGTGTATGCAGACTATTGGTTCCTTGCCTCACAAGTAGATATACCCTGACTTCAAAAGAAGCCCCTAATTAGTCGACTCTTACGACTTGCTTTTTGGGCAGGCAGTGGGTCTATTTTTGTTTCTAAGAAATATCTAACCGTTTATATGGCTGTTACCACTACAACAATCTTGATATTCATTTAGCTTTAGACAGAATTTCCCCCGTGTGGGTTCTGGCACCCATTTGTGAAAACAGGGGAAACAGACCCACTGTCTAACAAGCATGTCGTAGAAGGCGACTAATTATGTGTGTTTCCGTCGAAGTGCATCTGCCTAAGAGATGATAAATCAACAGTGCATACAATTAAGCCAGATGTGCAAACAAAAGTTAAGTTCTAGTGCAAGACCAAAGTCCAGAAGTGGACGAACAACCAGTCCTTTTTGTCAGAGTTGACAGCCGGTGAAGAAGAAGATGAAGATGGTCCCTATGTTATGAAGCTGTGTGTAACCTGAGGTTCAGTAATCGGTCGGGTCCATTTATTCCAGACATGAGGGACAGTAGGTTTATTGTGCTAGCTCATTTTTTTAAACCGCTGGGAACTCGATGTGTGATCTCAATTTCACCCCGATCGCCTTTACTTCCCACAAAATTTCCTGGTGGTGATTTTAGTCTGTGTATACCTAGTATTTCCGGACACTGGGAATATATGTCGCGCCCAAGGATATTTAAACAGCTAAGCCACTAGAGCGGCTGGCAAGCGTGCTGTCACCACAACCGTGTTAGTAAGTGAATAGATAAATCATAATAACACAACAGTCCATTAAACATACTCTCAAACACACACTCAAAGACATACACACATATATGTTAGATGCAAGACATTTTTCAGAATCACAAAATCTGAATTTCGAAGCATCGGAATCAAAGAATCAAACCGCAGTTTATCGATCTATAATATGTCAATAATTGAAGGACTTAAAAAAAAATGAAAAATGATTAAAAACTCTCCCTTTATATATACGTATAGGAAAGTTTGTTTTGGGGTACGTCTGGTTTGATAGACGTCAAATAACAGATATCATAATCATTGAACATTCCTACTTAGGATGAAAAATGGTGTTTATCACTCATGATGGGCGAACAACACGTCTAATGATCCAGAAGGGATCAAGTACGTGTACCGTGTCACTGTATTTACTAGCAATCAATTGCGATGCAGTCTGTCAGTGCTCTGTACTATTAGAGTGCGACTACACCGCTGGGGAGCATTACTGCTCTAATAGTCTAAAATGTTCGTCCCATGTAACTATCTCATTTAGCCATGTTATTTTAGCACCAGTAGTAGTATTATTTCTTCTAGATATCGACTTGAGGCGCCAGACGGTTTCTGGTTCCGCCAGGGCTTTTTTTTTTTTTTCTGGAGGTACAAAACGGTATGCGGAACCGGCACCTTTTTTTTTTTTAATGCAGCAGTTTGTGGTGAGTACCGACACTTTTCTTAGACACTGTGTGCTGAGTACCGACACTTTTCTTAGACACTGTGTACTGAGTGCCGACACTTTTCTTAGACACTGTGTGCTGAGTACCGACACTTTTCTTAGACACTGTGTACTGAGTGCCGACACTTTTCTTAGACACTGTGTGCTGAGTACCGACACTTTTCTTAGACACTATGTAGTGAACACCGGCACCTTTGTTAGACACTGTGTACTGAGTACCGACACTTTTCTTAGACACTGTGTACTGAGTACCGACACTTTTCTTAGACACTGTGTGCTGAGTACCGACACTTTTCTTAGACACTGTGTAGTGAACACCGGCACCTTTGTTAGACACTGTGTACTGAGTACCGGCACCTTTCTCAGACACTGTGTGCTAAGTACCGGCACCTTTCTTAGACACTATGTAGTGTACACCGGCACTTTTCTTAGACACTGTGTAACGAGTACATGTATATTTTTTTCTAGAAACAAATAGACATGCTGGTACCCACAAATTCAACATTTTCAGAATTGATAAACTAGAAAATAATTACTCACATTTGGTCCTGGTTGAAACAGTGGCAAGTTTTCGCATAATTATTCCAGAGGCGAAAAGATGTACCAAAAAAAAAAAAAAAAAACTTTTAGACAAATCTCAAATTAAGAACGCCCCAAGAAGACACAGAGATGGTTCCGGACATTCCACTGACAAATTGAGACTGACCCTCATCCCATCATCATGTTTGGACAGACAGCGAAACACCAGAATAACGTATTTCAGCCCCAAATTCTCGCTCTCTTTAGATGTTCAACACAACACAGCAATTTAACCTTTAGCTAAAAAAATCGTAAGTTAACCACGAACATTTCTAGTAACACCACAAGGCAACACTGTCTGGTCGGATGAATCTTCGTCTGTTCAAAAGCAGAGAAAAGTGGGGGCTGGCCTGGCAGGAAACTGCAAGCTTATATAAAACACGGGAAAATCGAACACATTCAGAACTGTCTGAGGCTTGTGCTAAATATAGCACAGTGCAAGATAGCAGGGAGCTTTGGGTAAACACTAATCTTTGCCAATTGTTTTCCTAGATCATTTTCGTGTTCGGGATGGATTACCCCGAGTAACGTCCACCTGTCTCTTCCTTTCAATGTGTAATTATCCTCTGGCGTGGGCGGAATCTTCCTTTGGTGGCACGGAATTTCCACCACCTCTTTTGTGATATACACAATACCCTGTAGGAAATCAAATGTTAACAGAAGACACAATACAAACGCTTAATACCCTGTATTACAAACATAAAACACTGTACTATCATTTCAATATCCTGCTGTACAACACATAATACTCGGTACTATCGCATAAAAAACACTTTATTATCATACATCAACACTGGGTCACAGAACATCAACATAGGAAGCAAAACACTAACATCAGGTCAGGGAACACCAACATCAAGTCACAAAACAACAACATCGGATCACAGAACACCAACATCAAGTCACAGAACACCAACATCAAGTCACAGAACACCAACATCGGATCACAGAACACCAACATCAAGTCACAGAACACCAACATCGGTTCACAGAACACCAACATCAAGTCACAGAACACCAACATCAAGTCACAGAACACCAACATCGGATCACAGAACACCAAAATCAATTCACAGAACACCAACATCAAGTAACAGAACACCAACATCGGTTCACAGAACACCAACATCAAGTCACAGAACACCAACATCGGTTCACATAACACCAACATCAAGTCACAGAACACCAACATCAAGTCCCAGAACACCAACATCGGATCACAGAACATCAACATCAAGTCACAGAACACCAACATCAAGTCACAGAACACCAACATCGGATCACAGAACACCAACATTGGTTCACAGAACACCAACATCAAGTCACAGAACACCAACATCAAGTCACAGAACACCAACATCAAGTCACAGAACACCGACATCAAGTCACAGAACACCAACATCAAGTCACAGAACACCAACATCGGATCCCAGAAAACCAACATCAAGTCAAAGAACAGCAACATCAGATCTAGAACATCAACATCGGATCACAGAACACCAACATCAAGTCACAGAACACCAACATCGGATCACAGAACAACAACATCGGATCACAGAACACCAACAACAAGTCACATAACACCAACATCAAGTCGTAGAACACCAACATCGGATCACAGGACGCCGACATCATGTCACAGAACACCAGCATCAAGTGACAAAACACCATCATCAGGTCACAGAACACCAACATCAAGTGACAAAACACCAACACCAGATTACAGGACGCCGACATCAGGTCACAGAACACCAACATCAAGTCACAGAGCACCAACATCGGATCACAGAACATCAACATCAAGTCGCAGAGCAACATCAGATCATATAATATCAACATTGAGGCACATTTCGAAATCATTTACAAGCCGTGGAAAACTGTTTTCTTTACAGCTTTTCAGCCGATTTGTCTAAATGTGCTCGTGGTTGTGATAAGTGGTGGTGTTGATGGTTGTAGTAGTAGTTATTGTTAATGCTGTTGCAGCAGCAGCTGTAGTAATACCAGTAGCAGTAATTATTGTTATTGCTGTTGTAGCAGCAGCTGTAGTAGTAACAGTAGCAGTAGTTATTGTTAATGCTGTTGCAGCAGCAGCTGTAGTAATACCAGTAGCAGTAATTATTGTTATTGCTGTTGTAGCAGCAGCTGTAGTAGTAACAGTAGCAGTAGTTATTGTTATTGCTGTGGTGGTAGCAGCAGCTGTAGTAGTAACAGTGGCAGTAGTTATTGTTATTGCTGTGGTTGTAGCAGCAGCTGTAGTAGTAACAGTAGCAGTAATTATTGTTATTGCTGTGGTTGTAGCAGCAGCTGTAGTAGTAACAGTAGCAGTAGTTATTGTTAATGCTGTTGCAGCAGCAGCTGTAGTAATACCAGTAGCAGTAATTATTGTTATTGCTGTTGTAGCAGCAGCTGTAGTAGTAACAGTAGCAGTAGTTATTGTTATTGCTGTGGTGGTAGCAGCAGCTGTAGTAGTAACAGTGGCAGTAGTTATTGTTATTGCTGTGGTTGTAGCAGCAGCTGTAGTAGTAACAGTAGCAGTAGTTATTGTTATGGCTGTTGTAGCAGCAGCTGTAGTAGTAACAGTAGCAGTAGTTATTGTTATTTCTGTGGTGGTAACAGCAGCAGCAGCGGCGGTAGCAGCAGCAGTAGTAGAAGCAGATGTGGCGGCGGCAGCAGCAGTAGCAGAACTAGTAGTAATAGCAGCAGTAGCAGTAGTAGTAGCATTAGTAGTATAAGTGGTGTTGGTGGTGGTGGTAGTTGTAGTGGTAGTGGTAGTAGTAGTAATAGTAGTAGTAGTAGTAGTAGTAGTGGTGGTAGTAACAGTAGTAGGAGCAGCAGCAGTAGTAGCAGAAGTATCAGCAGAAGTAATAGTTGATAATGTAGTAGTTGTAGTAGTAATAGTAGTAGTAGTATCAACAGCAGCTGTAGCAGTTTAATTATGTACAAACATATTGCTGACACGAAATGACAAAGAAGTGAGTTTGCTGTTGTGTGTGATAATAAAACTTTATTACAAAGCACGAGAAAATGATTTAAATGTAAAAAATCTAAACGTGAAAGGTGTGACAAAACAGCTCAGTGATCGCAGTAAGTTTTCAAAAACATAAATTTGACCCTTGAACCAGTGGTTTGCCATGTATATTAGCAGTTCACCCAAAGCTTGCAATATTTTTACATGTTTATCTATATTGTAGAACACAGATTAAATGCACTTCATTTACTTCAACTGAATTTTCAGCCGGCGAATTAGGGCATTGAGGAAAGAGAAGCAAAACTTTAGGAATTCGAGCCAGATGGGATACCCGTCATCGCTGACTTCTACCCGAACGAAGCCAATCAGAGCGGCCAGCCATGTCAACAAAATGGTAACCAACGATGTTACTAGTGCTGAAAACTGCTTGTCTAACACACTCTGACACGAGTTTTTAGTGTTGTGGTAATTATCTTGGTGATTTCTTTATTTGCAAAAATGTCTTTATCACCTGGCTTTCCTCCCTGCTTCTTAACGCTCATCGGCTGTAAACTCCGGAGGAAAGTTCTTGTTGTTGAACCACTTCTAGACTTGTCTTGTTCCAGAGCTTGAGTTTGCTTGTACATTCGTTTGATAGATCTAGCATATTTGCTTTACAGTCTGTTGGTTGCTCGCCTCTCATGCAGATTCACTCTGACTTAAAAAAAAACACTCCAAATTAGTCGACATGCTTGTTAGAGACGCAGTGGGTCTATTCTTTTTTTGCATCAGTATAGTGACCGTTGCTGAGCAAAACTGTACTTCTGGTACCAAGCCAAATTTTTTGGTATGTTACAGAAAGTTTGCATGAATATTGTAAACGTTGGCGTTGTACACTGGATCCAGTAAGTGTTACTGGAGAAAAACCAACATTTACGCCATTGGCCATGACATTTTTGCAACCTTTAGGGTTAGCCCTATATGCCCAATATGACTGAAGGCGAGGAAAATGTTTCTTTACTTTTAACTTCACTTTTTAACTTTACTTTTAACTTCACTTTTTAACTTTACTTTTAACTTTACTTACTGCACTGTCTCTTTGATATTAAACACGTGGGCGTACACGTTAACAGGCAAGCAACCAGAACTACGTGCAAACAACCTGAGCTGAGCAGGGGTGTGGAACACGTCACTATGAACTACATTTAAAACTGGCTTATTTCATTGCGGGAGCCGCCGTATTGTAGCGACTAGACACTTGCCTAAGGATCCGGAGGTCGTGGGTTCAAATCCGCAGGGTTCTTCGATTTTTTTTTTAAATTTTTAAATTTTATTTTAGACATTACCCTGGCTACCAGGTAGAAGCAGCCTTACATAGGTACCAGATGAAGTCATGGGAAGTAAATTCGGCCAACATCATGGTGTACATATCACCCATCATTGATCTATCAAATATGAATCTAGCCTTTTATGTCATGCGTCACTGGCGTGCAAAGGGACCATAATCAAAATTTCAATTGTATAAAAGGAAGAGTTTCGCAGCACTGACACACTCATTAGACTTCCCGTTCTTTTTAGGATGGAATTTTTCGTTTATTTAAGCCCTACTCTGGCATTTGCCAGGGGCCGCAATATAGCTTGGCCATAAATATGGCCTAAGGGCTAACGTGGTTTCTGGGACCTCTCCACGGTGATCCTCATCCACATGGTGGCACATTGTGTGATCGGGTGTTTATCGCTTGTGTGATGTCCTGGTGGGGTAGAAAGTCAGTCAGTCAGTCAATCAGTACTGACACAATTCTCAAAAGGAATATGAATCGAATGGTACTGACACAAGGACGAAGAAAGATATATAAGCTTTTGTGAAAGTGAAGTAATGTAAGAACAAGTGCATGCATTTGGTTCTATTCCTAAGACTAACATTCACATATGGTCAGAAATTCCCACACCATCTTTGAAGAATTTTCTTCTAAAGATAAAATCAACGAGGAAAATCAACTGTTATTACATTAAGGGCACAATAAATCAACTTCTTGTTTTATTCTGTCGTCTCAATGTGGACGCAATTTTTCGTTATTTTGAGACCCCTCCTTGAGAGACCGATTATGACCTAATGGTTGAACGGGGTGTCTGAGACCTTTCCCCGGGTGATCCTCCTCCGCATGGTGGCACTTTGTGTTACCGGGTGTTCATATCATGTGCATTTAATTACAGATTAAGAACACATTCTAACCAAAACTTTCTTGCCGTATACTAAATCGGGGTGGTTGGGGGACCTAAAAAGTGTCGGAGGTCACTTACCTAAATATTCGAGGTAAAATTTCTATTCTAATCACAACCCGAATAACAGCAACATTTTATTCAATGAAAATTTCACACATATACTTTAAATAAATAGCTATACGATAAATAAACTGACAAATATATACTATGGGTACTCGATGAAAACTATATATCCAAATTATAACCCTGAGAGTTCAACGGGATATTTTTGTGAAAATGACTTCTACAATTTGTGATGACCACTGATGTTCCATGTGGTTGCTTTGATTCTAAAAGGTTAAATCAGCTTTCATTCTCGAGTCAGCGGCGTCTTGACAAATATGAAGAAATAATCTACAAACAATGACGTCAAAAAGTGAGATATTAAGGAAAAAGACACAATATTCGATAAAACAGTTGTTAGACATCAAAGGTCTCAAAGTCGACCTGTCAGCAGTCGGGAACTGGCGCCAAAAGGTCGGTAGCGGTAAGGATACAGACGATGACGATTGAATCTTCTGGGATAGCGCCAAGGCGCGATGTCGTATGGGTAGGTTAGGTAATCAACGTAACTGGGATCCAGCCCTTCGGGATACAAGTCGTCCTCTAATATATCATCATCCAGCTCATCTTTGTCGGCATGCTCGACGTTATCTTCATGGTGATCATCGTCGTTGTTATCATTATCGTGTTTATCTTTGTCACCTTCTGCTCCGGGTAACTTCTTGTTCTTTGACCGTGCCATGTATCGTGTCAGCATACGCTCTGCTCGCTCTTCGGCGTCTATTCTCTCAGCTTCGATCTCCGCCAATCTTCGATTATAGCCGTACCTGCTCTCCAATGCAGGCAAGCCTCTGCGGGATGTCACGGGGTCGTTTAGTTGAAAGTACCTTCTGGAGTTCAACATGGACACATCCAGTGGGGTCAGATCAGGATCGAGCATGTCCAATGAGTCATTGAGAGAAATTGAAGCTCTCCTGGCAAGCGAGTTGAGATACAGGCGTCTGGCTAACATGCGCGTCCTTACCAAATCAGCAAGACCGTACCTCTTTGCTATTTCCCCGGCAGATTCACGTTTGGGTGTAGGAACCATTGTAAACTAAACTGATATAACTACTGCTGGTGATGTCTCGCTACTGGCACCACGCTTTAATTTTGTAAATGATAAGAAATGTTATCCGCGTCGTCAAGTATCACAAGTAATCAAACACAACAAATGTCCACCTGGCTACACGTAAATGTTATTTAAAGTAACATCGACATGAAAACAGACCATACTTTTCGCTGAGTCTGCTGTCTGGCGTGAAAATAGCGACTCGTAACACATTTGCTTCGATCAGAACAAAGTTTATATACACATGCTAAAGCAATAGGAAAACATGGTGTTCATTTCGTGATTAGGTTTGTTTTACCTGGATAGAGACTTCACACGTTACCCAAACAGCGGGTTGACCACCCATAGGGGAATACAACGCATTATCTGATTAGCTCACGATAGGAAGCAATTCCCGTCCCGAATTACTTCCGTGACCTCTTGTAGCACTGGATTGTCAGCAGCTTGTTTACGAGACTGGGGAAAGATGGGTTATTTATACGATGATCTCCCCATTTGCACACCACCAGTTGTAGGTCAACTCGATTGATAAGTTGGGTGGACTAATCTACCGTGGTCGAGGTTATTGGTGTCGCAGTCTGTTGTTGTCTGGTATTTAGGTTTTATTTCCAAGAAAGAGACGGCCTGTGACATAGGTTGTGTAACTCTCTGGTGAAAAAAAAAAGGGGGGGGGGGTGTTGTGTGTTAGACCCAGTATCTAAATATTTTAGAAGTGTTAAAAGCTCTGTCGTGGTGAAATATACAACACGCGGTATGAGCACGAGTGCAGAATATCCCCGTGACCTTGTGTGAAAGTCTAATTTTTTTTTACCAGATCATGTCAATTTTCATTGGCCTAGTTCAGACATGGGTCTCCATTGGGGTTGTGGGGGAGGGGTGGGGGTCGGTCCAGCCGTTTGCCTCTCGCTCTGAAGAATGGGCATTCGTTTCACGGCGGCGCCGTTCAGTTCATGATTGCAGTTTTTACGGATATTAACGGGGATCGTCGCTTTGTTCGTGCTTTGTGCTCTGCATAGAGGGAACGAGCCATGTGTGACAGAACCCAGTACAACGAAGTTAATCCTCTCGACTTTAACTTATGGGTAACATAGATTAAAACACATATCTCTTTTACCCCCAGGGGACTGTAAGGTACACCACTTGGTGTAACTATATCCGGTGCTTTGATTATAACTTCCTTGAAGGTTGAAGGGGATGTCTGAAGTTTCGATATGCCTATATCCAGGATGTCGCTCTTGAAGTCGCAGGTGTGGTCACATCAGCAAGTGGGAGGCTAAAGGTGTAAAAACAGCAGACCAAACAAAGTAAACACTTGCTAGTGGTCGAGACCAAATCGACCAACTTGGTGAATACGAAGAAGCTTGTATATGCTGAAATATGGCTTCTTTAACCTCCGTCGGAAAGTTTTGGTTGTTTGTCAACTTCAGGACTTTAATCTTTTACCAGAACTTGAATTTTGCGTGCATGTCCATTTCACAGTACACAAAGTGGGAGATCCGTTGAAGAATCGGTCATCGTGCATCCAGAAACATCTATATTCCATTTTTGTTATGTGAACATCGTGACTGCTTCTTGGAAAACAATATCTTCATGTTTATGCTATGTTGCTTTTAATTTTGCTTTAAGTGGTAGCAGGCGAAAGTGGGAAGTTAAAAATCAGGATTTCGGTGGGAGAGAGGGTTTGTGTGTGTGTGTGTGTGTGTGTGTGTGTGTGTGTGTGTGTGTGTGTGTTGTGTGGACTGGAGAGCTGTGATAATAGATGAAATATGAGAAACAGGCGAGGCAGATAAGCAAGAAAAAAAACATAGATACACACAAGAAAGAGTTCAGGTACAGTTAAAACGGAGAAGACATACGGGTTCTTTATTAATATCCTACCCCCAGATGAGTCCCGGGAAGTAGAGGCGGCCGGTGTGATGCTGACTACATCACCCATCTTGTGCCGATTGGCTATAAAAATATAAGTCTAGCCCTATATACCTGAATGCGTGGAAAAGGGTCCTTTACTTTACTTCCCCCCCCCCCCCCCCCCAGATGACTTCACAGGACGGTCCAACATTTCAGAGGTTGGTAAGACTGGGTTTCTCGGCTTTCTCCTGCCATTACCGACCCAAAACATCTAGAACAGACCCTAACCGCCACCCACCTACGTCCCACGTGAGATTGCAGCCTAGGTCCCACGACTGCATGTAGCCTATCTACCACCCCATAAAACATTAGACAGTCCCGTGACCTGTGGATTTTCCCCTGTTTGGGGTAGGATATTAATAAAGCGCCAAAATACGGATCAGAAAGAGTTGAGGTGCACATGAGACAGAGATGAGGCACAGATAAGAAAGAGGTCAAACGCTGATAAAAAGGACGGGAGACACTCATAAGAAAGAGTTGAGACAGATAGAAAAGAAATAAGGCACATCTTTAAAATATTTTTTTCAAAAAGTCGAGAGACACATGAGAAATACGTTAGACAGATAAGAAAAAGTTGAGACACACATTAGAAAGATGATACAGATGAGAAAGAGATGAAACACACATGAAAAAGACTACAGTAATGTTGTACTGCAGCTGTAACACTTGATGACATACAAAATGAACGAAAAAGACAGTGTGAAAGAAGGCAGAAATGAAACTGATAAATGAGACAGCATACATACATACATACATACACACACACACACATACATATTCGCATACGAGAGAGAGCGAGAGAGAGAGCAAACAGATCAACAGAGTAGGAGAGAGAGAGAGAGAGAGAGAGAGAGAGAGAGAGAGAGAGAGAGAGAGAGAGAGAGAGAGCAAACAGATCAACAGAGTAGGAAGTATTTAATGAAATAACCACTATCGATGGTTGTAGAACAGTCACGATTCAGGGGACGACTCTTCATTAATTAAGTAATACATGCTGACAGGGCTAATTAATTAGAAACCAGCGCTTTCAGGTCCATTACGTGTGTATCGTACCGATCCGTCCAAATTCTGATTACTCGAATAGTTTGTAATTGCGGTGGTGCCGAAACTGGCCAGAAACAAAGTTTCTCCAAGCGTCTAGAACGACAGGTAATGGTCTGATGGTGGTGGCTCTGTTAGTCCAGGTATCGTCTTCACAATCAAGGTTGGTTTCAATGGATCTCAAACACTCTGTCCCTCGCCCTGACTCAACACCAGAGGTTCCCAGACTTGGCTGGTTTAACGGCCCATTTTAATTATTTTTTTTTTTCAAATCGCTCAGCGCCCGCCTCTTCCCTGAAACTTTTATAATTATCATCATCATGTGCCGTGCTGATAAGCATGGGTGGTAATAAGCAGCCAGTAGAAGCAGAGATTATGGCGGTGCTCTTGTCCTGCCCTATGCACGAAGCAAGGCCATCTAGACATTATCTCTTTGCATCCTCCTTTCTAGAACACTCGTAAGGCCCGGAGGGTGGGGGGTTGGGGGGGTTACGCACCCCCCCCCCTCCTCAATGTTTTATGTGTGGCTACGCCCATGCATGAGCGCGACCCAAATATACCTAGACCCGATCTGTGATTCTCTTGATTGTATAGACTGGTGAGCCATGACCGCCTTTGCTTACAACATGAGTGACTGTCAAAAGATGAATAACAAGAAATAAAATAATGTTGATTTGAAACCAGTTCCATTGGCTTTGTGACAAAAACATAAAAGAAACGTCAACATGCATAATTAAACAATACATTCATTTTTTGAATGAATTATGCAGCATGTGTGGTCAGAAAAAGTCGCCAAAGACATCCAAGCAACTATGCCACTGCTTTGGCTGGAGGTGTATGCCATTCGCAAAACATTACAAATAAAAACATTTGTTACTGTGGCTGCTCACTGAATAAAGTGTTTTCCGTGTTTATTACACTTGCATCTGTGTGAGATCATTGCGCCTTGAGGGCTGTTTTAGAGGTCCCATCAAATGAAAATCACTTGGTGACAAATCAGAACTATCGGTAGGATGTTGCAGAACTTCCCACTTTATCCGTGCTAACGTTTCCAGCACAACTTTGCCACATGAGGATGAGCAATTATTGTACAGCAAAATCATACCACGAGAAATCTGGCCAGGACGTTTACTGTTGATGGTCTTGTTTTTAAAATGAGTAGAACATTATAGGGAAGAGAAAAAGTTGGTAAGAAACAACAAATAGTTGATGGTCTTGTGCAGCTTGTCTAGTGATTGCAGCAGGTGGGTACAGCTGACACAGCAACAGTCCTTTATGGTAACAAATTTGCTCATGATAACCTTACCAGCGGAAACCTGTAACTTCAATTTGGGAGGCGGGGGTGGAAAGGGGAGGGGGGCATTTTGTGATCCATCTTGCCTCCAATGGATGCTCTTCTTTGCTGCTCGGCTCAAAGTGGTTATATCATGATTCATCACCTGCCACGACACGGAAGAGAACTGCATCATCATCTGCTTTGTAACTGTAACTTACATAGTAAGTGATTCAAACACCATCCCCTGCATTCCTCCTTTTCGTGATCAGTCAACATCCGTGATACCCAATATGAACAAACTTTCCGATATTGCAGTTTCTTATGAACAATATTCCGAACTGACCAAACTAACTCGTCAAATTTTTTGCTAGCAAACCTATAGTCAGATTAAAGTTCGCCTGTACTGCTGAATTCCGGCGATGGTCCCCCACCCCCTTTCTATTGCTACAATATGTGCTTGATCAGGCTGTGGAAGATCTGCCGTAAACTCAACTTTCTAAAACATCCGTGCCCGGTCTGTCAAGTTAACTTCAACACACATCTGTCACAGTTGAGTTCAACACACATCTGTCACAGTTAATTTCAACACACATCTGTCACAGTTAATTTTAACACACATCTGTCACAGTTGACTTCAACACACATTTGTCACAGTTAACTTCAACACACATCTGTCAGTCAACTTTAACACACATTTGTCACAGTTGACTTCAACACACATCTGTCACAGTTAACTTCAACACACATCTGTCACAGTTAACTTTAACACACATCTGTCACAGTTAATTTCAACACACATCTGTCACAGTTAACTTCAACACACATCTGTCACAGTTGACTTCAACACACATCTGTCACAGTTGACTTCAACACACATCTGTCACAGTTAACTTCAACACACATCTGTCACAGTTAACTTCAACACACATCTGTCACAGTTAATTTCACCACACATCTTTCACAGTTGACTTCAACACACATCTGTCACAGTTAACTTCCACACACATCTGTCACAGTTAACTTCAGCATACATCTGTCACAGTTGACTTCAACATACATCTGTCACAGTTAACTTCAACACACATCTGTCACAGTTAACTTTAACACACATCTGTCACAGTTAACTTCAACACACATCTGTCACAGTTAACTTCAACACACATCTGTCACAGTTGACTTCAACACACATCTGTCACAGTTAACTTCAACACACATCTGTCACAGTTAACTTCAACACACATCTGTCACAGTTAACTTCAACACACATCTGTCACAGTTGACTAACACACATCTGTCATAGTTGACTTCAACACACATCTGTCACAGTTGACTTCAACACACATCTGTCACAGTTGACTTCAACACACATCTGTCACAGTAGACTTCAAGACACATCTGTCAGTTAACTTCAACACACATCTGTCACAGTTGACTTCAACACACATCTGTCACAGTTAACTTCAACACACATCTGTCACAGTTAACTTCAACACACATCTGTCACAGTTAACTTCAACACACATCTGTCACAGTTGACTTTAACACACATCTGTCACAGTTAACTTCAACACACATCAATCACAGTTAACTTCAACACACATCAATCACAGTTAACTTCAACACACATCTTTCACAGTTGACTTCAACACACATCTGTCATAGTTGACTTAAACACACATCTGTCACAGTTGACTTCAACACACATCTGTCACAGTTAACTTCAACACACATCTGTCACAGTTAACTTCAACACAACTTCAACACACATATGTCACAGTTAACTTCAACACACATCTGTCACAGTTGACTTCAACACACATCTATCACAGTTAACTTCAACACAACTTCAACACACATCTGTCACAGTTAACTTCAACACACATCTGTCAGAGTTGACTTCAACACACATCTGTCACAGTTAACTTCAACATACCTCTGTCACAGTTAACTTCAACACACATCTGTCACAGTTAAATGCAACACACATCTGTCACAGTTGACTTCAACACACATCTGTCACAGTTAACTCAACACACATCTGTCACAGTTAACTTCAACACACATCTGTCACAGTTGACTTCAACACACGTCTGTCACAGTTAACTTCCACACACATCTGTCACAGTTAACTTCAACACACATCTGTTACCATATGATGCCTGCATTCTTCGATGAATGTCTACTAGTCGACATCCTTCAAATGTAGGAACGGAATCACCGCTCTCTGAGTTTCTTTGGACATATTTGGAATCAACCCAGCCATTTTCTCAATGGTTAGAAGAGAACCTTTGCATCATTGGACGATAAGCGGCACGCTCTTTTCTCGAATGTTGAATTAAGAATCGAAATCACAGCGCACGTGACACCCCACAAGCGCTCTGTCCCTATCTTCAGTAGCAAGTGAAGAGTTAAAATTCCGATGGTACCATTAACTGTCTGATTGTATATCCGTCTCGCCTTTCCCCTGAGTGTCGAGTGTCGGCCAGATCCTCTTGTAACTCCTCGCAGCGCCAGTTTCCTCAGACCCTAATGATCTATCTGGATATTTTATCGAATGTTCAGTACTTATCGCATGACTTCGACATGATCATGGTTCTACACACACGCAGTTACGTGCGGTATAGCACAAACGGGTTTCAAATGAAATCTCCTTACATAGCTTTACTACAAACTTGTCCCTCTTCTTCGTTCCTCTAATACTGTTATTGTAGATACAATTGCACTATGACTGTTTACAGGAGAACTGCAATCTTTGTGCCTTTCCTCGCATATCCCAACGTTTTTTAGCACTTATGATCCAATCTGTCTTTCCCAGAGCTCCACAAAAGAATGACGTACACACACACAAAATACACAAAACATTTTGACAGAAATCATTTTTCGCAATCAAGGAGAAGCAACAGACGAAACAAGATTCTGGAAACAATTTATTCCGAGTCTGAATGCATCAATCAACCACTAACAACAGCTAAATACTCTAGCTAAGTCAAACAGTGGTAACATGTGGTGCTAAGGGACACGGATACGTAATGCACACAAATGGCGAGTGTTCCGAATGTACACATCCCAACGCCAGCATTGGGGTTAATGCTACACCGTGACAAACACACAGCCAGACATACTCTAATTGGCAACGCTTGTACACAGCCAGACACACTCTAGTTAGCAACAGCTTGTACACAGCCAGACACACTCTAGTTAGCAACGGCTTGTACACGGCACATGAATGAACATAGGAAGAAGTGCCAGGCAGGATATACATCTAGCGTTACAAGTTACCGTACAATATACCGTATTATTTATATACACAATCAACAATGTTGGGGATAAATCAAGTGTTAAAGCTGCAATACAACGTTACTGTAATATGTGTTACTGGCTAAATATACATACAAACAACCAGGTTCTGGATATATCTAGTGTTAAAAATTACCATACAATATTAATATACCATTTATATTTACATAATTAACTATGCCCCAGATACATCTAATGTAAAAGTTAGCATACACTATTACCATATTTCCCTGTGTGGGTTACAGGGCCTCACTGTAGGGAAAACAAGAATAGATCCACTGCCTCCCTAACAAAGCATGTCGGAAGAGTGGATTCATTCGGGGCTTCTTTTGTAGTCGGAGTGCATCTGCCTGAGAGGCAAGGAACCATCAATCTGCATACAATTAAGTCAGATCTGTTGAACAGATACCAGGACTATCTGCCGGAGTTTATAGCCGGTGAACGTGAAAAAGATTACTGTATTATGCTTACCTATAGAAGAGTTAGAGCAGAATAAACTGTCGAGGGTTAACAAACTGTTTTTCCTAACTGAACTTCGTCACATCTGAGATCGCCTTTAAGCACTGTAAAGACAAGTCTGCAAAACTGCAACACAATATTACTGTAATAAGTGTTACCGACTATCTGCACGCAATCAATCATGTATTAGAAATGTTTCATGTTAAAGCTGCAATACAACATTGCAATGTTTGATACAATACCTGCTTTAAATATGCAACATTACTACATTACCTATGTCATTACTGGATGTAACATCAGTAAAGACATTTAAATCAATAGTAGGTGTAACATTACTACAGACACCCATGGCAACAGCAGGTGTAAAATTATTACATCATCCATATCAACAGTAGGTGTAACATTACTACAGACATCCATGTCAACATTGGGTGTAACATTACTACATCACCCATACCACCAGTGGATGTAACATTACTACAGACATCCATGTCAACAGTGTTTGTAACATTACTACATCACCCATGTCAACAGTAGATGCAACATTACTACGGACACCCATGTCAACAGTGGGTATAACATTACTACAGACACCCACATCAACAGTGGGTATAACATTACTACATCACCCATGTCAACAGTGGGTGTAACATTACTACATCACCCATGTCAACAGTCAGTGTAACATTACTACAGACACCCATGTCAACAGTGGGTATAACATTACTACAGACACCCACATCAACAGTGGGTGTAACATTACTACATCACCCATGGCAACAGTGGGTGTAACATTACTACAGACATCCATGTCATTAGTGGGTATAACATTACTACAGACACCCACATCAACAGTGGGTGTAACATTACTACATCACCCATGTCAACAGTGGATGTAATATTACTACAGACATCCATGTCAACGTTGGGTGTAACATTACTACATCACCCATACCACCAGTAGATGTAACATTACTACATCACCTATGTCAACAGTGGGTGTAACATTACTAATGACACCCACGTCAACAGTGGGTGTAACATTACTAATGACACCCACGTCAACAGTGGGTGTAACATTACTAATGACACCCACGTCAACAGTGGGTGTAACATTACTACATCACCCACGTAACAGTGGGTGTAACATTACTAATAAACAGGTGTAACAAGTAATCATATAACAAATTTGCCTAATTATCCATGTGTGAAACACAAGTAATTATAAATAACAATGTTGCCTGACTATCTGCATGTGAAAAACATAAATAAACATATTTAAAAATGTCGCCTAGCTGTATGTGTGTGTGGAACATCCGTAATTCTGCATGACAATGTTGGACAGCTATATATATATATATATACATACACACGCGCACACACATGCTCACACACATATGAGTAACACAGACAACAAATATAACAATATCCTCTACCTGTATATTTTATATATATATATATATATATATATATACAGGTAGATGACACTGTTATATTTGTTTGTTACTTATATATGTGTCAGCATGTGTGCGCACACGTGTGCGTGTGTGTATATATATATATATACATACACACACACAAACACACCAAATGGTCTAGGAAGGAAGCTCCACTAGGTGGATTGACATAGCACTGCTCTTCTGCTGCATGCTGTTCCAAATCTACTGGTGTTACCTTTCCTTTCGAGCAAAGGCAGGTCAAGAGGGGGAGAGGGGAATCATGAAGCATGAGCAACACATGGTCTCTATAGTACTGCTAAGGCTCTGTGCCATGGCAGGTTGGTCTTGCTAGTCACACACATCATCGACATGGGCTGTGATTTGCAGCCCTCCCCACAGAACAACATAACACTATCGTATGGAAATATGGCAACAACTATGTATGTGTATGTGTGTGTGTGTGCGCAACATAAGTAAATAGGTTAACAATATCATCATTATTGTGTTTAAACACAGGTAACTAATAAAATAATGTTGCCTACTTAGCTATCTGTGTAAAAAAAATAAAAAATCATAAAATGTATCTTAAATCTATGTATCTCAGTGAAACACATGCACATCAGGCAAAATGTGGTTACAGTGTGATTAGTCAACTGGAAAATGTCCAATATCAACAGTTTGTATATTTCACTGCTGCAACCACATACTTAGCTGCGAATCTGTAATACTCTTATATTTACAGCTACTAAAACATGTTTAAAATGCATGTGCATTATCATTTAAAGCTATCTAAGTAAGGAAAACAACAAGCAGAAAATTACCATTCCCAAATGCATCATTTGAAAATCTATTTTTAAAAATACAGTAAATTATGACTGAGTTTTGTATTTGGACAAGACATTAATCTAATGTAATATTACACAGACTTATCAAATCATTACCTATGACCCCCGTGTGGGTTTCCCGTCCCATTGTGGGGAAAACTGCCTCTCCAAAAGCATGTCGTAAGAATCGACTAATTGGGAAGCTTTCTTTGAAGTCGGAGTGCATCTGCCGGAGAGGCAAGGAACCAACAGTCTGTATTCAAGAGAATGAGATCTGTAAGACTGATGCATGCGCAACACTCAGGTTCTGGAGCAGGACTGCAGTTCAGTAGTGGACGAGCAACCAGAACTTTCCGCCAGAGTGTACAGCTGGTGAATGCGAAGAAAAAGAAGATTACCTATGAAATTTTGAGTTCTTCATGAGGGAAAACTAACAGATACATTTGAATTGAAGAACAGGTTTGCCACAAGGATGTCTTTTGTCACCTCTCTTATTTTTACTGGCAGTAGACAGGATTATGAAGACAGCAACTGCTAACATCAAGAATGGAATTCAGTGGGCCCCTACAAAACAGCTTTAGGATCTGGACTTCGCTGATGATATTTCTCATTTTCTCCACTCATGGAATCAGATGCAAGATAAACTAAGTAGGCTTGATGTGAGATCACAACAACTAGATCTATAACAATTCAGAAGGGGAAAACAAAGATAATGAGAATAAATCAGGCAAATAGTATTGTAATTTCTCTTAATGGAGTGCCATTCCAAGACGTGGAGTCGTACACCTATCTGGGCAGTAATGTAGATACAGATGTAAGAACATATAGAGATATTAAAATACAAATACAAAAGGAGGGAGAAGCTTTCACAGCACTAGGAAATTTGTGGAGGTCTAAAGACATTAAAATCATTACTAAATTTAAAATGTTTATGGCATGACTCGTTTGCTACAAAGTTGGAACTGCGATGACCTCATCTGTGGTAATGTACCTGAGCTGATACAATGAAATGCACCAGGAAATACACTGTGCAAAATATTGTTTGTGCCCTCATTATATAAAATGTGATCACTATTGAGAAAATGAGCAAGAAATCTTTGCAGTATATAAATAAATCAGCAAGGGCTTGATACAGTGTGCCAGTTTTAGTCTTGAGACCTAAACATGAACTTTCTCTTTCAGCTGCTGCTTAAGGAAGACAATCAATATCTAAACATATTCTTATATAACTGCGGTAGGACTGGATCTCAAGGATGCTTATAACAGAGTGAGATACGACATTTTAATGACTGCACTGAGAGAGAAGGAGGTCAATCCATGGCTGGTGAATTGGGTTGCAGCTGTCCTGTATTCACCTCGGGTTGCTCTCCGTCTGGGCTCATGGACCTCTGAACCATGCACTTTGGCCCCAGGACTGCCACAGGGATCTGTCATCTCGCCTGTGCTCTTCAACGTGTATACGAGCAAGATTGCAAGCCTAGAAGCACCAGGAGTTGGAAGGATACTGACTTTTGCGGATGATATACTTGCATATAGGCAGGGGGAAGAGAAGGAACAAACAGCTCGGGAGCTACAAGCGACAGTAGACAAAGAGACTGAGTGATGTACAGAAATGAGGGCTGTCGTCCACCCGGAAAAGGCGTCTGCTTTGTGGTGTTCTCTGGACAACAGAATCGTTAAAACGTATGTCCCAAGTCTCACGATAGATGGTAGAGACGTCACCAGAGAGAGCAAACTGAAGTATCTGGGAATTACATTTAACAGGAGCCTGTCATTTAAGGATTATGTGGAGAGTTTTGTGACAAGATGCCAAAAAGGACTTAGTGCACTTAAGACTATGGCTGCAATTGACATAGAGCAGATAATGCTTTTCACACTATATCAGCACCTGATCCTGTCAGTGGTTTATTATGGTCTGGGACTGCTTACCGTCTCAGAGTCAAATGGACAAACTAGAGCGCATACACAACGCGGCTATGCGGGTCATTCTGGGTTGCACCAGAGTGGTGTGTATGCGATACATCCTTGGCTTGCCGACGGTTGCAGGTAGGCAAAAGGTGCTGCAGGCGAAGTCATATCTCAGGGTAGCTGCAGACACAGACCACCCTCTGCATGAAGCTCTGGGTGCAGTTAAGGGTCAGCGGCTGATAAGAGGGAGGTCATAGATGGCTCAGGCAGAAGACATAATCAGACAGGTTTGCATCCTTGAGAACATTAGGCGAGGAGAGGAGTGGGTCAAAGTGCCACCTGAGCAGTCAGACTTGTGTAGAGTCATAATCACGCTGAGCCGGGAATGCAGAGACTGGCCAGCAGGTGCCACAGAGGTGGAAATTCAGCAATTAATTCAAGATAATGCTCGCTCAGAGGATTTGATCATTTACACAGACGGTTCAGTGTCAAGAGGCAAAAGAAGTGCTTGGGGCTTTTTAGCAAAAGTTAATGGTCGATGTTTGGTGCAGGAGAGCCTAGCATATGATACCACAACATCCAGCTTAAGAATGAAGGTGGAGGCGGTCACTGCAGCTTTCCGCTGGCTAGAGAACATGACACACACACACACATAGTAATTGTAACTGATTCAGAAAGCATGCTTAGGAAGATCAGAACAGGTATGCTTAGTGCAGAGTGGCATGCTTCGCTGTGAAGGACACGAGTGAGAAGTATTGTCTGGATTTTTTCACCGGGTAAGCCGGTGTGTTGGGAAATGAACAGGCGGACAGACTGGCTGGCTCTGCACAACTTGGTGGAATACTGCTACATGTTAGGACAGACGTGGTTAGTGCCTTGTGGGAGAGCGTGTTCAATTCGGAGGAGCAGATGGATCACCACAGTCTGGTGAGATTGATGCAGTTGGGGGTGATGAGAGGTTCTGGCAGAAGCTCAAGGCTCAGAGGAAAGGCAAGACGGACGTTTAATCAGAAAGCTACTGGCACCGTTAGTGTCGGAACTCTTCACTGGCTGCTGAAGATGGGGACGGAGCGCTTATGGGAATGCCCTGAGTGCTGTGATGTCGGTTCTTGAATCAAATCAAATCATTATATAACTGTCTTATCACTGTCTACTAATCTACCATTCTAATGTAGAATTAGACTGGCATTATTTACTGCTAAACTACCATTCTAATGTAGAATTAGACTGGCATTATTTACTGCTAAACTACCATTCTAATGTAGAATTATGATTGTAGCATTTTCTCCTACTCTATCATTATAGTGCAGAATTAAGTTTGCATCATTTTCGACAAAACTACCATTCTAATGTAGAATTAGACTGGCATTATTTTTTGACGAAACTACCATTCTCATGTATAATTTAAGCTTGTATCATTTTTAATAAAACTACCATTCTAAAGCAGAATTATTCTTGTTTCATTTTTGACTAAACTATAATTCTAATGTAGAATTATGCCTGTATTATTTATTTTTGAATAAAACACCATTCTACTGCAGAATGAACTGCTTTTTAAATGTTTGATTAAACTAATGATCTAATGTAGAATTTCCTTTTCTACAAGTCTACCATTCTAATGTAGAAATAAGCTTGAACAATTTTATATTTAACTACCATTCTAACATAGAACAAGCTGCTTTTATCACTTTATATTCAACATCCATTCTAATGTAGAATAAGGTTACTATCATTCTCCACTAATTGTCTACTCTAATGAAGAATACTTTCATCATTTTTCTATTAAATGACAACTGTAATATGCAATCAGGCTTCTATAAATTTGTTTAAACTAAATGTCGATTCTAATACAGAATTTGCACTATCATTTTCTAACTTAACCACAATCAAACTGTTGTAGCAAGACATCAAATTTGGCAAGACTGACTTTGACAGTAACACAACAAAAAATTGCTAACACAAATAAGGGTACACAGCTGCAGCAGTAGTCAGTCAGAAATACTTCAGCATGCAGTTTCTAGAAAACAGGGCTTGAATACAAATAATGTCTTTTTGGAACTTAAATGGCCCCTATGTTGGAAGTCAGGGTACAAATAATTCCCGGTCGGAACCCAAATGACCAGATGCCTGAAACCAGAGCAATGATAATGTCCTAAGGCAGTGGACCCAAATGGTGGTCCACAGACATACGGACAAATATAGGTGTTCTCTGATAGGTACCAAGAAAATTTACAATATAAAAGAAAAGCAACCTTCAACTCTCTTTTTGCAATCTAATACAAATTTCATTTTTTATTGAAATATCACTATTAAAAGTTAGGGGGGGGGGGGGGGGGGGGGGAGTTAGTGGCACACCTGAAAAATAAGAGGGGTCCCTGAGTGGGTCTCATCTACATGGGAACCAGTGTCTTATAGAAACCCAAATGTCTTAAGCTAGAATCCAGACATGTCCTATGGGAAATCAAACATCGGAAGCTAGAATCCAAACATGTCCTATAGGAAATCAAATGTTTGAAGCTAGAATCCTAACATCACCTATGGGAACTCAGCATCTGAAACTAGAATCCAAACATGCTTATGGGAACTCAAACATCTGAAGCTAGAATCCAAACATGTCCTATGGGAAATCAAATGTTTGAAGCTAGAATCCAAACATGTCCTATGTGGCCACAGATAACAAAAATAACAGTGGTAACATGGGTCATGGATCATTTACAGCATAGTTTCCCCATAAAGACTGGAGACCCTGTCTTCATGCAGCATGCGGTGGTTATGATAAAATGGGAGGCATAACATTTTTTTTTTTTAATATTTAAATGTATTTTCCCCTCTAAGATTGCCTTCTGAAAAATTAACAGCCAGTTCTCCAAGAGACACTATTCAGATGAATCCCAGAAATCCTGTTAAACAGCATAACCCAAGAGACCAACTAACTAAGTAAAATAAAGGACCCTTGATCTCGCCTTCAAACATTCTGGGCATATAGGGCTAGACCTATATTTCATAGACCAAACAGCACTTGGTTGAAGCTGTGGTCAACACCATGCTGGCTGCAGAGAGAGCTTTGAGCTGGCTGTGGTCACAATAGAATAACGTGGGGGATAGGCCTCGGTAGAATGGCCTAAGCCTCTAGTGGAATAGAACTTTTAAATCCGATTAACGAATACCGTGCTACCACCAACAGACAAAGTCTGTTCGATAAACCTCTGTCTGATTAACCAACCACCTACTTTTTACTCTGGTCATACAGGTAGATGCTTCATTTGCTACCGTAGTGACGACATATCATCATAACCTCGGTACCTGTTGCAGTCACCATAACATTTTGTCCGATAAGCATAGTAGGAGATGTCTGAGGCCCTGGAGTCATAATAACTTCCAGAGACTGTCCAGGGGATAAACGAGCCGGAACAACTGTCGAAGGGTGACCACCTATTGAGGAACGGTAGGCTCCTGCTGTGCACTCCCACCGTGGAGTTCTACTTCTTCCTACACCCCAAAGATAATTTCAGTTCTGACACCCCGAAGATAATCTAAGTTCTGACACCCCGAAGATAATCTTAGTTCTGACACTCCGAAGATAATCTCAGTTCTGACACCCCGAAGATAATCTCAGTTCTGACACCCCGAAGATAATCTCAGTTCTGACACCATGAAGATAATCTCAGTTCTGACGCCCCAAAGATAATCTCAGTTCCGACGCCCCATAGATAATCTCAGTTCCGACACCCCAAAGATAATCTCAGTTCCGACACCCCAAAGATAATCTCAGTTCTGACACCCCAAAGATAATCTCAGTTCCGACACCCCAAAGATAATCTCAGTTCCGACACCCCAAAGATAATCTCAGTTCCGACACCCCAAAGATAATCTCAGTTCCGACACCCTAAAGATAATCTCAGTTACAACACCCCAAAGATAATCTCAGTTTTCAAATAAATGTACAA
The DNA here is from genome assembly GCA_905116865.2 of Candidula unifasciata. Taxonomy (NCBI): domain Eukaryota; kingdom Metazoa; phylum Mollusca; class Gastropoda; order Stylommatophora; family Geomitridae; genus Candidula; species Candidula unifasciata. Next base: position 628,985 of record CAJHNH020000413.1, on the reverse strand, counting down.
TTATTTATTTTAAATGATGTAACATTACTAAAACAAAGGTACAACTATTGAAATAACAAAACTTACATCAAAACTGTACATCGCTCTAAATGTCAAATACAAGCAGCTACGGACTAATGGGAACTAAATGCATTGTACAATAAAGCCTCTAGCAAATGCATGAGAACCACCAGCTAAAAAGTCTGTACAGAAAACAGAATAAAAAACACCAAATCACAGACGGGTCTTGAGATGCATTCAATTGAATTCTTCTTGTATTATGTATTTTAAATGGTACAGACAATCCTCATTCACACTGTATGCCCTTATACTTTTTCAGCTGGCGTTTCATCCAGCACAATCATTCACACTACCAAACCTCAACACACTATTTTAACTGGTACAGTGACACTCTATGTCCCTGATCTCTTCTTCTTCTTCTCAACATTCACCAGCTGTAAATGCCAGCAGAAAGTTCAGGTTGTTTGTCCACTCCTGGCATTTGGTCTTGATCTAGAACTTGAATTTTGCATGCACATCCATTTTACAAATCTGGTTTGCTGGTTCCTCACCTGTCAGGTAAATACCCTCCAACTTTAAAAGAAAAACCCCTGAATAGTGGCCTCCTATGAAATGCTTAGGGGAGCAGTGGTTTATTCTGTTTTCCAAAATGGAGTCCCGGAACCCACATAAGGCTAATTCACAGATGACGGCATGAATGTTCATTGTACAAAACATTTCAGCAGGCACAATGATATTCAGCCATCTAGGTCAGCGTTTCTCAAACTGTTTTCGCCGCGGCCCCCTTGCTGAGCTAACAAAATTCCGCGGCACACCTAGCCTTAAAGCGGTTTTAATACTTCCGAAAAGAAAGAAAAAACAGTGCAAATTTAATGTTTAGCTTGTCTTTAATGTGAAAAATGAAACTGTACCCTCATGCACTGCAGCCGTGCCAATAGCATTGTTTTCTGAATGCACCTGCATCCCAAACTCTTCTTGGTTTCCTTCATGGCATTTTTGTTTTAAACTGCTGTCTTCACTGATCCAAATCTTGATTATTGCTGCGGCACCTCTGGCATATGCTCCCGGCCCCCAGTTTGAGAACCGCTGCTCTAGGTGATAGATGAGGTTAGAAATAATTCTCCCTCAATACACTTTAAAACCAGTACAATGATACCCCACTCTGTACACCAGGACTTTTTAACTGGCAACCCGTGGGCCAACTCTGGCCCAGGGAAACCTAGTAAGTGGCCCGTGGATCACAGCCAACTGTAAGGTAGTAATTATCTTCTTATACTGGGGTTCAGGCTACTGGCCTGTGAGGATCCCTGTTCTCAAAATGGTGGCCCCTGAGTAAACATTTTAGATGACTAGCACAGTTGTACACTTTTAAACACTCTATTACACCTGATGCAATGACAATGTAATTTCTAAGTCACAGATGATGTTAACATGAAGTCTCAGGGAGCAACACGTTTCAGCTGGTACAGTGAAAAACTCTGCCACAGAAGCCATTAACAGGAAATTTATTATACTAAACATTTAATTGGTATAATGATACTTTTACTTCTATGTCACAGATGTCAGTCATTAAATCTCTTTGTACTCAACATTTTACCTGGTACAATGTTTCTCTAACTTTTATTTCATGGATGTCATTAATACAAATTCTTCTTGTACTAAACATTTCAACTGGTACAATGATTCTCTAACTTCTATTTCATGGATGTCATTAATACAAATTCTTCTTGTACTAAACATTTCAACTGGTATAATGATTCTCTAACTTCTATTTCATGGATGTCATTAATACAAATTCTTCTTGTACTCAACATTTCAACTGGTATAATGATTCTCTAACTTCTATTTCATGGATGTCATTAATACAAATTCTTCTTGTACTCAACATTTCAACTGGTATAATGATTCTCTAACTTCTATTTAATGGATGTCATTAATACAAATTCTTCTTGTACTAAACATTTCAACTGGTATAATGATTCTCTAACTTCTTTGTCACAGATGTCAATCAATAAATCTCATTGTACTCAACATTTCAAATGGTACAATGATTCTCTAACTTCTATTTCATGGATGTCATTAATACAAATTCTTCTTGTACTAAACATTTCAAATGGTATAATGATTCTCTAACTTCTATGTCACAGATGTCAATCAATAAATCTCATTGTACTCAACATTTCAACTGGTATAATGATTCTCTAACTTCTATTTCATGGATGTCATTAATACAAATTCTTCTTGCACTAAACATTTCAACTGGTACAATGATTCTCTAACTTCTATGTCACAGATAACACTGACATGAATTCTCTTTGCACTAAACATTTCAAACAGTGTTATCATGCTTCACACTGTTCACTTGATAACCTCAAATTAAATTACCATCAATTCTCATTTCCCCACACATTTCAACTTGTACAATCAAGCCCTCTTCTGTTTGATTACTTCATTCAATCCTTAAGTATTTCAGTAAACATGGCACGTTTCCATGGTTCCTGTTTCCCCATGAGATCATCCGCAAAGAAAATAAATGAACTGCTGCAAGCAGCTTCAGTCTCACTGAGAATCAGACAACAGGAACTGAAAATACATATCACAAGCTCATAATTATTCTCTGGAGCTTAACTCATTCACACCCAGGGTCGTTTTTAATTCAGCAGTGTCCATGCTATGGTTTCTGTATCTTAAAGCAACCATTTTGTGTGTGTCATGGAACTGAAGAATACATCTTTGGGACAGAAATCATTATAGTAGCAAGTGAAATATAATGCAGCTTTCTGAATGGTCTGGGAGCAGCAGTGTCCGCCTGTGTGCAGAGTTGCCAGCTTACATCACTTGATAAGACTCAGATCAGGAGCATATCCTGGATTTTCTCTCCTGTCGATTCAGGTGGATGAGGTAACGAGCAGGCTGATAGATTAGATGCTGCTGCTGCTGCTCTACGCTGTGAGCTACTTTGTGATACAGTAGACATGGCCTAGGCTCTCTGAGATCAAAAGGACAGTGCAACAGAACAGACAGATAACCAATACATTAAAATACTAATTAAATGGGGGGGGGGGGGTGTTTGGTCTCTATTCAGAAGGCTAGCCTTCACCTTTTTAGAGAGTGTGTCACACAAAGCACGAAGTCCACAGCTTCAGTGATAATCCCCACAACTTTGAAAGACACCATAAATGACTAATCATTGTTTCTCAGACTTCTCTCTTTATCATTGGCCTTTAAATCTGACATCTTGTTGTTTTCATCAAAGCAGCCAATGATAGAGCCAGGGGTGTCCAACTGCAATCTACATTACAGTATGTCCTGTTGTGAAAAGTTACAAATGTATGCAGCAATTAGAGTTAACACAGCATTCACATCATAAAATAAAATATACACAAAAATGTACATCTTTCCTTAGCATCATACAAGTATTACCAAAGAATATACACATTTTTATATCACCAAACAATATACAAACTGTTATATTACAAGAATATACAAATCTTTAATCAGCATACAATTATATATGTTATAATACAGTGTCATGATGTGTCAAAGGTAATTAAAAAACAACTATCAAGGTCAAAAAGTGATTAAGCATGTTGCAAGAGTCGACTAACTGGGGGTTTCCTTTGAAGTCCGGCCTGAGGGGCAAGGAACCAACAGTGTGCAGACACATAAGTCAGATCTGTAAAATGTATGTGCAAGTAACACAGGTTCTGGAACAAGAATAAGGTCCAGAAATGGACAAACAACCAGAATTTCCCGCTAGAGTTTACTGCCGCGAAGAAAAAGAAGAAGAGAAAGAAGAAGAAGAGTTGATATAGTCACAATTTTTTCAATGGCTGTTGCAAACTCAACAAACACTCCTATACATTAAGTATGAGCCAAATAGCCCTCTGCCATGTCATTTGAAGTGAAGAGACTGCAGAACATGCCTGCAAGACTATCCTTTCCTGGCGCAGCTGTGCAGCAGCTTGGGGCCACGTCCAGTAGACCTGACAACTAAGCTTTGGAGAAAGCTAAGAGACCTTGAGATGAAATCTCAGTTTATGGCCCAAAGTGGATTAAGTGCATGATCAGAGATTCCTGGAGTAGTAGCAGACAAGTAATGTAGCAAAAGATCTATAAAACTTCATTACATTGTAAACACTGAATATGCTACATTAGGTAAAGTAATGATCTTTCATGGATCTGGTGCCCCCCCCCCCCCCCCCTTTTCTCCCTAATTTCAAAATGTGATTAAAAAGAGTAGGACAAAAAGGAAAATCCTAAGGACTGTTAACAAGAAGGTTGAGATAAACATGTACATAATTCAACATATCAAATAACAACAGAAACTCATCAACAACCAGTAATTTAGTGTCCAAATATCAGTGTATCAAGGTGATGGTTGACACTGCTTTGTCTTGATGATATCTGCTATTTTTGGTCTGACGGACAAGTTGCAATAGAGATCACTCTCCACATCAAGCTGACAGCACTGTTTTGTTTTCATGACTGTTAAAGCTGGAAATCCTGATCATTACAAGTACAAATGCACTCAATGTGAAAACTGCTGCACGCCCCCCCCCCCCTTTTTTTACACCCAGCCCCCCCCCCCCCTTTTCCCCCTTTTTGAAACTTTATTTATGTGTGCCTAAACAAAAGTTGTGGTTGTTTATTGGTTAGCAATGGCTCCCCAGTAACTAAGACCTATCAGTGCCTCTTATATTTGAAGGTTTGTCACAGACTCCACGACCTTTTAATAGTCATCTTGAAGAATTATAATTTATAAACACTATACAAAAAAGCATTACATTTTAAATTATGGTTTTTTCTTTGGGGTGTGTTAATGATTTCATAGACCTTGTAAATTTGTTCCATAGGCCACCAGTTAGGAAAGACTGGGTTAGCACATTCACTCACTCAAACAGTAGTCTAATGTCAGGTTTAGAGTTTCCTCAACCAGCATGCATCAGGTCTCATATCAGGGATCTTGTTAATCTTTTGTATTATCCTTTCCTGTAACATTAACCCTTCTGGCAACATCTCTGACCTTAATAACCTTATGTCGTTCCCTTCATGTGTTATTCCCTTATAACTTTCTTATGTGCTTTAATTTCTCTTCCCCCCCCCCTCTCTCCCCCAAATCATCTTATATTTGAGAGAATTAGAAACTGAGGTAGAACAGATGGGAAGGACATGCTGGTTAGCAGTGCAGGACAACCTGGCATAAACTGGCTGAATGGCAAAACCTCAATTTAAGAGAAAGAGAAAAACCAAGTTGGTTGCATAATCTTCATTATATCTTTATATCTTTATACCAGTTTTGACATGTGAATCATGGATAACATGCAGAGGTGTTGACCTCAGAAATTAGGTACTTGTGAATGTAAAAGTGACAAGAAACTAGATTTATCCCAAGACAATGTGCCAAAAGTCTAGCATGCCTAATTTTAAAGACCCAGGCAACAAAAGGTATGAGGTCGATTCCTCCCTTGTTCCACCTTTGCAATGTTTTCAATTTCATGTATGTGATCCGGTTTTGACACCTCAGGCCTCTTTCATAAACTTTCTTCCTCAGGTTTTTTTTCCATTCCATTCCAGTCAATGTCAGCAGTTCATTGCAATTCAGTTCAAATGGTCAGGAACTGGCTGCATGATGTTTGTCTTTGGGCTCCAAAACCCCGCAGAGGTCCAACCAGCATCACCAGAACAGACTGCAGTGGGCAAACCAGCATTGCCAATGGACTGTCAGGAATGACCGGAGAAAGCATTGGTTTAGTGATGAATCAATCTTTGTGTATCTACCTGTCAACCTAAAGATTTGTACAAATTTCCTCTTCAGGCCAATATTGAAAACACCCACCACCAGGCTGACATGCAAGCATAACCAACATCAAGCCACTGTAATTTCCCTTTACAATTGTGAGCAATCTGCTCTTTGAATAGGCTCCAGGATTATTTTATTTACTGGAAGAAGGGGGGGGGGGGGGCAATAGAGGTGACACACAGCCGCCCTCCACTCCTCCCCAAACAAACATGTAAAAAAAAAAATTAAGTGTTCAATGGAATCAAAAGTTTTGGCAGGCAGGAAAGATGGCCTATCTGGTAACAGTAACATAATATGCCAACAGTCCCTCAAAGTTGAAGAAAAAAGAAGCAGTCTGTACCGTGTGTGTATAATTATTTTTACTTTTAAGAAACACAGTAAAGGACCTTTTTGCTGAATACAGCACATGGAGCTAGACTCAGAATTTTACAGATAAATCAGCACAGGATGGGTGATGATGTGCTCATCAATGTGCCAGCCACCTTTACTTCCAATATTTCCTGGTACTATTTTAGACTCGATCGACCTGGGAGCCAAGGTCTATTATATAAAGTCTGTCATAATGGAGTTCTGAACCCAAGGCTGGCAGGCAAGCTTCCAGCCACTGCGCTACAGCACCTCCATTCCTTTTTCATTTATTCATTATCCTATTGTGACAATATATGCTTTATAAGGCTCAGTCTAATCCTCCATTATGTTCTATCCCCAGCAATCACTCAATATCATGAATGGAATCCACCCAAGCACCTCTGGATTGTCTTGAATATCCTCATTCCTCAATCCCTCTATTTCCCATTGATTTCCGATCCTGTCTGGTGATTCTCTGTTCATTTCTTATCCATTACTTTACACTCAGTGGTTTACGATGATGATAATGAATTCTTCTTCACCTCATGTTCGACAACTGATAACAACTTTTAACTTTTTCACTCCTAGGCAGTTATTTAACACTGTCTATCATAAAGTTTGTGTACCTCAGAGCAACAAAAACGTAGTCTTGTGAAGTTAAAGAGAGACAGTCTTCAGACAGGAGCAGTTATAGTAACAACTGGGTTAACTTAATAACAAGAGTGGAACAGAAAGTGTATAGAAATGCTCACTGAATAAAGAGTAACCGACGAACCTATAATTAAATCCTTGTTTTTGTCAGAGTTAAGCAATGTATTGCTTTCTTATGAAAGATTCTAAACCTCTCATCCAGAGAAAGCAGCTTTTTCCTACTTTTAGGGGTTTTGATCAACAGGTCTCTGGACAGTGCCCAATACACCAGCTCTGGCTGCAACAACTGCATAGTGTGCAGTACTTTTACCAAATAATTTTATTTGGAAGATATTACTTTTGATGATAACAAAAAGATGAAATACAGTTTTGTTTCGCCGTGATGCTGTTTAATTAAATTTTTCACATCACATTGCTCTCTCTGTGGCAAAGTGACCAAAACCACTTTAAAATGGTCAAAGGCAAGTAAATTGATACATATTTTTCCCTCCATTTGTAAAAGGTAATTATTTTCCTAATGGAAAAATATACCTTTTCCTGATATAGACATTTAGTGACTGAAAAAATTAAGGAGGACTTTATTCCAGCCTGTCTTCTCTGTGGTCTAAAGGTTTGACAATGTTTTGATCGCGGCAGTCCACTCGGGAAGTCAGAATCTCGTCAGCAGGGGACTGCAACTGTATAGAGAGCAAACTCGATAAAAGCTGTCCCCAGAAACGGAATGTGTCAACCATATATTTGGTTGGGAGGATTTGACACATACGGTTAACTCAATGGCCATTTTCTATGTATGAATGGAAGAGTCACAGTAAAGGTAAAAGACCCTGTTTGCACCTTTGACCTTTGTGGCACTGAGCATTTAGTGCCAAAACAACATGTTGACAAACCAACTGGCACTCAACATCACACCAGCCACCTCTACTTCCAGGACATTAGCTGGTACCCATTTAAGACTCTGGACCTGGGAGCCAAGTACTAATTTGAAGAAGAAAAATCAATGTTAAGGATTTGAACCCTATACCTTCGGGCTGTTGGCAGATTTCCAGCCACTATACTATGATGGCTCCCCAGAACAGTCACAAGGATTCAGTAATCAAGTGTAATGTGTAGACAATATATATACAGTGTCCCATAACTTTTCATATACAGAAAGAAAAAACATCCTTCCAGTGACATTACAAGCATAACTCCAGCTGTGCTTATTGGTTTTCTGATATATATATATAAAACTGCAAGTGAATCCACATCACTCGTCAGAATGGCAGACTTGGGAATTAAGATCGGCACAGCAAAAAACGAGACGCACACCAGACACGCCAGAAGACTTGTTAATCAACATAGAACTGGTACTATTAGCCATCGGACGTTGGGGTTCATACTGAGGGGAGGATCTGAGCACCTATGGACATGTCCGCAGTGCAATGAGGATAACCCAACTAACTAACTAACTAACTAATATAAAACTGGTTTTCATGTTTAAAAAAAAAAATATTTTTAATTGTATCAAAACTGGGAAATCTTGTATTTATAGAAGTAAGAGTGATACAACATGAGATATCTTAAAAACAAGATGGCTTAAGTAAATACCATGCTATAATGTGCAAACATTACGTGGCTCTACTACATCTCAGGACACTGACATGCAAGTATATACCTGGCTCAAGTATAGCCCAGAGCTCTGACATGCAACCAATACATGACTCGAGTATACCTCCAAAGCTCTGACATGCAACCACTACGTAAGCCCAGAATACCCCAGAGCTCTAACATGCAATCAATTCATGATTCTAGCCACAGCCAGCTCCAGTAAGGCCGTACAACTGAATCACGGCACATTTTCGAGGAGCCCCTCGAAAATAGGTTATTGCAAGCGTTTCTATGTTGCATTTTGTGACATTAGAATATGCTTACAAACTTCTGTGTTCTGATTGTATTCGTATTACAAATCGACAAGCGGATATTGTAAAGTGGACATACAGGCTGTTAGATTACAGCAATTTTAATTGTAATTTAGAAGCCATATCTGGAGAATATCGACAGTTGTCAGGTGCAAACTATCTTGTGTTTGAAGAAAACTATTGCTTTCATATTGACTGTGCATAAATGGTGCAACCACACTGTGGATAAATTGTGTCAAGATATTTCAGAGCTCTAGGTAAGTGGATGAAAATAATATTTAATTTACTAACTAACCTCTCACAGCAAGTCACTCACTCTTTGCCTCTTTACTAATTGTTGACTAACAGTATAATTATATGTTGTAGCAGTACACTAATAATATTAATCCTTAACCATTTGACTTATGCTTCGCGAACACCGGCAGTAAACTCTTGCGGAAACTTCTAGTAGTTCATCCACTTCTTTTGAATATTTGCAGTTCTACGGTCTGTTAATTTTTGTAAACTAGCTTTTGCTTTGCTTCGCGAAACACTGGCTGTAAACTCTTGCGGAAACTTCTGGTTGTTCATCCACTTCCCTTGCATATTTGTTACCAAAAAATTTGCAATGATAAGGAATTGATTTCATCCAACAAGATGAAACTGGACAAATTTGTTTGTGCTGTTTGTACCTTGAGGTTACATATTTAGTAGTGCTATAAGTACTGTTAAGAAAACTATTCTGGGTGAAAAAAGTATTGCACATATCAATTTCATACTGATTGTGCTTGTTTACTTATTATTAAATAACAGTATAATTATATGTTGTAGTAGTCTACTAATAATAATAATAACCATCAATCATTTATATTTATGTTATGTATGACATGTGTATGTTTCATAGCAGTATTTTTATGCGCTAAATTTGATAAAGTACAAATGTCACCCCCTCCCCCCTTCCGCTCCTCTGATGCAGCAATACCCTCTCAGAATCAAAGAGTTGGCACTGATATTTCTTTACTTTTGCTGGAACAACTTTTAGTTTACATCTAAACGTTATTGATGTTTATGTTCATGTTGACTGTAACAAAAGCATTTTTGTTTGTCTGTAAGAGCTTTTATTGTTATATTTAATTGGCACACTTATTTACCTTAAAAATTACGTATAGTTCTAAAACAATATGTCGAAAATTAATGAAACTAGTTTAATTTGTGTATACATCTCCTCGATAAAAACTGTGGACACAGAGGGTCTCAATTCTTGCACAAGAACGGGAATTCCCGTTCGAGCTGTACGGCCTTATAAATCTGGAGCTGGCCGTGCTCTAGCATACACAAGAGCTTTGAAATTCAACTAGTACATGATTCCAGCATATCCCAGAGCCGTGACGGGCAATCAATACATGACTCCAGTTCATCCCAGAGCTCTGACATACAACCAATACATGATTTCATTATAATTTACTACTCTAATGTGCAACCAGTAATCCTCAAATATATCTCAGTGATTTGCAACCATGAAAACAACCAAACCTTATGTTTATTAACAATGTATTTGACAAGGCGGGGTGGAGTGTTAATTTGTAATCTCAAATCTGGAAGGACAGAGAAACAATGTTCACAAAACAAAGAGAAAACAACATGATCAAACAAATCAGTATCTCATAGAAGTTTTCCCATGATGTAATATACTTCATCTGAAAGCAACAATGTTGAGAAAAAAACAAAAATTATTTAAAAAAAGAAGAGAAAAAAAGGGACAAAGGCTTGAATAAATAAACACTGAAACAGACCACACAAAAATTATATATGAAACACTTGTGAACACCTTTAACTGAAACTGTTCTATTAATGTTAATGATGACGGCAATTAACAATGGATTCCAACAGTTCAACAGTATAAATACATGCAGTAATGAATCTACTGCATTCATAAATTTAATATGATAAATGGTAATAAATTCATAGTGGTTTGGCCGTCTTGTTAGAATGCAGCAAGTTCAAATACTATCACAAGCACTCAGAAGATCAGCTACAAGAACAAGAGGATGGTCACGAAAAATATTGATCAACAACATTAAAGACACTGTACGCTTTCACTGCAGGAAAATAGAAAGTGGCAGCCAGCGTGCACTGGATGGCAAATTATTCCTCCTCACGATGCTTAATGGGAAAAGTGGTTCATGATGATGATGAAAACATTCATGCAATATGGATGAGTGACTGGTTGACTGTTTTCCCTCTGGCTGAGTCTTTTCCCTCTGGTTGACTGTGTTTTCCCTCTGGACTGCTGCCTCAAAGACTGACACCCCTGTGACTCAAAGAGCCACATCCTAGATGCCATTTCAACAAGGATAAATCCCAAATATCAGCTTCAATCTCCCAGCAAATTATGATCTAGACACTTGTTTAGTGCGGTTCTGTTGCTTAGAGGTTAGTGAGAGAACTGAACAGTTCTATGATCCTTGGGTTCAATTTCTGCTTCGGATATTTTTTTAAACCTGTTCTCAGGTTTCCAGACAATGGTACGAGAGTTGCGCTGTGAAACAGATTGGAGCCTTACCCTACACTGTTCCCAAAGACATCCCTGGGTACATAGTAGCCAACCTTCATTGTGGTGATGGCATACAATTCTAAAAGTTAAATGCCTACAAGTACCACCCAGGTGTACCATACTAAAAAAAAATAACAATGAATTCATAAAATTGAATATTATAAATGATTATCAAAATAGCAATGCATTAATAAAATTCAATGTTATAAATGATGACAAAAATAACTATGCCTTTATAGAATTCAAAATTATAAATTATGATAAAAATCGACAATAACTTCATACAATTCAGCACTGTAATTATAAAAATTACACTGAATTTATAAAACAGCATTATAAATGATGACAAATACAACAACGAATTCAAATAGAATTCTACATTATAAATTCATGCACACATCATTTACACCTTTCATCAAGCCAGAGATAATTTCACAAGGTATGCTGACTGTTTTAAACTAAATTTTCCAGTAATTTCTCCCTGAGATACTCTCTGTAAAAAAAAATACTTAATTAATGACTAACTTTATATGAGAAGACAACTATTTTCCCCATTTCCAATTAAAAGGCGTTAAGACACAAGTCGCATGGCCAACTAACAAAACACATCAATCAAACAGGTGCCATCTCCAGAATTAAACCATGAGGAGAATAGTTTAAAGCTGACAAGCAGGAGCTAGACAGTGATAGAAGTGGGAGGATCAACAGATGGAAGAACAGCAGTCTCAAAGAGTGTGCAACTAGGGTGAGAGACAGTGCGTTGATTTCATTACAGCCAACCTTCATTTTGGAGACAGCATCTGACTGACTGATTTAAATGTATAGTCTTTAAAGCAAAACATAGTATGTGGCAATAAGTTGTCAAGTTAGTGTACATCTCAGGTATGACACATACACACTGCTGTGTAGGCAGGGAGGTCTTTGAGACTGAGAATTTAGGGTCGCATAGCTAGTGCTGTCGCCACAGACTGTGCAGGGTTGGATTTTATTTTGCCCCCAACAGAAACAAAAATCCTCAACCTTTCCAAGGTTACTTTACCATCTGTAAAACAGATGTGCATGCAAAACTAAAGTTCTGGATCAAAACTAAAGCCCTAAATTTGACAAACAACCAGAAATTTCTGCCAGAGTTTACAGTCAGTGAATGCTAAGAAAGAAGAAGGAAGAAAAAAGGAGATAACAAACGAACGTGAAAATATAAAATATGTACAATACATGAGATAAAAAATGCAACAATGTACAAAGCACAAGAGAAAAAAATGTTATCAAATTAATGACAATAACCAACTGACATGTACAGGAGGTTATCATTAAGTGATTAATAGAGCTAACAAGTGATGAAAACAAAAATGGTAACTATCAAATGATCTACAACTGAAAAGGTAACATAATAAAAAGATAAACAAATTAGGTATGCCTTATAAAGCAACATTACAAACTATAAACTGATAATATTTCAAGTTTAACTGACAAGGTAAAGTTATTTCATAATACGGAAGTTTAACTTACAAGATAATATTATTTAATTACATTTAAAATGTAACTTACAAGGTAATAAATTTTCATAATATTTGAAGTTCAACTCATAAGGTAATGTTACTGCTTGATAACATTTAAAGTTTACTTACAAGGTGATTAAATTAGAATATGATAACATGTTATGTCTAACTTACAAGGTAAAACATTAGGTTATTTAAATGTTAAGTTATGAAGTTTAACTTAACAGGTAATGTTAGAACATGATAACATCTGGACTCAAGGTAATAAACTAAATTCAACCTAACGATAGCGTAGACATATGATAACAGCTTATAATACAAGTAATATAATAAAGTAATATAACAAATACATGACTCGTAACTTACATGATAATACAATCATGTAATAACTATAATAATTAACCTGATAAGTAACATGACTGACACATAAAGTTTAATTTACTAGATAAAATACTCAAAGCAATGTCAACAGTTGATGACAATGAAGAATAAATTACAAGTTAATGTTCACAAACGAAGCTTAAAAATGAAGAGCAAGATCAAGAACTTACAAGATAATGGTCTCAAATGATAATTAACACTTCCAAAATATTATCAAGTGATAACTTATAAGATAGTGTGTAATGAAATACAAAATAAGAAACCTAACAAGAGGAACACTTAATCAAATGATATCCAATATACTTTACAAGTTTAAACAGTTAACTGTGTGTCCTTTACAGCATGTTGCACAACGAACCACAGCAAATTTTGGCTGGCTGTGATTTTATTAAGCAATTTTATGTTGCCATTGCTTTCTGAGTGGCTGGCTCTTGATATTACTGCTAAACCATAGCAAGAGAGTTTGCTGCCAAGATGTCTGCAGCTGGGATCAATCCCGACAGCTCTGCTTTATGAAGGGTGTTGGCAAACGCCAAAGCCACAAATGCCAACACCTTATGAGATAACATCCTTTAAAATGGTAGCTAACATAACTTACAAGATAAATGTGACTAACCAATATACAGCAGAACTAACAAGATAAGTCTCATTAGGTCTTGCAATAATGCCAAGAATTAATAATTAAAGTAATCACATATTTCGCCATTATGCAAAAATGAAGGCTGCTTACATACATACAAGAAATAACACTAGCCCCTCTATCCACTGATCCAGTATTACAATTTACCAAATGACCACAAAGAGTTAAAATATACTTTATGTTTATAAGTGGCAGATGGTAAATAAAAAGACCCCTAAAACAAACAATAAATATTGCTTTATTCATGAGCACAGCTTGTTGAGATTAACAAAGAGCAAATCAACAGCAAATGTGTGTACATTAAATGCATCCAAACTCACAGACAACAGAATGAATTTAAATAATCCAGATACAAACAGTATTTCACACCGTTTATCAATCAGCATATTCTACTTCATCAAATCAGATTAATCCTACAAATGTTTTATCAACATGCAATGAAACAAATAAATTCATCATTTATTTTGTTTGTGTCCCTATTGTTTGAATTCACAACAGAAAAACATTGCTTTGAACAGAATGTATAAAAACCAAAAGCTATATGGTTAATTATAAGATGTTATGACTTCTTCTTTTCCTCTGGGAAATGTGTGTTTTCTCTGTGCTCTTGCTAATGTGTTGCATAAATTGATCTTAATTTCTCTAAGGCAATAATTCTCAATGTGCTGTTATTCCATTATTTGAGGGGTCTCCCCCTTTGCTCTGTGTTTTTTGTTTTTAATAATTTCTTTAGCATGGCTCTTCTTAAGTTTAGACGACGGATCAACATCATGGCGCTCCACAAGGGGTAACCCATAAGTACTCCGTTCTACTTCTGACTCAAGCCTGAGTTTGAAGTTTTTCAGCACAGTGCACTAACTCCGCATCACCAGTGAGGTTCCTGAAATACTTTGGGTAGATTTTAACTCCAAATTTTGCCTGTGTAGCGCCGTTAGGCTACTCTTTTAGACTTCCAACTGCAAAGGGATTTTGTACGCGAGCAACAATACACATGGGTATCTCATGGGGAAACTACCAGAAGTCCACGTGAAAAAACTCCCAGCCTTTAACAGGGCCTGAACACGGGACCTCCAGCACTAGAGGCCGACACCATGCCCCAAGACCACCCAGCCCCTCTTCTTAGTAGCTGTTACCAGGGTATTCTCATCAAATAACCAAACCCTCTCATTAGTTGCTGTTGAATTAGCTGTACGACCGGCTTCAGTCCTAGTCTTCTCATTTGTCAATTTGTAATGTTTTCTTATTGTTACACTTCGGCTTCTCTTCTAAGACATCTCATCCTTCCTGGCTGTTATAATTTTGTGCCCATCAATTGTTGTAAGGGTCTATGTTTGACACTGGTAGCAGAGAGTAGGCCAAAAATTGTTCTGATTAGATTTGCCTGGTAGACTAGGATATTTGTCAAAAGTGGTGTTAGCTGTTTCAGTACCAGATTTGCTTTTGACCATAGTACATTGTTGTCTCTATCATTATAAAGGTTACTTTATTAAATAATCAACTAACAATGGCCAATTATATTAACAGCAGACTTAATTAGTAGACTCTGATAGTTGTGTGGTTATATACCACCAGAAGAAAAAAACAATAGCTACTTAAAGGAACATAATTTTGAAGTTCAAAATCTGTAATTTAAAAAGTAAAACTCTTTAAATTGCAAACAAGAAAACCTTAGGGTTCAGCCAATCAAATGATAGTTATTTTGCATCTGGGTCACCAATAGTTTATTTATAAGTGTACAGGAATTCCCACCAAGTAATAAAAATGCACCATCAAATAACAATGCTTTTTTTTTAAACATTATAGTAGTTAGTGAACTTGCCACCGCGAACAGTGTAGTCTGGGTAAATAAATCACAAGCAAGGGTAGCATGATATTTTCCTACCAGTATTGTTCTGGGATTGACCTACTGCATCTAGCCTTCACTGAGCAGAGAACAAATGATTTATTCACTGATCGATAAAAGTAGTTTTACACTGGCACGACTGATATCAGACCAACAATTTCCCAACATCATATGAAAATAACGTTTACATCCTACAATGTTTGTGGGTAGCAAGTGTTGGTACATACAGGTCCCACCTAAAAAATGGGAAATGCCTGTGCGTAACTAACAGCCTCTACCAATCAAGCCAACTGTACCTGCATGTGGTGCCACCTGTTGTAACAGACATGGCTTTGGCTCATAGCGAGTCTCCATTGCTAAAATAATTAATCCCTGATGCCTAAAGGGGTAAAATACCAGGCTACATCTGGTGTAAGCCAGACAGAAACCCTCAGTGGAGTGTATGAGAAGGACATCAATCCATGAGCTGGAGGCAACTTCTGGCCTCCCTCCACAGCTTGAGCCATCGAAGGGAAGAAAATATGCTTAACCTAACAGAAAAATGTTAACGCATGAATAACAACCCCATGCACAGAAAAGCAACATTGTTAGGGACAATGTCATGCAAACTGTTTTCGTGAGTCCACTGGAATGTCTAGTGACCTGAGTCAATATGTGGAACAGTGTTGACTTAAGCCAGGAGATGTCAGCTTGGCCTAAGTAAATATTATAAGTCAGTGTTGACTTAGGGCTGGATGGACCAGTGTGTTCACGGGATGTCAGCCCAGTGCTGGCGGATTATCATACTTTGTGAGTGGACAGCAGCAGTCGCATGGAAAATTATGGGGGCCAGCTACTACTGAACGAGGGACCTCGCAACAGCATGTGTTAACCAGCTAAAAGTGAGTGACCAAATGTCACAAGTGAATGTACCGTAATTGTGCTAAGCAGTATTGCCAACTGACCAGCTTCAAGAAACCGGATTGAAGAGCCGTGTTATACCCAGAACCTGTCCCAAGAGCTGGAGCTATCAGGTGAACTGTCCAATTGGTCGGGGCAGTGTGTCCTGTGTGTTAACCATAACCATAACATCATCTTTTTGTCTTACCGTCAAACATTAGCGGGTGTGTAATTGTAAATTGTGTAATGCCTTATTGCATTGTTTACATTGCATTGCCCATGTTATACGTTTGGTATGCCTCAGGTTTCATTTGCATTTGTTGTGTGATAGGCGGGCGGTTGGGAGGTAGCGCTTCTAGTTAGGTATCATTGTGTGATGCATGATTTAGGGGCTTTCTTTTTAGTTATTTCTGCCTTTTAAGGGATTGTTGGTGATAACAATTATTCTTAGGCCGGAGTAGCTAGTTTATCTGAGTCAGGTGGTGTCAATAGTCAGTCCTATATGTATTACATTATTACAATGTACAATTTATCCATAAATAAATATCTTTGAAATGTTTTATTTCCACATACAGTAAACACTAGAGGAATTTCTTCATGCTTTACAGTGTACTGGCTAAACTGTGCCAACTCCACGCCTGTAGAGACCAACTCAATGAGAAAGAATTATTGTCAAAATTATTCTGGTCGCCTGAAGTTTTTTTTTTTTTTTGTGTGTGGTTAAATTAACTTTTTTTTTTAATTAACTGTTTAGTTTTTGTTTTGGAAATAAATGTTCCCCTTACAGATTTCTATTGCGTAGAATTAACATCTCAAGGATGAAAATAAGACATGCATAAACCCCTGAAACCCTGTTCAACTATACAGCCATATAGCATAGTTATTTATACTGGGGCACCATAAAAAGTAAACTGTAATCCAGTGAGGAGGGGGGGGGGAGGATTTTCTCTTTAGTGCCACCTTTACTTTCCAGATCATTTCCTGACATTCATTTTAGATCAGATCGACCTGAGAGTAAAGGTCACATGTTTTTCAAATGTATGTCCATAGACGTGATATTAAAACATTAATAAATACTTGACAAGATGCTGCTTGATCTACACAAATGCCAGATTAACATTATATGCCCAATGTGCCACTAGCATTTAAAAAAAAAATCCTTTATTAAAATACAAAGACTGCTTTCAAATGACCAGTACAAACATTGTTAAAAATTAAGAAAATACTTTGAAATACTGCAAGCGTCATTTCAGGATATAAATTTTTGCAAATTAAAAAAAAAGGGATATAAAAATGACTATATTATTATAAATATACGAAAATGGCTGACCTTAAGTTTAATGTCCTTTTAGTGAAGTAAAAGCAGTAATTCCACCCTAAACAATGTTGTATTTAATTTATTACTCTATTCATGGTAAAGATAGCCTAACTTTTACTCTATACATGGTAAAGATGGCCTAACTATTACTCTATACATGGCAAAGATAGCCTAATTATTACTCTATACATGGCAAAGATAGCCTAATTATTACTCTATACATGGTAAAGATAGCCTAATTATTACTCTATACATGGTAAAGATAGCCTAATTATTACTCTATACATGGTAAAGATCATCTAAATATTACTCTATACATGGTAAAGATAGCTTATTTATAACGCTACACCTGGTAAAGATAGCCTAACTATTACTCTATACATGGTAAAGATAGCCTAACTTTTACTCAATACATGGTAAAGATCGTCTAACTATTACTCTATACATGGTAAAGATCGTCTAACTATTACTCTATACATGGTAAAGATCGTCTAACTATTACTTTATACATGGTAAAGATCGTCTAACTATTACTCTATACATGGTAAAGATCGTCTAACTATTACTCTATACATGGTAAAGATCGTCTAACTATTACTCTATACATGGTAAAGATAGCCTAACTTTTACTCTATACATGGTAAAGATCATCTAAATATTACTCTATACATGGTAAAGATAGCTTATTTATAACTCTACACCTGGTAAAGATAGCCTAACTTTTACTCTATACATGGTAAAGATAGCCTAACTTTTACTCTATACATGGTAAAGATCGTCTAACTATTACTCTATACATGGTAAAGATCGTCTAACTATTACTCTATACATGGTAAAGATCGTCTAACTATTACTCTATACATGGTAAAGATCGTCTAACTATTACTCTATACATGGTAAAGATCGTCTAACTATTACTCTATACATGGTAAAGATCGTCTAACTATTACTCTATACATGGTAAAGATCGTCTAACTATTACTCTATACATGGTAAAGATCGTCTAACTATTACTCTATACATGGTAAAGATCGTCTAACTATTACTCTATGCATGGTAAAGATCATCTAACTATTACTCTATACATGGTAAAGATCGTCTAACTATTACTCTATACATGGTAAAGATCGTCTAACTATTACTCTATACATGGTAAAGATTGTCTAACTATTACTCTATACATGGTAAAGATCGTCTAACTATTACTCTATACATGGTAAAGATCATCTAACTATTACTCTATACATGGTAAAGATGGCTCAAGTATCACTTGATACGTGATAACGATGGCCTAACTACTTGTGTCCTAGTTTTCAGTTACATACCTTGTTTCTACTGCAGTGGCCGCTTTCCACAGTTCTACAATTATTGTTCACTGAGGCTGAAAGGTTGTTGCTCTAAGGTAGGCAAACTCTAGATTGCTGAAAAGGTATGGGCAATCAATACTCCACAGTCTGCAATCTTCAACAGCATGTACCGGCTCATGTGGAGAAACCCTTCCTTGCCAGGACAAAAGGCTGACAAGAACCTTCTAGTGCTGTCTTCCTCTGTATCTTTTTTTTCCCCACAGATCTTCTCAGTGGTCCTGACATGTTTCAGTTTCATAATATGACCAAACAATGATGACTTTCTTTCTGATGCTTGTGATAAGCTGTCCTCCAACCCTCACCCAAAATATCTAGGCTGCTCTTTTTGTCTGTCCAAGCGGTTGTAAGAATTCTTCTGTAAAACTACACTGTATTGGAAATGGCAACTATATAACAAATAGAAATACAACCAAAATAGTTTTCTGTCTTTGTGGTTGGAATCAGGAGATTCATTTTCACACAGGAAAGTGGCTGGCCCAGGGTTTCCCCAGCGGATTCTCATTTTGGAGACCCAGATTTGAATCCTTGGTAATGTATTGGAAATAGTTTTTGGCGAAGGCAAAAAAAAAAATAACCTGCATTGTTGGTAGCTTCTGCACTAGACTTGCAGCCCTAAATCCTTGGGCTCAAGTTATATCCCCACCTCCATCTTTTTTGTAAAAGATAAATTTGGGTAGTACAGAAAGAAAATCGCCACATTATTTAAAACTGACTACATATTTAAATCCCAGTCACAGAAAAATACTGAATTAAAGTTTAAGATGAACTTATACCAGATATTCTTAATTTAAAATTCAGATGCATATGAAATCACAATTCATAAAAACACTGCTCATATAATAACCACTAACACAATCACTACTCAATCACTGATACAATCACTACTCAAACAACCACTAGGCATACAATCACTACTCACAGAATCACCTTTCACTACTCATACAATCACTACTTACACAAACATCAATCAAACAACAGAACAACAGGTAGTATCCATTTGTATGAAAGGAGTGCCCACATCCACTGTACAACAGGTCGAGGTGAACTTGCTGAGGTTGACATGGGTTGAGCCAGTGGTTTGATGTGCCAGCATAACTAACCCACAGCTTCCTAGGCATACACTGAACCGGCACCGGGCGTCCAGGTAGTCTTTGATGTCTGGTACATCCAAGGACTTTGTGAAACTCCTGGATTCCTTTCCTTTGGATAACAGATGTCCATGAAAGGGAGCAGTCATCTGTGAATGCAATGGAGAAACTCCAACATTTGTCAACTGACTGCTGACAGAAGTATCCTTGTTCTTACCGTTAAATATTCCTGTGCTGTTAAATACTTTATTAGCAGCTCTGCTGTTTGTTGAGGGGGATGACAATGTTGCAGATGCACTTAGAGCCCAAAGCTTTCTACTAACAGACATGAGGTCAAAGTCTCTTTGCAACACGTCCAGGCTCTGCTCGTTCGTATCAATCCCATTCACAGGCTTCTGTCGTACCAGCTGGCTTCTTTTGTTGACGACACTGACCACAACGCTCTTGTGACTGTCGTCACTGGTAGTGGAGCTGTGGCTGGACACCTCCACATTAATACTGTTGTTAATACATTCAGCAGTCGCAGTGTCGTTCTCTGGAAGAGGCAAATCCACATCTGTAGGATCTTCACTACTGGAGTTATTATCACTAATATAAAATATGTGTTGTTTGGAATGGCTTTTGCCACCTTTATCACCATTATTACCTCCTCCACCACCACCGCCACCATCTCCTCCACCACCTCCCCGTCTACTGCTTCTGTAGTTGGACTTTGACCCACCACCAGCGTTTCCTATAGAACCTCCACCCCCCATACTGTTCCCACCATTGGGGCCATCTGTATCACTAGAATGGTCACTGCTGTCTCGCCTGTGCATGAACTTATGTTTGAGTTTGTCCTTCCTTGACCTCCCATCAGTGTCGTCTGTGTCGCTAGCATCTGAACTACTGCAGCTGGTGCCTCTCTGCCCAGCTCCTTTCCTTCGTCGCCTCTGGTCATATTTTCTCAGAATTTCTGGTGAAGCTAATCCGCCATGAGTGTATCTTCCACGCGGGGCTGACAATTTCAAGGGAACGAAATCATCTTCATCCTCCGACTCATTTTCCTCATGAATTTGATTCAGCAGCTGAGGAGAGCTACAGACAGACTTGAGAGGTCGACGAGGACTAGCAAGGTCTTGCCCTGAGTTTCCTGACATTGGTGACAAACCTATTATTTGGCTAGAAGAAGTGGTCGGCAGCTCTGAAATTCGTTCATCCAGAATCTCCAGGCTTTTTGAAGGTTTCAGCTCCGAAGGGGCCATTTCAAAATCATCCAAGTCATCATCATCGTCATCATCCTGGGATTCCTCCCGAATGAGACTACACTTGCGAACTGCAGCAAAAATGGCGTCTGGTGTCACAAGTGTGGTTTTCGGCGATGCTGAAGCCGGAGATGGGTGAGTGCCTGGCGGCGAGACAAGAGAGTGGACCAGACTGGAGGAATCAGAGTGCTCAGAGGATGATGACTGGGTCCTGTGGGATTAAAATCACACAAGGATTATTTTATTTTAAATATGTGTCAAATAAGCGCAAGTAATATCATCATTACATTAGTCTTAGGGTCCTGCAGCTGGGCCCCAGTCAGTTCCTGCAAGAGTCAGTAAAAACTAAATGAGCTGCTCCCATACCATCAGGCTTACTGGGTACAGAAGACCCTTTTTATTTCATGCTTTTCACACCTCTGGCGCATCAAGCATTTGTGCCTAGATCTTTACTGTTGTCGTCAAAACGGAATTTCACAGGTTCTGTGGTTAACATCATGTCAGCCATCTTTACTTCCCTCAACGTGAGCTGAAACCATTTTTTTTAAGGCTGGGTTGATCTGGGAGCTAAGGTCAATTTTGGTAAACAATCTGCCTCAATGCAGACTGGAACCCTAGATTTTCTGGCTAGCCATCTTATCCATCTTTCCAATGTCGGCTCTGAAGACCCATTGTGGGATAGTTTTTAAAAAAAGAATAGACTAACACCCCCCCCCCCCCCCTTTTTTTTTCAAACAAGCCTGACATAATAGCTGACTTATTAGGGAGTGTTTCTTCAAAATCGTAGTGTATCTGACTGAAAGGCGAGGAACAAACAGCCAGCATACAAGTAAGCCAGATCTGTAAAATGGATGGGCATGCAAAATCTCAAGTATGGAACTGAAGTCCAGAAGTAGATGAACAATCATAAATTTTTGCCAGATTTTACAGCTGGTTAGGGCAAAAAAGAAGAGGTATCCAGCTCCCTGGCGCATCTGCACAATAGCCCAGGGTTTGGTTGTCATTTTCCTAGAGGCAGGACTTTTCCCAGACCCTATGGCTAAATAGTGAACCCAACGACGCACTTAATATCAAACAATTCTCTAAGCTGGCAACATACTAACCACAATACCAACAGTGTCTGCTTCATCTAAACAATTTTTTTTTTGAACCAGCCTAGTCTAATATCACTTTTACAAATTATTTTTTTTGTTCTTTAAATAGTGACTATTTTCTACATATGTCTAAATCTCTTTGTTCTGTTACTTCATATTCTGTTCCCCCAAAGACTTGAAAAAATGCAATATTTAATGTTGCTGTGTGATTAGAGAAGAAGCCATGGTATTATAGAGGTTAGTGTCGCTGCTATCTGGGACAGTTAATGGTTCTTCTCCTTAGTGTTCAGTGGCTGAAAATTTTTGGTGAAAAGTTCTGCTCATTCATTCACTTCTGGACCGTGGACTTGTGAGAACTTGAGTTCTGTGTGCATAACCGTTTAACCATGTGCATAACCATTTAACCATGTGCATAACCATTTAATAATGTGCATAACAGTTTAACCAGATGGTTTTTTTTAAAAGAAACTGTTCAATGCACTCCTGCTTTGAAACAGTGGGTGTATTTAGCCACACCCTCCCCCCCCCACCCACCCCAAAGGGGCCCTGGAACCCTCACAGGGGCCAACAGCAGGTATTTAGCCACACCCCCCCCCCACCCTAAAGGGGCCCTGGAACCCTCACAGGGGCCAACAGCAGGTATTTAGCCACCCCCCCCCCCCACTCCAATGGGGCCCTGGAACCGTCACAGGGGCCAACAGCAGGTATTTAGCCACCCCCCCCCACTCCAAAGGGACCCTGGAACCCTCACAGGGGCCAACAGCAGGTATTTTTAGCCACACCCCCCCCCCCCACTCCAAAGGGACCATGGAACCCTCACAGGGGCCAACAGCAGGTATTTAGCCACCCCCCCCCCCACTCCAATGGGGCCCTGGAACCCTCACAGGGGCCAACAGCAGGTATTTAGCCACACCCCCCCCCACTCCAAAGGGGCCATGGAACCCTCACAGGGGCCAACAGCAGGTATTTAGCCACACCCCCCCCCCCACTCCAAAGGGACCCTGGAACCCTCACAGGGGCCAACAGCAGGTATTTAGCCACACCCCCCCCCCCCACTCCAAAAGGGGCCATGGAACCCTCACAGGGGCCAACAGCAGGTATTTAGCCACACCCCCCCCCCCCCCACTCCAAAGGGACCCTGGAACCCTCACAGGGGCCAACAGCAGGTATTTAGCCACAACCCCCCCCCCCCCACTCCAAAGGGGCCATGGAACCCTCACAGGGGCCAACAGCAGGTATTTAGCCACACCCCCCCCCCCCACTCCAAAGGGGCCATGGAACCCTCACAGGGGCCAACAGCAGGTATTTAGCCACACCCCCCCCCCCCACTCCAAAGGGGCCATGGAACCCTCACAGGGGCCAACAGCAGGTATTTAGCCACACCCCCCCCACTCCAATGGGGCCCTGGAACCCTCACAGGGGCCAACAGCAGGGTATTTAGCCACACCCCCCCCCCACTCCAATTGGGGCCCTGGAACCCTCACAGGGGCCAACAGCAGGTATTTAGCCACACCCCCCCCCCACTCCAAAGGGGCCCTGGAACCCTCACAGGGGCCAACAGCAGGTATTTAGCCACACCCCCCCCCCCCACTCCAAAGGGGCCCTGGAACCCTCACAGGGGCCAACAGTAGTAACTGCTATAGGATACCATCAGAACAAATCAAATCAAATTATATTTACTGTAACGAGCCATGATTCTACATCTGGGCAACTTAAACACACCAATCTCAACTAACTGGCCAAGGAATGTGAGTGAAAGTGTTACATTCAGCAGTTTTACTATAAACACAACAAAGAAACAAAACCCATTGTTAAACAAGGAGTTAATGTGAGTTAAAGTGTTACATTCAGCAGTTTTACTATAAACACAACAAAGAAACAGAACCCATTGTTAAACAAGGACAAGCAAGCAAGCAAGCTCAAAACAATAAGCAAGGAGACATCAAAACGAAACAAAAATAACTTATGTTGAACAGACTGTTAATTTACCATGCTGAATACTTCATGCAACATATGTTTCTTCTAACTATGGAGAAATCTCAAGCGTTTATTTTAATTAAATGGAAGATCTCATACATTTCCAAACTGAGCAAAAAATTTAAAGAATTTCTTAAATTATTACAAAATTTCCAAAATTTCAATGTGAAATGTGTGGAAGCAGCCAAATGGGCAATCCTGTGTTATGTAAACAAAAAGATCACCTAGTTAACTGAAGACTTCCATGGTGAGATACTCAGTGTAACATACTAAATGATCATTGTGTTTCAAGTGAAAGAACTTGTTTTTGTGGGTGTATTTCACAGTATGTTGATGTAAATACTGTTGTAATGCACCCGATAATATATGCCAGGCAATACACTATGCTATATATTGTTTGTATCCTCGTTATGTAACAGTATGCTATATATTGTTTGTATCCTTGTTATGTAACAGTATGCTATATATTGTTTGTATCCTTGTTATGTAACAGTATGCTATATATTGTTTGTATCCTTGTTATGTAATAGTATGCTATATATTGTTTGTATCCTCATTATGTAACAGTATGCTATATATTGTTTGTATCCTTGTTATGTAACAGTATGCTATATATTGTTTGTATCCTTGTTATGTAACAGTATGCTATATATTGTTTGTATCCTCGTTATGTAACAGTATGCTATATATTGTTTGTATCCTTGTTATGTAACAGTATGCTATATATTGTTTGTATCCTTGTTATGTAACAGTATGCTATATATTGTTTGTATCCTCGTTATGTAACAGTATGCTATATATTGTTTGTATCCTCGTTATGTAACAGTATGCTATATATTGTTTGTATCCTTGTTATGTAACAGTATGCTATATATTGTTTGTATCCTCGTTATGTAACAGTATGCTATATATTGTTTGTATCCTTGTTATGTAACAGTATGCTATATATTGTTTGTATCCTTGTTATGTAACAGTATGCTATATATTGTTTGTATCCTCGTTATGTAACAGTATGCTATATATTGTTTGTATCCTCGTTATGTAACAGTATGCTATATATTGTTTGTATCCTTGTTATGTAACAGTATGCTATATATTGTTTGTATCCTTGTTATGTAAGTTTCTTAATTAAACAATCTCAAACTTTTCTGAATTAAATGACAAATCTCAAACACTTGACTCAATAGAAAATCAAAGCATTTAATTAACTTAGAAAATCTAAAACATATTTTCTATTAAATAGAAAAATCTTAAACCCTTTTTAATCTGAAAAGTAAAATTTATGGAAGCAACTGGGATTAGGATGGCCAATCCCACATGATGTAAACAAATGGATCATGTGGTTATTTAAGACTCCCCTACTGAAAGGAACAGTGTAACATTAGATACAATATTTAAATATATTCTTTCCTTTCCTGCTGCGCTCTTATACATTAAATGGGATCTCAGATTCTCGACACTCAGAGGAAAAGCAAGACAGATATATAACCAGATTGCTTCTGGCACCAATGGTATTGGAACTCTGCGCTGGCTGCTGAAGATTGAGATGGAGCACTTATGCTATGATGTCAGTTCCTGAATCAACTCAAATGAACTCAACTTTTATCTTGTGTAATCCCCCCCCCCCCCCCCCCCCCCCCCCCATAATCCATAATTTGTCAGAAATCTAATCTGACAACTCTGGCCTCTCACATCAAGTTCACTTGGACAGTCTTGCTTCCTCAATCCATTTGTCTCCCATTCCAGTGCCTGTTGTGGATTTCTTTTTAATTTAATACTCAGTCCCCTCCCCCCCCCCCACCCCCCAATGTGGGATGCAATTTTTAGTTATTTTGAAGCCCCACCCCGGCTTTTGCCAGGGGCCCTAAATATAGCCGGGCCTTAAATATGGGTAATTCTCATCTGCATGGTGGCACTTTGTGTCACCGGGTGTTTATCGCTTGTGTGATGTCCTGGCGGTTTACAACTTACATTACACACATAGAGTGCCTTTTCTGTGATTGTTCATCTCATTTTGTGCGCAGTTGATTTCCATCTACTTATCCAGCTGCTTCTCTATCTTGGGTAGGGGTGGGGGAAGGGGGTTGCGTGCGTGCATATGTGTGAGTACACACAAACTGTTGTTTTATCCTGAGAAAAATAAACAAGCAATATCTATTCAGAATTTCCCTTTTGGTAATTTTATATCTCCATTAAGCTATTATTGCTTTCTCACATTTTTATTGACTGTGTTAATGGCGGTGTATGGCTAGTTATCAGATATTTCTGCCCTTGTTGATTCCAAATACACGTTCGATTTTTTGTGTCCAAACAGGACAGCAAGATAGTGTTAACTATCAAAATAAAGGTTGGGGGAGGGGGTAAAGCAGATGGCAGTGTTGTTGATATGTTATAATGAGTAGATACATTGGGTGTTCATGCCTGGCAAATTAGTTCTATTATAAATATACTTGACAAAATGCACTGTGAGTTAAAACTACTTGTGTCTTTTTAGTCTGGCTCCTTCTGCAAGCAGCAGCTGGCTGAGCAGGGCAAATACTGGGCTATCATGCTGGAGTCCCAGGTTTGAATCATCAGTAAAGTCGTGGAAATTGTTTTTATCAGGGATAAAACAATCCTGGCCTACCTAGTTCCTGGCAACTAACTGCACAAGCCACATGGCTCTAAATTCTCAAGTCAAGACACCCCCACTGTCACCTTACACCGCTCTAAACAAGTGGGAAATGCTCACAGTATTAAAAGTCACAGTGGGTTTTTTTCTGCTAATACACAAGCAGAAAGGCTGACAGAAAACAGACAATCAATCAGATGGACAGAGACATCAGAGGTCAACATAATCCCACACAAGTTAATGAAGCTAGGCATCAGTGAGTACACTAAACACTGAATCTAGCTGCCAGTTTTATGAGCTGTGGTGTCATTCTCATTTGCTCTTCTTTTTACTTCAACTAACTCAAAACCAGATAATGTTCCAACTTTTACACAGGCAGTAACAACTCAGTTCTGAACCAGCTAACTAGGCCAATTATCTGCACAGACCACTCAATATGATATGATGCTAGTATCTGCTGTTCAAGCTGTGACGTATTTAGCAAATACATTGCAACAATAATTAGGTAAAAAAAAATTTGCTTTTCCTAAATAAAAAAAAAAGTGAAAGGTAAATTACTGAGGTATGAAATGAATCAGGGTTTACACAAAACAGGTTTATTTTATGAAATTAAAAAAAAAAAACATTTCTTTTCAACCACTTCCTTGCTTCTGCATTTCCCGCACTAGCTCTGAAAACTGGTGCCTAAATCTGCAACCGTTAGAGCAATTAGTAAAACACTTCTGAAGTCTTATTCAGGTAATAAAACAATAGTTTCCTAGTAATAAAGTTTATCAAAAAATCTACTGTATGTCTTCTTCTTCTTCTCCTTCTCCGTGTTCACCGGCTGTGAACTTTAACAAAAAGTTCTGGTTGATCATCAGCTTCTGGACTCTATTCCTGTTCCAGAATCTAAGTTTTGTGTGAAAACCTGTTTCAAAAATCTGTATGCTGACTGCTGCTTCCTTGCCTCTCAGGTAGATGCACTACGACTTTGAAGGAAGCTCCTAGGCAGTCAACTCTTATGACATGCTTTTGGGGAGGCAGTGGGTCTATTCTTGTTTTTCCCATAATAGGGCCCCAGAACCCACATGAGGAAATTCCATCTCTGAATTCCAACACAGATGTTGTGCTGCCTCCACTGGATTATCACGCTGAATCATATTTTTATAGGCTAATCAGAACTTGATGGTTGATGTGGCTATCTTTACTTCCTAAGACATTTTCTGGTACCCATTTAAGGCTGGACGACCTGGCAGCCTCAAGTACTTCATAAATATTGGCCTTGATGTGGATCCAAACTTAAGAACTTTAGGCTGGTAGTGAAATGTCTAGTCACTGTGCTAGATTGCTCCTCTGACAGCTAGACATATTAAATTTGAGTATCGAAGCAAACATTGAGACAATCCTGAACTTACAATTGTGAATTCAACCAAATATGACACTTTGTTCTCTTTGCTTAGTGCACAAAATGACTGCTGTGAATGAAAGCACTAAACACAACAATTGTGAACACAACAACTGTGAACACAACAGCTGTGAACATAACAGCTGTAAATACAACTGAATACAATTACTAAATTATAATAGGTTTAATCTAAAACAAAATGACAGCTGTAATTACAACAATTGTTAACCCAATTGTTAAAAAGTGTTGAGTTTAGTAACAGCCAATGAATTCAGTAGTAGTTGCTAAGCAGCAGCAGCTGATAAATTCAGTAGCTACTGAAGAATTCAGTATCAATCTGAGGAGGTAAGCAACAGCTGACAAATTCAGTAGCAGCTGATGATTTAGTGGAATCTGATGAATTCAGTATGAAATAATGAAATCAGTATCAAATGAACTGATAAATCAAGTATCAATTGATGCAATTCAGTCTCAACTGAGGAATTCAGTAGCACATGATGTGACAGCTGACAAATTCAGTACAGTTGATGAGTCAGTGACAACTGAGGAATTCAATGATCGCTGATAAATTCAGCACGCTCGCGAGCACCCGCGCCCACCCACACACTCGCGCGCCCGATTACCCCCCCCCCCACCCCCCACCTGCCCGCCCGCACGCACGCATGCACACACACACACACACATATAAATAAATACAGCACACAAGCAAGTCCAACATCCATAACACCCTTTAGAAGCAAAGCTGTACTACTATTAGCAAAGTGGCCACAAAATATTTCTATGTAGCTCTTACAACCAGGCAAATCTATATATATTCCATTTGTAAGATATAACCTTCCAAGTGATCTTCTTCGTCATCGTTTGTCCGAGAGATGCTATTGCACTGCGACTGTTTACAGAACAGCTTACATTTTTACGCAAGCGATGCAATTACTAGTGAAGCTGTATGTTTGTTACTCAAGCACCCTCAAGCATATATATATATATATATATATATATATATATATATATATATATATATATATATATATATATATATATATATATATAAATATATATATATATATATATATATATATATATATATATGTTGTGTTATTGGGGAATCTAATTTATGGTGTGATAATAAAAAAACAACACACGAAATGTGAGAACAGGGACATTGTGTACAAGCTGCTCAAAGATTACCCTTGATGTGTGTAATTATATTCCTGATAATCAAGAGATGTGGGTGAATTTTGACTGAAAGCAATTCGCTGATTTGATCTGGGAAATGACAAAAGATGTTCACTTAAATCACGCCAATTTGGCTTTTGTTTTAAAGTAATACAAAGTAACATTACATTTGCTGCGGTGGTATAATGGAAAACGTGCTTGTTTAGCAAGATACTGGTTTTTTTAAGTTAAGTCCTCGACAAGGCCAGTGTTCTGCTTCTCTCAACTAGTATGAATTTGCGAATGTGCTTTGTAAATCCTAGTTCGATACCACCTGCTGACGATTTGGTATCACACCGCCTTGTGTCGGTTTCAACAATGGTATCGAGAGCTGACCCTTCAGAAGCTACAGCAAACTACTAAACACAAAAACTGCCTAGTAAAGTCATGAACAGCCCAAAAATGTTCTGGCTGGTTCTGCAATGTTCTGTAAAGAATACGGAACTAACTTTTACCGAGTTGTTAACTATAGTTATAAAGCACACTAAGACATCCATGATATCATTTAACCATCGCTGTCAATTTCTACCAAACAAGGCATGATGTGTCATTATATCTATTCTGTTTGTCTTCAGCATACTGAAGAAATCTGGATCGTTATTGTAACATAAACTACAATTCCAACAATATTTAATCAGACTTATCTACACGAGTCTGTTGTCTAATTTTAATATTAATGGAAGTCTACATCAGTATAAAAATGGCCTGAGTCACTCTTAAGTATCTACCATTTTCTGTAATTTTCTTAACAAAAGAAAACAAACTTAAAAAAAAAAACATTTCAATGTCAGTGTGGAGTGAGTAAGTAAAGGAAAGTATATATACTTTTGTTAAGATGGGAAGTGTGATGCTATTCCCTGCAATTGCACAAATCAGCCTGCAATGGATGATATAGTCATCATCATGCTAGCCACTTTTACTTTCAAAATAATGAACTCCAGTTTGTTGCCAAGAAGGACTTCTCCTGCACATTCATGGCTCAGAATGAAATTTTTTGTTGGCATCTTTCCAGATGAAAGTGCTATATGGTGATACTGGGAGGCATGGGAATCGTAGCCAAATAAAATAAACCCAACATGTTCAGGTGTTTAGCCATAACATATAAACAGCTGGATTACACAAATTTTATGTTTAAATGGTGAAAAACAAATGTAACAATTTCAAACAACAGGTAAAATTGATATAAACAGCCAATAAAACTCTAAATAAAATTTGGAGTCAGTGAAACTGCTAAATGTTGAAACAGCAGAAAACTGTAAACAGTTTAAACAGCCAGTAAAATTGTTTAAAAAGTATAAACAACCAGTAAAACTAAAACATTCAAACAGCCAGTAAAAACTTAAAACAGTCAATGAGATTATAAACAAATCAATAAGTCAGTTAAAGTTTAATAGTTTAGATATAAGGTAAAACTGGAGTGCCATTATTAAATATAAAGGCATATGTTTAACCAAATTAGACAAAAGAAAAAACAACTAAATATAAGCAAAGTTGACAGCAGCGCAATATGGAATTAGAAAACTATTAACCAAACAAAAGACAAAATGTTTTTATTATTCTGTCGTCAGTTACAAGGTAGTTTACAGTGCATTATTTACTGATTCGACATCCTCCTAGATAACGTTTTCTGGAATATCATGCTTGTTTAGTAGGATAATGCTCATGATCTCTGCTACAGTCTAAAATTGGGACTTAACGGTTAAAATATAAATCTGGGAACAAGAAAGGAGCCAAATCTGGAGAGTAGGATCATCAAAGGGCTCATATTTAGCAAAAATATTCTGATTAAGTAGTGACACGCGTGCAGGTTTTGTCTGTCCATAATCATGCCTCGGTGGTAGATAGGGAATACGTATGCGATATATATACTTGCACTGATATGCTCAAATCGCTGCAGGCAAGGTGATAATTCACAGTAGCGGCAGACAAGGAACACATCTTGCAAGAAGCTCAAGTTGAATCTAAGGGTCACAGACTGAAAAGAGGAAGGTCTTGAATGTGTGCATGCTTGAAAATATTTGGCAAGGAGAGGTGTGGATCAATCAAGGCCGAGCGACAATCAGACTTGAGCAGGCTTCTAGCCACATTGGGCTGGGAAGGCAGGGACTGGCCAGCCTGAGCTGCTGAATCAGTTCAACAACTAATTCACGAAAATTACCGCCCAGGATTTATGATAATCTATACCGATAGCTCTTTGTTGAGATGCATGGAAGTTCATAACAACAGCAAAATGGACAACCATAAGCAAAACATAGCCTGGCATATGATATCACATATAGTTTGAGAATGGAGGTGGGGCGCAGGAAATGCAAGACAAACAGACTGCTACGGGTACCGCCACAACTGGGACTCTTCGCTGGCTGCAAAAGATAGGAAAGGAGCACTTATACGAATGTCCTCACTGCTGTCATGTTGGTTCTTGGTATAATGTGTTTGTTTATTTATTTAACAGATGTGATTTATTAGTAAAGGAGTAATTTAATATTTCATAAAATAAATACAACTAAATATTCACTTGCAAGCTAAAAACTAACAATAATGATAAAATATAACTATAAAAATCCAAAAAACTTAACAAATAATGAAATTTTAAAAAAAAAGCTGAATAACTCAGGAACACGCAGAAATGTTCAACTGTGTATATTTTAATTTTAATTTTTTTTTTTATGGTTCGAACATGTAGGTCTTTTTCATACTAACAATGACCTCTGTGATTCTCAGTGGCGCCCCCGCCTAGCATACATATCTTTCTTCAGTACTATGCTTGAGTACTGTCCACACATACAACTCATCCAGTAAGTAAAACATCAGTATCGTCTAACATAGAAAACACTCATTTCTGCTTCTGACTCAGTTACTTACAAATGAATCACTGCTGTATGTATGTTCACCCACTTGTAAGAAAGTTCTCTCATTCAGATACTTGGAAATCACTGCCATTCATTAACCCACAAAATAGCAAGTTTTTCTCATTCAGTTACTGACAAATCAAGACTACACAATTACCAATTTGTAAGCAAGGTTCTCTAGCTGTTACTGGAAAATCACTACCATATATGTCTGCCCACTTATTAGCAAGTTCGCTCATTTAATTTTAGTGAGAAACCACTGCCAAATATTCACATACTTATTAGCAAGTTCTCTCATTCAGGTTTTTAGATATCACTGAAGCCACTAATAGCACGTTTTGTCATTCAGTTTCTAAGAAATCACTGGCTTATATTCACTCACTTGTTAGCAAGTTTTGTCATTCAGTTTCTAAGAAATAACTGCTATACATTCACTCACTTGTTAGAAAATTTTGTCATTAAGTTTCTAAGAAATAACTTCTATACATTCACACACTTGTTAGCAAGTTTTGTCATTCAGTTTCTAAGAAATAACTGCTATACATTCACTCACATGTTAGCAAGTTTTGTCATTCAGTTTCTAAGAAATCACTGCCATACATTCACACACTTGTTAGCAAGTTTTGTCATTCAGTTTCTAAGAAATCACTGCCATACATTCACACACATGTTAGCAAGTTCTGTCTCATTCAGTTTCTAAGAAATCACTGCCATACATTCACTCACTTGTTGGCAAATTCTGTCTCATTCAGTTTCTAAGAAATCACTGCCATATGTTTGTCCAGTTGTAAGCAAGCTCTCTTATTTAACTACTGGGAAATCAATATCATATGTATTATACCCACTTGTTATCAATTCTGTTGTCTGGTCACCAGTTTCAGAAGTCAAGTATGCTCAGGTTAGTGATGTTTCTTCTTCCTTGAGGAAGATCCTGGTGTGTCTTTACTTTTACAAGGATGTTTGAAACAATGGTTTTTGTTTGTCTGCATAGTCTGTGTTTTTGAGAGCTTCAACATTAGCCACAGAGGCAGTGTAGGGCGGACTATGGTAGTCTGTACAAGTGTGCCTTTATGGGTATTAATACTAGCAGCTACATTATCCCTATTTTGTTGTTGATTGCTGGCATTTAGTGCTTCTCTTTCACCGAGTGCTAAAGACTCTGTTGTCGTATCAGCTGTGCCTTGCATGATTGTAACTCTGTTCTCAAAACTAGCATGCAAGGATGGTGCTGTTAAGTTTATAGCGGGTAAACTTGTGTGGCTGGCATACAGTCTGCATTGTTCCTTTGCTCCAGCCCAAGGACCTGGTGCTTCCATAACTATTTCATCGCTCAGAGAATAATACTGTTGGCAACGTGGAGAAACTGCATCAAAAAACAGCCTGTCCTTGTTGGATGAATTGGATCTCATTACATTATGAGCTGACGCTGCCATACTGTAGGATGACAGGTTTCCCTCAGACAAAACAGTCAGATTATTTTTCAGAGTCAAGCCGCTGTTGCTTACCCAGGTTCCTTGAGCGCGTGAAATGAGCAGCAGGAGATCATCGTCAGCACTGCCAGCAGAATTCAGAAAGTGTACAAGCGTTTAAAATAGCCCAGTTATAATATCAACAGTGATGATATAAAAGAGTTATTGCAGGTCAGCTGATATAAAAAAAGTAACTAGCCACAAAACAAACTATGATTACAAAACTCAAAGGAAAGACAGGAAAAGATACATACAAATACAAACGTAACAGCTCTTCCTGTCTATTTTCTTCTCCCACTACATATTTCCTGCTCTGTATCATTTGTTAAATTAGCCTGTAGTTTTGTCAACTGCTAAAAAATCTCTAGTCATAACTTAAGTCTGACCTCTTAATTCACTGAGATTTTATTTACAGCTATTTCTGTGTTTTTACTGGAAATATCATGTCTAATTAAATCTAAATTCTTATTCCCTAGTGGCTTAGAGGTAAGCTAATGTGGTTAGCAATTTTGTGGTCCCTGAGTGTCAGGGTTCGTTCCCCACGGTGGACAGTAAAATCCTGCTTGTGGTTTTCAGACAATGGTATGAGAATCACACCGTAGAAGAGACTGGGGCCTCACCACATAAAATATTCCCAAAGGTGGTACACTTTAGCCAACCTTTACCGTGAAGACGGCAAAGGAATTAATTAATTAATTAATCTATGTGTTTACAATTACATTTATCTACAACATGATAGCTGAAACAGCATGGTAGCTACATATTTGCCTACAAGTGCAACATCTTGGGTTCAAATTCATACTGGGCAAATGTTTTTATAAAAGAACCTAGGTTCCCAAGTCGACTCAGTCCAAAATGGGTACCAGAAAATATTATGGGAAGTAAAAGTGGCAGGCATGAAAATGACTAAATCAACCATGAATAACTGACCCAGTCAACCATCGAACACCATGTGGTCTAAAAATATGACTCAAGCACCTTATTCACATTGTGCCGATATCATTATAAGAATTCTTTACTGCTAACTTACATTTACAACATGTTATATAAGAAAGGACACATAACAAAGTTACCAGCAGAAACAAATCTGCCATTACTGATTTAATTGATGACCTATTTACAAGGTTGGATCACAAACTGGGATAAGAGGCAGCCAACCCTCACGGCAGAGAGGGAACTTGGTCGGCTGAGAAGCTCTATAGCCATAACTTCCATCATTGTGAGTACAAAACAGAAAATGATGGGGCTTCAGCGTCACAAAATATCCACATCACGTTATTTTCAGGTCTCTTTGAATTATATTACTGTTTCCCATGTGGGTTCTGGGGCATTTTGAGGGGTGGTACCTAGCAGGCCTTTCTCTCTGCCTTTTTTTCCCAAACAATTCCTAAAGTTTCTTAAAGTAAATTTAAAAAAAAAAAATTTTTTTAAATAAAAAATATACATTTTCCATGCTCTTAGGCGTATCAGGCATATAGGGCTACACCTAGAGTTTTATAAACTAAATCTTGACAGATTGCTGTATTAGCATATGCACTAGCATACATAGGCATTAAAAGCATACAGTAGAAATCCAAAGTGCTAACACAAACAGTCCGAGATTAGAAATGCAGTTCCTCATTGACAATAGCAGAAGTCACCAAAAGATCAGCAGTTGCACACGTGATCAATTTTAACCACATAATGGCACCACCAATATTGCGACAACAGGCTTCGCACCATTTTCTGAATTTGCAATTCCCACCACCACGTTGGTCACAGTCGAAAAACATTCCAAATGAAATCTGCAACTCAGTGTCACACCATGCACTCAACTCAGAAGCTGGGCGACACAACTATGCCCTTTAAGTCTACAAATAGAGAAAAAAATGCAACAGCCACTGTCTGGCAGAAGCAAAAAATGTATACAGTATATAAACTAAATGGCACCTGCTGGGTGACAGATGTAGTCAGCATTATGTCGGCCACCTTTACTACCTAGAAATTTACATGGTACCCATTTAAGGCTGGTAAACCTTCGAGCCAAAGTCATTCTGAAGAAGTCCAGCAGTGTCCGGATTTGAATCCATGACTTTCAGATCCGCATGGAAACATTTAGCGGCTACACAACAGCAGCTCCTAAGAAAACTGGCTGGATATCAATTTATGTGGATAGGAAAATCATACCTCCATGCCGATAGGGACAGAATCATCCTACTGTTGCTTCAGAATCAACCCAGACTACTATCTTGATTGGCAAGGGCAAATAACTATGAAACCAAATTCCATTAAGAATCGTGAGGGTCAAAAGAATTATTCAACAAATTAAATTACTATAAGGAAATCCCAGAAACACTTTGTATACAGCTGCTCCCTGTGTGAGTTCCAGTGTAAGATTGTGGGGAAAACGAACAGACCTACTGCCTCCCCAAAAAGCATGTCGTAAGAGTCAACTAATTGGGGGCTTATTTCTGAGTCGGAGTGCATCTGCATAAGAGGCAAGGAACCAACAGTCTGCATACAAGTCAGCAAGATCTGTAAAATGGAAACACACTCAGGTGCCAAAATCCAGAACTGGGCGAACAACCAGGTCTTTCCACCAGGTTTACAGCTGGTGGACGCAAATAAACAACAATTCTGTATACAACCTGACCCATAATCATTAGATGCAAACTGAACAAGCAAATAAACAACAATTCTGTATACAACCTGACCCATAATCATTAGATGCAAACTGAACAAGGAAACAAAGACTACCATCAGAAACAACAGATTCAATATTCATAGTCAGGCATTCAGGTTTTCTTCTTCGTCTGTAAACTCTGGGGGACGTTCTATTGGTTTCTCCACTTCTGGACCTTAGTCTAGTTCAAGAACCTGAGTTTGTTTTGTGTGCATATCCATTTAACAGATATAGCTTATCTGTATGCAGACTGTTGGTTCCTCGCCTCTCAGGTAGATGCACTCCGACATTAAAGGAAACATTAA
The DNA here is from genome assembly GCA_905116865.2 of Candidula unifasciata. NCBI lineage: Eukaryota > Metazoa > Mollusca > Gastropoda > Stylommatophora > Geomitridae > Candidula > Candidula unifasciata. The sequence continues at coordinate 591,924 of CAJHNH020000413.1, read as the reverse complement.
GGAAACACCCCCTAATCAGCCTACTTTTACTACGTGTTTTTTAGGGGGAACGGCGTTTCTATTCTTCCCTTTCCACAAAATGGAGCCCTGGAACCCACATGGGGAGGTTTTTTGTTAACAAAATTATTTTAACGTTTTTTAAGAAAAAAAAAATTACATATCCTATTTTAACAATTATTATTTGTGTGTTAATGCAAATTATCATTACATTCATGCTAAATCTAAAATCGGTCATTTCAAAATACACTAAATCGATGGTTTATCGCATACTAATCTTATGGTTAAAACAGTCTGACCTCTCGATACCTATAGCGGCAAAAGAAATTAAAAAGAAAAACTAAAGTAAAATTGAGTACTATCTACTTTTCAGAACCAAACATCAATCAGGCATGCTAAAGTCACTAGATACTGTATAAACTTCATTAAAAATTACTGTTAAAAATAATACACATGGCAATTACATATTTTTAACCATTTTTTCCAAGCTAACATTTTTCACTTCAAATATGAAAGTGGTGGTGCTTGAAGAAAACAGAAAATGTAATAACTCAACTGGGTTAAAAAAAAAACATCCCAAATTCAAATGCAACGGAGTTGTTAAGTAAAACACAGCCCATGCATCATTGCAACACACAAATGAACGCAAAATAACATAAAAACATGTGGCTGCAAAAATGATGCGGCTATTATGAAATATCTACATCTCTCAACAAATGAAACAAATAAAAACAAACATAATATGCATTTTACATAACATAAAAACATAATACAAAATAAAAAAGGTTTTTAACACACACAAAAAAAGGTTAAAAATCACACACAAGTATAAAATACTACAGCAACTGAGTGAAACCAGGCTATGTATGCGGGGTTACTATCAACAACATACAGTCACACCTTCCAGACAACTCATGCAAGTGGTGGAATATGTGATAAAGGATTAGAAACAAAATGCATACTTCCGGTCCTTTCCACCGCTGCGGGGAAACAACCTTTGATGGGGCAATGTCCGTGGGATGAGTCCTGCTTCCTGGGCAGCTTTGCGTTCAAAAAACGAGCTGAGAATTGCAATTTTGGAAAATGACAGGCCTTGTCTCTTCTTCTTCTCCGCTATCTTGATGGTCTCGCCAGATGAAGCCACCAGGGGGTCCGACTTGACTTTCTGCTGTGGTTTCCCTTTACTTTCATATGCCGTGGAAGCAAACCCTGATACGATGCCAGCTCGGGCGGCAGACAGGCCCATGCGCTGTTGATCCGGCCGTCTACGTTGATTGCTGCGGCGATCGAGGGTCATGCTCGTGGTGAGACTTTTGACAAATTCCGACCCGCCAGGACTGACAGGCAACCCCATGGTCGGGTTGGTAGAACTGCTCAGAATGGGAGGGGTTATAATAAGGGTAGGCGGTGAGGTGACACCAATAGGATGGATGGGGGCAGTTTTCGTCTTTTTCACGTCTTTCTGCTTACTGGAAAGGGGAGATAACACAGGCATGTATACATCATAAAAAAACGATATCTGAAATGTGAATATTCTGTAACAAATTGTGAAAATTCTTTATAAAAAAACCTGTATTTATTCTTTTGAAACAAAATTTACTTCACCAAAAAAAAGTTAAATTTAAAAAACACCATCTGAATGTGAACATATGCATACCTTTGGGCTCCACTTGATGGACTTAATCATAAAAAGAAGAATGCAGGAAATATTCAATATGAATAAAAGTATCACCAATACGTTCAATCAGAATAGAATGAAGAGGTCGACTGCAAGTGCTATATGATAAATAAATAGCACAACAGGGAAATGGTGAAGATGATGATGATGGTGATGATGTAATGTTCATTGAGGACAAAATGCCAACAGGAAAAATGTAATAATCCATAAACAAAACAGAAGATGAACCTATTGGACTAGTGGTCAGAGGTCAAATTCACCTCCAAGCAGCAATGTGGAATGTTCCATGGTCTGTGCCTCTAATTTTAACACAGCCTCATAAACTAGTTAGTCAACAGATTATCCTGACTGCTCACAAAACCATTCAGTCCATAAGTATTTGGATCCCCTTCTCAGTAAATCCTGGAGCATGTAGCCACTGACATCACCAGTTCTGTGTTGATTTCTTACTCTTATTTGGTTTCCTGCATTACACTCTTGTCTTGCTATGGCAGTCTGGTCACGGTTGCAGATTCAGTCATCACTTGGTTCACACAAACATTATACTTCTCATAGAGCATTCAGTAGTATACCAGCCTGGTCCATGACTTGTAGCCTCATGAAAAATTATTCCAGAAACTCTTATAGAAGGCAGGAATTATCAGGGTGACACTGGGCACATCTTTCATCAAAATGGAGTTAAAAGGTGTTAGATCAATTTTACTGCACTGGGCTTCATCCCTTATTGCTCAGTCTCTCTTGAAGAAACAGCTGTCTGCTGCTGTGAGCAACACACAAAATATTTAACTCTAGCATTAGTTCCTGGCAATCCCCCAAAAATCTGTACTCATGAATCAAATATCAGTCCAAAAATGACCCTGAAGCTTTTAGAGCACATGGTATCCAGGTTTACCACTGTGCCATATCAATCAAATGCCATTTGGTAAAACAAAAAGTGTTATTAGCATCATTTCCGAAAAAAGACATGGGAAAACAAAGTATCAATCAAATAAAAAGGCCTTGAATATGTTTTTTTTTTCCTGGTAAACAATTACAAAAAGAACACTGTCTTCCTTCAAAAGAATATCTGAAAATCAACTAAAACCGTTTCAAAGCATAAAATAAAAATCATTTAACTGTGTTTAGATGTAAAATATAGGAATGAGATAAATGGAGGATACAGTTTCAAACCTTCCCTTATCATCTCACTTCCAGATATGCAAGAGGGTTTGGAGGCAAAAACAAACAAAAAAATTTAAATAAAATGAAGAAAAAAAAAGAAATGCAGAAAAGTTTCACATGTGAAATTATAAATACAAAATGTCACACATTATTACGATATAACTTTATTCAGAGAGAAACATTCTGAAAGAAATACAGAACCAAGTTAATATGTCGTATAATTCGAACAAAATATTTTCCTAAATTCTGTCTCACAAAACTGGCTTATACTGAAAACATAATAGGAAGAGTGAGCAGTTGCTTTGCAAAGACATGAAGACAAAGGACAGAGTTGAGGCTGCGACCACCCAGCCGCAGCCAACAAACTTACATTTAAAAGACTTTCATGTTGTGTGGACAAAACAAACTCTGGGATCACCCAGCCCTCACCAACAAACTTACACTAAAATACTTACGTGTTGTGTGGACAAAACAAACTCTGAGATCACCCAGCACTTACCAACAAACTTACACTAAAATACTTACATGTTGTGGGGACAAAACAAACTGTGCTACCACCCAGCCCTCACCAACAAACTTACTAAAATCTACGACTACCCAGCAAATACCAAGAAACTTACACTAATAGACTTACACTGCGAGCACCAAAATGACATCAACAAAACAACATAATTAATAATAAACCTATATGTTAGTGTGAACAAGATGAATGCTGAGGTAGATTACACAACATCAACAAAACAACACTGATTATCTAAATATAAATACAGACACAAAAGACACTACATCCATACAGAGAGCATCAAGCAACCAATACTAACATCCTTCTCTGCTGCGTTCTCCATTACAAAAAGTGGCTGCCATGATGAGGTTTGAAGCTCAGCTGCGATATCTGCACCTCTAGTCCCAACATACTGGATTTTAACAAACCATTTACTAACTGCCTTTTACAGCATACTTGTTAGGGGCATAGAGTCTATTTATTTTTCCTCAAAACTGAGAGAAAAGTTAGTACAAGTAGAAGGAAACAGACAGAAAGAACAAAAGTCACCCAAATGACAACAAATGAGCTCTGAAATATACACAGAACAAATACTGTGATCACACAAGAGGCACCCACAAACCAACATTAGCATATTTACACTGAAATACTGATAGAACAAATGTCATGACCGCAAAAGGAGGCATCAACAAACTAACACTAACATATCTACCCTGAAATATAGATAGAACAAATGTCGTGACCACACAAGAGGCACCAACAATCCAACACTAACATATCTGCAATGAAATATAGATAGAACAAATGTCGTGGCCACATAAGAGGCATAAAAAAACTAACACTAACATATCTATCCTGAAATATAGATAGAACAAATGTCATGACCACACAAGAGGCACCAACAATCCAACACTAACATATCTGCACTGAAATATAGATAGAACAAATGTCGTGACCACATAAGAGGCACACAAAAACTAACACTAACATATCTATCCTGAAATATAGATAGAACAAATACAGTGACCACACAAGAGGCACCAACAATCCAACACTAACCTATCTAACCTGAAATATAGATAGAACAAATGTCATGACCACACAAGAGGCACCAACAAACCAACACTAACATATCTGCACTGAAATATAGATAGAACAAATGTCGTGACCACACAAGAGGCACCAACAAACCAACAATAAAATATCTACACTGAAATATAGACTAAACAAATGCTGTGACCACTAAGAGGGCATGAAAAAACCAACACTAATATAACTACGCTGAAACAGAACAAATGTCGTGACCACACAGGAGGCAGAAACAACAACATTAATATATCTATATTTAAATTTAGAAAGAATTAACACTGTGTTAACACAAATATTACCAACTAATCAATCCCAAAACAAGATATACTGACAACAAAAATTGAAGGTACTCAGCCAGTGTCGAGAAATCAGCACTATTAGTTTGGCAGAATGTAAACAATGAGCACTACAACTACCCAGATGACAACAAACAAATATTAACATATATACATGTAGACAACAAACACTGTGCATCAACCAACCAACATTAAATTAATACAACTATAGCGAAATCTAATATAAGAAAGATGAGAAGAAAGGCACTGGAGAACACCGTAATGACTGGGAAGATCAACAGTAGAAGAGGCCGAGGCAGGCTAAGAGAGAGAGATGCTTGACAGCCCGAAAAATGGAAGAACATCATCAGCTGAACTGATTCAAAACACTAAGGACCGAGATCTAATGAGAGACATCAGCGCTAAGCCGCCTGGCAAAGCACATGTTGATCACGTTGACAGTGAAACCTGGACAGAACAAACGCTGACAGCACCCAACCATTATCAATAAATAATCACTACTATAATTATATACCTCAGCCACAATATAACATAATGTAAACATAACCCTGCAACAGAATGTAGACAGAATGAACACAAAGAGTCACTCAGACAGCAACAATTACCTAAAACGTATATGTATATATACATGTACAAGTAGACAGGACAAATTCTGCTGTTCACCACAGTTAGTATCAACAAACCTCCACCTATATATCTAAATCTGCACTGTAGCCTACCGAGCATGTCACAAAAGGTGACTAAGGAAGGTTGCTTGAGACAGGCTACCCCACTGAGTAGGAAACTAACTATAAGGGCAGTGTTGTTCAGTTGAAAGAGTTCAGGTTCTCCACTTGATTTCTCAAGCCTGACAATGTCCGCTAAACAGCTGATTATACAGACTAATGCACAAAGCTAATATATCATGTATAAGAAATTGCTAGCATGCTGTAATTAAAAACAGACAGTACCAACAACATGATCAGAAACAGTATGCTGAAATATGAAACAAATAAAAACAAGACAAACCACAGAGGAGGATATAAGCTCTCAAAACGTGATTTAAGCTATGTATGATGCAGATCAAGTAGAAAATATATAACTGCAGTAAATTATCACAGCAGAACTCTTATCTATTCATATAAGAAAGTAACTTCCTTTTATCAACAAACATTTCTTGTTTCTCTTTTATAATTTGATTCCAACATTTATTTCAAAATGCATATAAACAAAAAGAACATATGATTAAATCTTAGACTTACAAGATGTCATGTACAGTGTAATGAGAGACAATGTGACCTGTATATTTCAATTTCAGAGCTTCATGTTTTTGTGCATCAATATATGTTGATGTAAATGTAACAGTGCGGTAAGGCACCAAACAAGCAAATATGCCAGGCATCATTTTAGCTGGGTCATTAGTTAAAATATCTATATTCTGAGGTAGTTAATATTTCGCTAAATTATCCTTCTGTAACTAAAGACTATTATTTTACTCTAAAAAGTCTGCACAGAAAGAATAATTAATTTCCCCAGAGCAAAAATAATTGTACCCACCGAGGTGATAACATGAGAGGCTCAAGACGTGGTTTGTTGACTGCAGCTATGCTGGTTGATGGCATCATTTTCTGCATGCTTCTAGCATGTGCCTCCATTGCAGCTGCCTCTTGCTGCTGGAGTTTACGTAGCCGTCGCTCCACTAAAAGGTAGTAAGTGGCAGCAATGTGGTCATAGGCATCACGGTCCAAGGAGCTGAAACATGCAACACTCTACTGTTAATATTCACTGATTTGGGAAAAAAAATGAAGGGACCCACTACCCCGAACAAGCATGTCATAAGAAGCAACAAATTAGGATTTTGCTGAAATTGGATGTGCTAAGTCGAAAGGTGCAGATATCACAGCCTAGCTGTAAACCACAAAACAATGTGCCAGCATTCTTTTAAGGGCTGATGATGATAAAGAAAAAGAAAAGGCAGAGGAGGAGGAGGGGAGGAGGAGAAGAAGAAGAGGAAAAAGTATTCTTAAAATGTGACAAGATCTCCTGTCATTCATCACACGCCACCTTCTGAATTTTGGTCAAACTGTAAAGAATGATGGCGCATTTCAAATTCGGTATATCTCAAACAACTGCAGAATGGTGAGATACATATATTATGAAAGCCACAACAATAAACCAGTTCAGTCCACAGTTATGCAGAGGCTGAAAAGGGGGAAATTGTGGATGGCTCAAGCCAATTAGACAAGTATGCACGCTGGAGAACATTTGGCGAGGAGAGGAGTGAGTCAGAGTACCAGCGCAAAAGTCAGACCTAGGGTTATGATCACATTGGGCCGGGAGTGCAGAGAGTGGCCAGCGGGTGCTACAGAGGTTGAAGTCCAACAGTTGATTCACGACAATTCACGCCAAGGTGATCTGATTATCTATACAGATGGTTCGGTGTTGCGAGGAAAGAGAAGTGCCTGGGGGTTCGTAGCAAAAGCCAATGGAAAATCTTTAGTGCAAGACAGCCTAGCATACGACGTCACAACATCTAGCATGAGAATGGAGGTGGAGGCAGTAACTACAGCTCTCCGGTGGCTAGAGAACAGGATGCCAACATATTTTGTAATTGTAACAGAATCTGAAGGCACGCTGAGAAAGGTAAAAACAGGGATGCTTCGAGCAGAGTGGCAAACTTCATTGGTAAGCTTCATTGAGAAGGTCATGGGTAGTGAGCATACTTTGGATCTTTTCTCCAGGCAATGCCAGCGTAGTGGGTAATGAAAAGGCTGATGTGGTCAAGGCCCTTTGAGAATAAGCAATGGAATCAGTTCAGAAACAAGGAAACGGACATATAACCAGATTGTGACCGGTACCATTAGTATTGGAACTCTGCGCTGGCTGCTGAAGATGAGGACAGAGCACACATGGGAATGCCTTGAGTGCTGTAATGTCAATTCTTGACTCAACTCAACTTATGCAGACAAAAGGAAATGGTTGTTCACTTGTATTTGCCCTTGTGAAACAGTTACTTTTGAATGTAGTTAATTTTGTGTTTAAGTTAGAAGAATTCATTTATTTGTATCATTTTAATCAATGATTACTGAAGCATGCATCTGATGTGATAAACTGAAATATGCCAGGCAATAAATTGTGCAATCTATTGTTTGTTCTTTCTTTTTTCATATTCCTAAAGTCACAAAGTGAAAGCTCTCATGGTCTGATCACACCCTAGGATGTGAAGATCCACCAAAGGTGTACAACACATTTTTTGTCATACCACGCCCCGATCTCTCAGAAAATAGGTTTGTTCCTCATTATGAATGCAAACACTGATGATGAAAAAAGTTAATAAGAAATGTCTAGAAAGTTTTTTGTTTGTTTTTTAATTTAAAAAATTAATAAAAATCAAAAAAGCTTATTGCTGTAAAATTATGATGAATTAAATTAATGAGATATATCTATATAGGTAAAACAACAACAAACAATAGAAGTTTCTTACTGTAAAATTTCCTCCCTTGAGCAAATTTTTCCCTCCACCATTTTCTGGACAACATAATTGTGGTCCTCCTCGGATACATGTTCTCGTGTTAGAAGAGGCAGGTTGATCCTTGTCATATTGTCAACACAATCTTCATTTGCCAGCCACCTATGTCGTTCAATGTCCTCTAAGCTAATGCGTTTTGATGGATCTCGAACAAGCATCTTTGATATCAAACTGGATCAGACAAAACAACAAATCAGAATGAAAATTATTTTAAGATGAAAGAGGGGCTGAGTGGTCTCTAGGTATGGCATGCACCTTGAGTGCTGGAGTCCCGGAGCCAAATCCTGGTGAAGGCTGGGATTTTTTCATGTGGACCTAGTAATTTTCCCTGGTCTCTGAGTAGCAAGATCCAATGCCTGTGTGTACTGTTGCGCGCGTAAAAAAATCTCTTGGAAGTTGGAAATCGAAAAAAGTAGCAAAGGCGCTACCCGGGAAAATTTTGAGCTAGTCAGGCTTGAGTTAAATCCTTACATACGATGGTAGACTAGAGAGAGAGATGGAAACAAGAATCCAACAAGCCAGTAACATCACAAATCAAATCGCCACAATATTGAAACACCCAGCTAGTAAAACCAAGATAAAAATACTAATTATAAATGAATTCTTTTTTAAATTGTAGGCTACCAGTGCCAGACCTGGACGCTAACCAGAGAAAATGAGAAAAAACTGACCATCTAAAAAACTAAATGTTTGAGAAAGAATGCAAACACAACCAGAAGAGGTTGTGTTAGAAGAACTACTGAAATAATAGCAACTTTTAAATTCATTGTCAAACAAAGATAAACAGTGCTGCCGCTATGGGGGCGTAAAACATGTGAATGGAAACATAAAGAGGTAGAGGAGGACCTTCAAGAAGATGAATAGAAGGATCCACTGACCCCATAAGACTTACCAACATCACAGCATACCAGGCACATCCCAGCCTGACTACCAATCATCTGTTAAACTATGACGCCTAGCAGCACCAAGTGGACATTTAACAAAGGAAGAAAGAAGAATCAGCACTCAATGGTTAGCATGGTCAAAATTAAAGTGTTTGTGATTTCTCAGGAATATTTCCTGAGACCCACGCTAAGGCTGAATCGACCTGATAGTCCAAGTCAATTCTGGAAAACACAACTTGATGGAGATTCCAAACCTATGTCCCCTGGACCAGCTAGCACTGCTGTGGCCCTAGTTATTACAGTTATGCTTCTTCTTCTTCGCATTCACCATCTATGAATTCCAGCAGAAAGTTCTGGTTGTTCATCCACTTCTGGACTTTGATATTGTTCTTTTTATGCACATTCAATTTTCAGATCTGACGTATTTTAATGCAGCTTGTTGGTTCCTAGCCTCTCAGCCAAATGCATTTGAAAACACCCATAATCAGTCGCCTCTTACAACATGCTTAATAGGGGAACCCCTCAACAAGGCCCCAGAATCCACATTAGGAATTAGTCTGCTGCATATCTGAAGGGCTTTGTTTCATGGTGAAAAGACCAAATAAGGAGCAGCAGCAACAACCTAACAGTGGCAGTAGTGGCGGTAAAGGAAAAAGAAGTTGATGAGTTCCAATTCTCATCAAAGACTTCTTCTTCTTTCGTCCGCCTGAAATGAGTTGTCTATATCAGCAATTTAGTTTCTCGTAATGTCACTGTCATTGTTAGTTTGTTCAGTGGTCCATAGTTTACGTGCCACTGTTGTTCTTTCTGGCCAAAAGATCTGCCTTAATGTATCAAATTGGGTGCAGTCCTGGCGTATATGTAGCTATCTTCCTCCTGTCTTTGGTTGCTGCCTTGTTGATGTGTTTTCTCCATGTCAAACTTCAATAAATGTGACTGTGAGGTACGTGGGCTCTTTATAATTTCTTAGGGGTATTCTGTTTATTGCGATGATGCGTAATTTTGCTTTGGTGAGAGGGTGAAGAATGTGGTGCTACATTTGTCGGTGTTGATGTTAACACACCATCTATTCACCCATGCCCCAATTGTATCTGTAGCTCGCTGCACTTATCTTGTTGCTACCGCTGCATGTTCATTGGAGCACCACAGTAGCAGGTCATTGGCGTACATATTACCATTTTGATTCCATTTGATATTTCAGCAACCAGGTCACTAACGTATAAGAAAAAAAGTGTGGGAAAAGAACCCCGCCTTGGGGGACGCCGTGTCGCAGGAGGACTTTTTTTTACTCTTGAAAACACAGTCATGTAGGTATGCTTTAATCCAATTATACATTCTTCCATTCATTTTATAGTTGCTCAATTTCTTAAGCAGCCCCTCCTTCCAAATCTTATCAAAAGCTGTCTGGTCTAACTTATATTAGCCAATCACCATAACTAAGTATGACACAGGCCTTTAAAATCAGACCTTGAACTTGACCTAACACAAAACATTACCTTATAATGAGTGAAAATACACAAAGTTGAAAGTTACAGGAAATGGTACTCACTTCCTGCATGAATCTGAAACATGAGACGGTATCTGATACTTGCAGTCCATAATCATAGTCAGGGTCTCACTGTCATTAGCCTCCTGAAATGGTGGTCTACCTGCTACGAGCATGAAAAGAATGACTCCAAGACTCCACACATCTGAAAAATATGTACATCCAAGACATAAGTATCAATCATGTTACCAAATTTCTGCATTTTTAATTTTCTTCTTCTTCTTTGTTCACTGGCTGTAAGCTCTGTTGAAAGGTTATGGTTGTTCGTCCACTTCTGGACTCTAGTCCTGTTCCAGAACCTGAGTACATCCATTTCACAGGTCTGACTCATTTGCATGCAGACTGTTGGTTCCTTGCCTCTCAGGCAAATGAATTCTGAAGGACTTTGAAGGAAACTCCCAATTAATCGACTCTTATGACATGCTTTTGGGCAGGCAGTGGGTCTATTCTTGTTTTTGCCAAAACTGGGCCCCGGAACCCACAGGAGAAATTAACTTATTATTATTATTCTTTCTGTGAATTTCAGCGGAAAGTCCTGGTTGTTCATCCATGACACTTGCCTTTCAGGTAGGTACAATCTGACTCTGAAGTGAACGTCGATCCTACCTACAGGTCCCCAGCTGAGAATCTGTTTCTAAGTGACCACCAAGAGGTGTAGATAGGTCCTGACCAGTTTGTGCCTTGGTTTTCCAATTTTTTAAACAAAATGCCATTAGAACTTTATTTACCACTTTTCCGGTGTAGGTAGGGGGGGGGGGGGATCTCTGACCCTGAGGATTTAGGGTTGCATGCCTAGTGCTGTCGCCACGGACTGTTCAGGTAAGGATTTTATTTTTGGCACCCGGCAGAAAGAAAATTCCAACCCTACTGAAGATTCAAACCCAGGGCTCCTGTATGAGAGCCTTGTGCCCTTAACGGCTTGGCCAGCTGCCCCTCAGGCAACAATACATGTGTTTATCATCTCTGCATCCCAAGTTATTAAATAATTTTAATGACAAGACAATCAGCACTTGCTGGTCGTGTTATGAGAAGAGCAAGAGTTGCGAATGTAGCTATACTGGGGTTTGAATCAGCTGGAGGAAATTTTGGAATCAACAACTTTGCACTGATTTTGACAACATGATGAATGCTGTATCATTAAGACAGCACATGCAAATTACTGAATGTGAAAGTGGCTAGAAAACCCACATTTAATAATTCTTAGTTACAGCCCTTGCCATTCACAAAATTCTTCCTAGCTAGCATTTATTTGCTGTGGTCATGCATGTACCAGAGATTCAGCTGGTCAAACAGATTTGTGATTCCCGTCAGAGAGGGGAAGTCATTTTTTGTAGTTCTGTTCGTGTTTGTGGTATTGGATATTCATGTTGTAGGCTGATGAAGGCTCTCTAGCCACAACGTTCACTTGTCATTTGTATTTGTGATAATGTGAAGCTTACTGGTTCTACCTCTTATCTTGTTTGATATCTTTTCATGAGAAAACCCATACAACCGCTAATAAATGGTTATGTCTTGAACAGAATATGCAACTAATTTTAAGAACATTTCAAGGGCACTGGGTAAACCAATAAATGAATGGATATCTGAGCGAAGGGAAAGTAGTAGGTAAAACTACTGCATGGGCTGGATTAGTGGAAGACTATCAGTCAAACGCTGTGAAAATATTGACAGATGGACAAACAGGAACATCACCACCTGTTTTGTCTGGTATGTCAGAAACTGTTGTACTGCTACAACTAATTTCAACTTTGTGGAATACTGATACATGATAAGGCAGACGTGGTTAGCGCCTTGTGGGAGAGAGTGTACAGTTCGGAGGAGCAGATGGATCACCACAGTCTGGTGAGACTGATGCAGGGAGGAGTGATGAGAGGTTCTGGCAGATGCTCGACCCTTTTCCTGTCACTGGTGGATTTTATGTTGGGTCGACCTGAGAGTTCTATGGCAATTATAATAATCTGCCAAACTACAGGTAAAAATAATGCTTTAAATGCTGAGGTATGTTTAACAGGGCAATATACACCTTTCACTCAGATTGATAAAATATATGTCCTAAACAGTTATAAGAAATTCCTGACAGAAAACATTAACAATGTCAATATAACTACAAACATTCAGGAATTCTAATTTTTAAAACAAATTTGTTCTAAACTGCTTGCATTATATGAAGGAAAGGATTTACTTATGCTTTCATTAATCACACATTCAACATTACAGTTTGGACAATTGTGGACACTGATGGATTAATCAAAACTTCTATAATAGTTAAGGTTCAGGCATTTTTAATTTAGGGTAGCCAGCATCCTCTTTTCGAGTCGCTGGTTTTAGTCTATAAGTGATAAAAACGGTAACACATTAACGGAAACTAAAGACATTAGAAAGATGGAAAGAATACTGTAGAGAAATGTATGAGGATGTGATAAGTAATTCAAAAACAACTTGTGAAAGTTATGAAAAAGAACCAGAGCCTTTACTGGATGAGGTACGATCAGCAATACACAGCCTGAAGAAAGGAAAGTCACCAGGTTGCGACGAAATACCAGCAGAACTTATTAAAGCAGGAGGAGAGGCCAGCGTCCGAATCTACCATGCACTGTGCTAGAAGATCTGGAACAGTGGCATTTGGCCTAAAGCGTGGAAAAGAACAATCTATATCCCTATCCCAAAGAAAGGAAATCTGAAACTATGCTTAAACTACCATACCATCGCATTAATAAGTCATGCTAGCAAAATCCTCTAACGAATTATCATGAAGAGGAATGAAAGGAAATTACAATATGAGCTAATAGAAGCACAAGCGGGTTTCAGACAGGGTAGAGGAACTAGGGATCACATTAATATGAGAATAATTTTTGAAAAATGCAGAGAATACAACGCAAATCTTCATGCTTGTTTCATTGTGTCCAACACCACAAACTGTGGACTATTATGAGAAGTATGGGGTTTCTTGCGCATTTAGTGCATTTAATTTAAAATCTTTATTATGAACAACAAGCAGCCATCAGAGCAGCTGGTGAAACATCGGATTGGTTCAAGGTGCAAAAGGGGGTGAGGCAGGGGTGCATTCTCTCACCATGCCTATTCAATATATACGCATAAAATATAATGAGAAATATCAAAAATGACAAGACTTGTGACAGTTATCATCCGCTCAAAATTTGTGGCAATCTTATTCCGGAAATTCGCTACGCAGATGACACAGTCCTCCTTTCGAACAGCGTGGAGGGAACAAAAAATTCAATATTGTCTGTCCAAAAGCTCAGTAAAGATCAAAATCTGTTCTTGAATTTTAAGAAAACGAAAATAATGTCCACAGATAAAACTGGCTGTCACCCAAAAATAACAATAAATGATGAAGAAATTGAAAATGTCACAAACTTGAATATCTAGGCTCTATAATAAACAGCAATGAAGACTGTTCGACAGAAATTAAAAGGAGGATGGCCATAGCAATGAACAGCCTTAAAAGTCTATGGTTAAGCACTAGCAAGGAGATCAAAATTAGAATTTTGAGAGCATGCATCTTCTCTGTGGCTACATACGGATGTGAGTCGTGGACTATCTCTCAGTCCTTAAGAATGAGAATAGGGGCTTTTGAGCTGAAATGCTATAGAGATTTCTCAGTATATCTTGGACAAAGAAGAGAAATACTGACATCTTAAAAGATCTGAACATCAAGGAAGACTGGAAAAAATTTTAAGGCATGGTACCAGGAAAGAGGGGCAGGGGCCGAACGACACGAAGATGAGCATAGGATATAAGTGACTCCTTGAGTATGAAAGTACATAAGGCAGGAGAACTGGTAAAAGACTGAGTTTCTTTAAGGACTGTGATGAGAGCGACGTTCTGCAAAGGACCTGCTACATGATGATGATGATGATGATTTTAGTGTTTTTAGTCACCTCCTACGACCTGCATCATAGGGGGGCAGTGGGTCTATTCTCTGTTCTCTAAAATGGAGTCCCAGAACCCACAAAAGGAAGATAATTTATTCAGAAGACCAGCTTTTCATAAAAGAAGAGAAAAAAACCACAATGTTTGTGTTGGTACTTTTGGTGGCTGCCTTTGCTTTTAATGCATGAGTATGCTCCAGTTTTGCTGAGACTGCAGTCTGGGTCCATTTGTTTCCCCAAGGGACAGTGATCAACATTCTGTGTGGTTTTCATTGGCACAGAAACAGGGCAACTATGTGGTGATTAGTTTGCTATGCAGTGGGAACTACAATTAACTGATTATGTAATAACTTGTTAGCTGAGATTAAGTCAGTACTGTATGACATCAAATCCCTTCTTAACATTTCCTCAGATAGTTGAGGCCTTAACTTTTTCATATATATATATATATATAGAACAAGTCATGTTTTCGAGCCCAGAAAGACAGTGACTTTCCTTACTGACTACTTTACTTAGTCACTTCTCTTCTACCTTGGGGTATAGAGTTTGCCAGAGAGATCACCAGACAGACGTCTCTATCAGCAGTTTTCTTTCTGGCTTTGTTCCATTCCAGTCTTATGTCAGTTATGGACTGTCGGAGGTTGTCTTCCCAGAGGACCCTGGGTCGCCCTGGAGGTCTGGTGCCCTGGTTCTTAGCCTCCCATGCCTGCCATGGTGGTCAATTTTTTACCACATGCATTTATGTCTAAGCCATCGTAACTGTGACTGATGCACTCGGGTTTAAAGGACTGGGTATCAAGATCTTGACATATTGTCTGATTGCGGACTTTGTCCCTTCTTGCCACTTGGACCACCTTTCTCATTATCTTATTTTTTAGACCTGAAGCTTCTGTGAGCTGTTGTAATTACCCATAGGTCAGGACTGGTACATAGGTAGAGCAGTAAACAGCCACTTTTGTCCTCTTGCCAATTTATATTTTGCTAAGAAACCCTCGCTTAATGGCCTGGAAGAGTCTCCAAGAGCTGCTTTTAGTATAGCCAGCTCAGTCTTAATGCCTCCATTTCGGTCTAATACAACTCCAAGGTATTTGAACTGGTTGACCTGCTCCAATGCATACTGTCCCATCATGATCTGGTGTTTCTTCTCCTCTCTTGAGATCACCATGGTTTTAATTTTGGAGACACTGATGGTCATCCCTCTTTTCTTAAGTTCTTCCTTCCAGACAGGTAAGTTGGACTGAAGGTGTGCCTCTGATTTAGCTATCAGGGCCACATCGTCTGCAAATGCCAGCTCTGGCATAAAGAGTGGCCTTATCTTCCAGCAATCCAATGAGTACATCTTTGTCTTCTCCTTACAGGTGTACATCATCCATCATAAGAATGAAAAAGTAAGGTAAGAGAATATCACCTTGTCTAACACCGCTAGTGGTCTTAAATTCTTCTGACTTTTGTAGAAACTATGTACTGCACTGATCAGGGGTGCTAGAAAGTTTTTCCCTGCAAATGTCCCAAAGTT
The DNA here is from genome assembly GCA_905116865.2 of Candidula unifasciata. NCBI lineage: Eukaryota > Metazoa > Mollusca > Gastropoda > Stylommatophora > Geomitridae > Candidula > Candidula unifasciata. The sequence goes on along the minus strand of CAJHNH020000413.1, from coordinate 575,854 downwards.
TGTTCCAGGGAACCTAATCAAATGCCTTTTCTAGATCCAAAAAACACAGGTGCATCTAACTCTTATATTCAAGGTTTTTTTTAAAACTTATCTGTCTCAGTGTGTAGTTAAGGTTTTGAGTACTTCAGTTTGCTCTGAAGCCACACTGAACCTGATCCAGCTGTGGCTCTACCAGACTTCTAAGTCTCTGCTCGAGAATGCTAGAGTAACTTTTACCAGGAATGCTGAGGAGGGATATGCCTCTGTGGTTTTCACACACTGTCTGTTATCACCCTTTTTAAATATAGGTAATAAGATGGCAATCTCCCAATCTTTTGGTAAAGTTTTGCTACACTAGGCTGCCTGAAGAACCTCAGCAGAAGTTGATCACCTGCGACTCCCATATATTTGACCATCTCTGTTGTTATACCATCATGACCTGCTGCTTTTCCCAGCTTAATCTTCTTAATAGCTGCCTTCAATTCTTCCATCCTGATGTTATCATCCCTATTGATGATTTCCTTCTTAGTAGTGAGGACCGTTATTTCTGGGTCATGACATTCAACACCAAGGAGCTCTGAGAAGTATTCTTTTCATCTGTCCATGATATTATATGTAGCAGTAAGCAGAGCCCCTTCCTTGTCTTTTATGAATTACAGTGGGCACTCTTTCTCCTTCCTCGTGTTCTTGAGGGTCTTTTAGAACAGTTATTGATTTTTTTTAAATATATACTTTTTCAACTTTTCTCCAAACTCTTCCCATGATTTCTGTTTTGCATTAAGCACTAAATTATTGGCCTCTTACAATCACTCCACCCCATCTAGAGTGATCATTTCCTACTCTGGCATTTAGATCTTCTAAGAGGATAATTTCATCATGACAGTCACATCTATGGTCCTTTGGAGCAGTTCAAAGAATTCTTCTTTGATATCTACTCTTCACTCCGAGATTAATTCCCTTCCCTTGATGTTCCTAACTTGATTCCTGGACACAAACAGCCAACACCTCCCTTGGCTCTCTCCGCCATAAGGACACCACTATAGAGCAGCATACTTCCATCGTGATCTGTGATTCCTTGCCCCATTTTCTTGGTTTCAGTCAGAGCCAAGATTCCCAATTCCGCTTTCCCCATCTCCCCTACTAACTTGTTTTCCTTCCTGTTAATGCCTTTTATCTTCTATGTTCCATAAATCATAGTCCGTAAGCCATGCCAGTTCATCCCCGTTAAGATCCGTCCGGTTTTCTCTCTGTGGTAACTTGCAATCATAGTTTAAGGCAAACAGGTGATTGGCCTGTTGTGCCTTTGCATAGTGGAGGGGCTGCCTCCTTGCGGCCTCCATGCAGGCTGTCTGGCTGATTCAAGATTACCAACAACTTCCGGAGACACATAAAGCATGAAGCACTCAGGTTCAGCCAGACCCTCCTCCTTTTACAGCCAGCCTTGGGACCGGTCTTAGTGGAGTCAATATCAATTATGCCAGTAGCAAATCTGATTATATGTCCATCTTGTCTTTCCTCTCAGCACTGACTGATGTTCAACCCCACCAGGACATCACATTGAGTGATAAACACCCGGTGACACAAAGTGCTACCATTTGGATGAGGATCACCCAGGGACAGGTCTCAGAAACCCTTTTCAACCCACAAGTTGGGTTATATTAGGGCCCTCGGCAACAGCCAGGGCGTTAATTGTGTCCGACATTGGGATGCGGTATAATATAGTAAAGTACACCACTAAGTGTTCGCGGGATCCCTTTGGTCACTTTCCATTGCATTAACCTCCAGAGTGTGATGATCTATTCACTCTACTTGTTCACTAAATAATTTAATATTTCAACTATTTTGCACTGTTAAGAACAGCAGATGGAGATATTTGAATCAATTCTGACAAGGCTGAGGCTGGGATACTACAAAGGATCACAAGTACTTGCATGACAAGTTCACAAGAGACCATGTCCTAAGGTGTACACAAATCCCTATGCAATGATTGCAAAGAATTTCGCAATGCAGTTAGTTATGTCATGTAATGTTATTACAGTCTACGTTAGTGCAGTGAACATTTCCCTTCTTGCTCAGTACTCTGTGATGCATGGTTTGCATAAACTAAACAAAAGAAACAGATACATGAGACACAAGAAAAAGAGTTAACCATACACATATTTGCTTGTTACAGAAGTACACCTTCTCTTTGACTTGTGACCCATGTGACTTAGACCATCCGCACTTACGAACACATTAAAAAAAAAGTACACAAAGTAAGATAAGTACACCGGTAGGATCAAAGTGTTTCCATAACTTATACAATAGAGTACATATTATGTATTTTTCGCATTATGTACAATTATTATAACAAAACATACTGACATTTTGCGTTTTATGTACAATTTTAATCCCTATGAATTTTTTTTTAGTAAGTAAAAAATATAAATTGAACCAGTTCAACTTACGACCTGCTGGAAGTGAACTTGGTCGTAAGTTGAGAAGACCTTGCAGTTGAAAAATTTAGTGGATTAAAACTTAAACCATAGTTCTTATTCCTTTTGTCCGTCCAAGTGACGTAATGGCTTTGTGCCTGTTTACAGCAAAGTGAGATATTGGGGCCTTTTAGCCAACAAATCTGACTTTATTGACAAGAATAACTTCCCAGATAGTTGTGAAACCCAATGTAGTCTAATTTGTGGAACATAATGTAGCCTTATTTGTGGAACACAACGTAGCCTTATTTGTGGAACACAACATAGTCTTTTTTGTGGAACACAAGGTAGCCTTATCTGTGGAACACAACATAGCCTTATTTGTGGAACCCAATGTAGTCTAATTTGTGAAACACAACTTAGCCATTTTTGTGGAACACAATGTAGCCTTTTTTGTGGAACACAGCATAGCCTTATTTATGGAACACAATGTAGCCTTTTTTGTGGAACACAGCATAGCCTTATTTGTGGAACACAATGTAACCTTTTTTGTGGAACACAACGTAGCCTTATTTGTGGAACACAATGTAGCCTTTTTTTGTGGAACACAATGTAGTCTCATTTGTGGAACACAACGTAGCCTTTTTTGTGGAACACAATGTAGTCTAATTTGTGGAACATACTGTAGCCTTGTGCATGTCATGTTCTTTTTATCTCCTAATCCAGTGTTGTTCCTTAAGAGCCTGTCTACAGCAACCTTGTGTAGACTTGTCAGCCCTCAAGGAAATGCAGGGCAGATCATGGGCATTCCCAACCATCCAAGGAGAGTTCCATCAATGCACAGCCAACACATGACGCTCTGGTCCTAGGCTCAATCAAGGAATCGTCACATCCTGCAAATGACTGCTTAACCTCAAATCAGTGTGTTGAGCTTTCCACTCGATGCTGGCTGCGCCCTCTAGAGATCAGGCAATCAGGCCGCAGATCTGGGACTTCGGTGACCACATAAATATGTACATTCTTTATTAGCACATTAGACCCTCTAACTTTGTTTCATCTAGACACCTAGCATGACAATATGGTTAAGCATGCATCAGGCAAGGCTTTACTTATTTGGTCCAGACACTCTGGCCAGTAAGGTCGAGGGTAACAGACAACTGATCCCTACTGCCAAAAACAGCATTTTTTTTGTTGGTCAGACATTTAAGACTGCTTTTAGGTCACAGAACATATTTCTGACGGTCATTTGAACCTAATCAGCTGACTGACCATGGAAGATTTGTCATGGTGTACCTCAATGTGGTGGCCACAACACTGAGGGTCGAAAAAAAGTGTGTGAAGACAGGACTCTACAACAAGAAACTACTTACAGGGAATGTTGCTCAGCTAAGCTGCAAGTAAATCTCTTGGTCCAGGGATAAGTCTCAGCACTTTAGTAGTTCTATCACTCAACAGACGCTTTAACCAAGGGTTGTCACTAAGTAGTATTTTCAGCTTGCGGGCTTTAATCATGTTCCAAACTAGATCTGATAGACATTTTTACCCATGTATTCAGGGTGGGTTGATGACGGCCAGAGGATTTCTGAGCACTGCGTCGCTAGGGTCCACTAACATCCTTGTCAGCTCAATTTATGCTCATTTAAGACATTATCTATGGCGCATGAGAGGGATATGCGCTTTAATTCATTAGAAACAATCAAATGTAAGGATAAAAATGGGGCTGGAGTTAGAAAGGGTTGTGTTGAGGAGAAAGGGGTGGGAGGGGTTATGTTTTCAGTAATGGTTTTATGAGTAAAATTCTCTGCATTTTTTTAACTATTCCAAATTTGCCTTTTGGAGAAACTGGACACACGGTGAAGAGAAGAACTATGAGCTGCAATACTGAATGTATCATAATATAAAGTTATTAACACATGACCTTATCTTTATTTCATATAACAATATCTACTAACAGCAGACAGTATGTGTGTTTACGATGACAACACAACAGCTCCTTACCAACTGCTGGTGGATCATATGAGTCTCCAAGAAGAATTTCTGGGGCAGAATATGCTAGCGACCCACAGGACGTCTCCAGTTTTTTACCTGGAGCAAACACATTGCTGAACCCAAAATCCGTGAGCTTGACCAGTCCCAGCTTATTAAAAAACACCACATTTTCTGGCTTTAAATCTCTGTGAACTACGTGCAGCCTGTGACAGTACAATATTGCCTCCACAATCTGGCGGAAGTACTTTTTGGCTAGGACTTCGTCTAATCCATCGTTGTGTTTCATGATGTAGTCGTACATATCTCCATCGCCCAGCTCCAGGATGAGGTACAGCTTCGTCTGGGTGTCAATAACTTCGTATAGACGCACGACATTTGGATGCTGCACCAGCTTCATGCACCTGACTTCTTGAAAAAGATGTGACCGTGAGATGTCATCAAGCTTCTGTTTGTCGATGACTTTGACTGCGACTTTTTCACCCGTAAATACATGTCTCGCAAGCTTCACAACAGCGAAATGACCCTGCCCGATTGTCTCCTCCAGATCGTACAAGCCGGCAATTTTGCCATCATAACCGCCTTTCTTCCTCCCCGCCATCCCATACGGGCTAGGAAAAACCGACGGCTAGATAACTTTTGAGAAACCCATAGTTATTTATTGACAAATTACACTACTAGGAAGTTACAAACTAAAATATATACTGTTCTCCATCATATTCAGATACGCTGGCAGCCATTACTAACAATTTGCGCACCGCCATTGCGCATTACGTAGTGATCACATGACCATGCATTTCTGAATGAATGTGAGGAGCCCGTGATAAGAGGTTCCCTCTGGTATGAAGGTATGCAGGTGGAACAGTTGATGGACCTGCAATCGTCATTAAATTTGACAATTTCGCATACCCGGGATCCACAGTTTATGCATCTAGAAATAAACAGCAGAGAGTTCTGGAGACAGAACTAGATTTTATGTTCTTCAGCATTCTAAGCCCTCGAGGCTCATTGCTGCAGGTAACATCCGCCGCCATTCATCTCTGTGACTGGCTTTCTCATTCAGATTCATGGTGGGAATAAACTTATAGAACAAGAACAAACTTTTACATTTTACTTGACTGAGGTACAAGGGGGAAGAGAAGAAGAAGGTGCATTGGTGACTGCAGGAATTGATAGATACGGTGGTGGTAGAAAGTGATAAAATGGGCCTCAGTTTTAATAATGAAAAGACAGAAGTAATGGTGATTTCCAAGAAAAGAATAGTGCCTAAATGCATAATAAAAGTCTAAGGCGTTTTTTAGGACAAGTACATAGATAATATTCGATGGATGATGTATCACAGAGATACAGAATAGAATATGACAGGCCAAAACTGAATTTTATAACATGAAGAACACTGCAATAAATCCACGTCAGTTGAGGTTAGGAAAAGAATTCAACCACGTCCAAAACTTAGCTGCACAGAACTATAGATTATGCCAGCCTGTTGTAACCGCCACGAGTACCCTGATTATAACTTCTTTAGAGGTTGAATGTTGTATCTGGGATTTGACAAGGCATCCGCAGCTTTTGAAAGCCTTAACAAAATATGGAAAACTAAGCGGTTTAAAAAACCAAATCGCGTATTTTCAGTTCTAACATTTCAGTTTTACAAATGCTGGTGAACTATGAAGAACCAATAAAAGACATTGGAAAGAAAGTTAAATGCATTTGAAAACAAATGTTTGAGGAGATTGTTGAACACAAAAGGGGATGAATTCAAGAGAAGTGATGGAATAAGAGTAAAGTCTGGGCAATCAGAGGGAACAGCCATAAGACAAAGAAGATGACGCTATGTTGGACACATCCCGACTTGAAAATCACCAGTAAAGGGATTGATGAATCCAAGATGCCCAAAAGTAACCCTAAAAGGAAAAGTGATGAGACAGGCCAAATGAGGTGGACTGGATTCCATCCATGAAACCACAGCAGAGTTCAATCCAATGGTAAAACAGTCTACAGATGCATTGCATGAGTATTGCAGTTATATTGTCATTATGTTAAATGTCATCGTCATAATGATTCAACGAGTATGATGTGGATGGTTCAGGCAGGTTCGGTGCACAGACAATGGCCTGAATCATTACAGAAGTCCACTGTGCGTGGAGTCACCTTTACTTTTGTTCCGGGACACGCAGGCGTCGATGGAAATGAAAGAGCTGACAGGTTGGCTGGATCCGCTATCACTACCGACGGTCAGCCTATGGATCTTGCCCTCGAAGAAATGGGAAGGATAGATGATTTTGGGGTCAGTGAATCCACATCACTCGCCAGAATGGCAGACTTGGGAATTAAGAACAGCATAGCAAAAAACGAGATGCACACCAGACGACTTGTTCATCAACATAGAACTGGTACTATTAGCCATCGGACGTTGGGGTTCATACTGAGGGGAGGATCTGAGCACCTATGAACATGTCCGAAGTGCAATGATGATAACCCAACTAAGTAACTGTCATTATGTGCCAAACAAGTATCTTTGGGTACTCATAACACCTCTAGAACATAAGGCAGCCACGAACTGTCGCAGCAGTACGAAAAATGTGTGACTTTTGTGAGTAGTACCGAGACTTTTTTGCGTAAATGGATTCTTATTCTATCAGAATGTATTCATAGAGTGGCCTGATTGCTTAGTCAACCCTTACTCGCACAGAACAGCAGGTTATGCCAGGCCGTTGTAGCACCGCCAACTTTGTCATGGTTTTATTTGTGTTGGCGCGACTGCTCACGATTCCACACACCATGTTCAAAATATAGTTCTTGTTGGAGCTGTTATTTTTCTTGTTTGATTATTACAACTATACCTGTATCATTATACAAGTATAATGGCAGCTGCTTGTATATAAGTTTTATTTCTTTCTTCGGCATTCTGAGCCCTCGAGGTTCATTGCTGCAGATATCACCCGTCTCAAGCCCTTAGCAACATGGATAAACTAAAAGAGAATATGGCACCGATATTGTTGTGCACCGAAATACACAAGGATCAGAGATCCAGGCTGATGATGTCCGATCTCTCGCGCAGTGGGGCACATCAGTGTTCTCTGTCTTGAGAATTTGGTTAACCCCTTGATCAGGAGAACCCTTTTACAGTCAAGACAATTGTGCGTGATCGAAGAGGCACAAAACACAACGGATGTAGAGGGGACAACCTCAATTTAAAAACCCTAAGCCAGGCGTATGGACTCGCTTAGGACATCCCTGCCTCTTCCCTAGCAAGCAGGCAATCTAGGGTGACCGTTTCGTTCCTGCATTAAAAGAATACCTTTCATGGATTTTGTAACCACAGTCTGGTAAGATTGATGCAGTTGGGGGTGACGAGAGGTTCTGGCAGAAGCTCAAGGCTCAGAGGAAAGGCAAGACAGACGTTTAATCAGAAAGCTACTGGCACCATTAGTATCGGAACTCTTCGCTGGCTGCTGAAGATGGGGGCGGAGCGCTTATGGGAATGCCCCGAGTGCCGTGATGCCGGTTCTTGAATCAAATAAAATCAAAGTCATGGATTTTGTACTCAATAATAAAAAGAATAATTGCCGGAGCTACGGATGCGTACTCTGTGCTTGATACCATCTTCAGGTGGCAACGGAGAGAGTGGAAAGAGGAGAAGACGAGGACATGGAGAGAGAAAACGGCATAGAAATCGGAGAGCCGGAGCCCAGAGAGTCAAGCGAAAAACGGAGCGTCTGGGATTAAAACATAATGGAGTTGGTTACTGGAATTGTCGTAGTGCCAAGCACAGAGGACCTGTACTGGAGAGACTGATTTATGACTTTGATATCATTATGCTGCAGGAATTAAACATAGATATGATTGTCCTTGGTTATACAAATCATACCGGACAGGAAAGGTATGGGCAATGTCTGCTGGTGAAGAATAGGTTGAAACATGTGGTTCTTGGCCTGGGCCAGTGGAATCATAGTACACTAGAGGTTCAGGGTATACAGATAGATAATGGGGAAACAACATATAATATAGTAAATGTTTACGCTGCGGTTGACTCTCTTGTCACAAAGGAACATTCGGACTGGCTCAAAGAGTTGGAGGAAATCCCTGGTAATAGGCTTCTCATTTGTAGAGGTTTTAACGCGCGGAACAGAGCATGGGACAGTAATGGGGGGGGGGGGGGCAGATTCTTTAGCGGAGGCTATAGTGAATGCAGACGTAGTCTATATAAACGATGGTAGGCCAACTAGAATGGCTAAGAGACCTGGTGATACAGATACAGCCATAGATTTGGCGTGTGTTACCCAGTCAGCAGCAGTCACAAAAAAGAGTGTCCTATGCGATCATGGTAGTGACCATATGCCATGCTCAGTCTTGATTTCTAAAGCTAGCAAAATCAGGGCTATGAAAACCGCAAGTATGAGAGGGCCCATACCCTTCTTGGAGGCCTTCGACAGAAGGTATGCAGCAGAACTAACACCTCTGCTTTTGTGCGGCCTCCACTGTGGACCCAAGAAGCAGAACAGGCATGGAGAGCAAAGCGAGCAGCAGTTAAACAATTACAGCAAGTGCGAAAGGCACTTCACGGGTTACAAGAGGGATGTAGAGAAGCTAGAAAAATTTAGACAAGAAAATAGAAAAGTTTATGAGTTGGGCAGCAGAAGGAAACATTTTATGAGCTAAATTGGAAGGGATAAATCACTGGGTAGGTTTTGGAAACTGCACAGACAGATGCAAAGGGAGGATCGGCCTAACACAACAGGGCTTTATATACAATGATAATGGTATGCCGATGACAACAGACAAAGAGAAGGGGGAAGCATTTTTAAAGAGATTTATAACCCAAACTGATCATATTGATAGGGATCTTAGAAATTCATTTAATCTGTCTAATACTACAAATGATAGTTATTTTCAGGATATCATTAGGGTGGAGGATATGAAATATGAATTGCAAAAAAGCAAAAGACACTGCGCCGGGGCCAGACGGAGTGAGGTTTGCCCACATGAATAGCATGAGTGACGATGACTTGAAGGAGATGGCATTTCACTTCGACCAGAGCATCAGAACAGCTTCAGTACCCAAGGATTGGGTACAGTTACCTGACCCCCCCCCCCCCCCCCCCTTCTCTCTTCCAAAACCAGACACAGATTATTTCAGGATTTATCACCCTACAAAATACTTTTGGCAAGGCGCTAGAGAAGATTATTGCTGTTAAACTAGAAATGTTTTTGGAAAGGGAAGAGCTGCTGTCAAAAGGTTTGGGTAGTTACCGGCCACGGAAAGATAAATCGTCTAATACAGATACTTGTGTATGTTTATAAAGGGTTCCAGAACAGACAAGAGACATTTGTGGCAGCACTTGATCTTGAAGATGTCTACAATTGAGTCAAATATGATATTTTGATATCTGCACTCATGGGGAAGGGGGTTTGTCCCTGGCTTGTGAACTGGAAGGCAGTAGTCCTGCATTCACGGGACTACCCAGTCTTCTGCAATTTCACCGGTGCTCTTCAATGTGTATACAAGCAAAATTGAAGCACCAGGTGTTGGAAGGATAGTGAAATTTGCTGACAATGTTCTTGCATAAGGGCAAGGGAGCGACAGACAACGGATAGCACAAGAGCTGCAGACAACTGTAGACAAAGTGACTGACTGGTGTGCAGAAATGGGTGCTGTCATAAACCCAGAAAAGGCGGCTGTTTCGTGGTGCTCTCTGGACAATATAACAGTAATTAATAACAGTAACATTAAAAGAGAAGTCAAATTGAGGAACTTGGGTATCACTTTTCATAGAAGCCTGTCCTATCGGGAACACGTGGAGGCGGTTGCGGTGAAATGCCCCCCCTAAATGACTCAATGCTCTCAAGATTATGTCAGCAATGGGCATGGAACAAATAATATTTGTTCACGGTGTTCCAGCATGTGATCCTGTCGGTGATAGATTACAGACTTGGAATGCTTACCATATCAAAGAGTCAGCTGATAAAACTCGAACGCATACAGAATGAAGCCTTGCGAGTAATTCTGGGATGTACAAGAGATCCCCGGTAGTATGTATGCGATATACACTTGCACTGCCTACAATTGCAGATAGGGAAAATCAAATCTCAAAGTAGCTGCAGACAAAAAGAACCTCCTGCATGAAGCCATGGGTAGAGTTAAGGGTCACAGACTGAAAAACGGACAATCAGACAGCTACTGGTGCAATCGGAATTGAAACTCTTCGCTTGCTGCTGAAGATGGGGGACGGAGCAATTGTGGGAGTGCTCCGAGTGCTGTGATGTTGATTCTTAATTCAACCCTCTGGTCGGCTTGAACTTTCCAGTTGACACCAAGTGTGTCTAGGTGTGCCTGAATATTATCTCTCCAGTTTTCTTGGTCTGCAGCCACTCAGCTCCCTTGTGTATACTGTTTTCACCTCACTGTCATCTGACATTTTCTCAGTTATCTCCAGCCTATAAGCTTTCATTATGCCAGTGGTCAATGGTGAGAACAGTTTATAAATTTCGTTGTTGCATCTCTCTCTCCATTCCCCACTATCTTTGATGGGTGTAAATGTACTAGGGTGGAGAAGCCCTAAGTACTAAGATAAAAATAAAATAAAATAGTTCGTTAGGTGGGGACTAGAAACAAGAATATTCTAGTCCAGGCACGAGATCTTCTGTGTAAAGTCTAATAAGCCAGGTAACAAATAAACAAACTACGCACGCTAGCCACAAGTACTAACTAATCCGAATCAAAAAGCTGGGACTATCATTATCACATTCACATCTATTTATTTCACTGAACATCATCTAAGGTCTTCACAAATAATAATGCATTACAATTCACCACGTGAAACCTATCTTTCTCTCTACACACCTCAACACACGTTGCGTAAAATCATTGAACGCAACGGACAAATCAGAACTACATGTTTCTCGTCCTAAAACCAGTGAGCCTAACAGAGCGAACTGGTCACTTCCGTCTGTTTTATCACCTCCTGACCCCCACGTTGGCCAGGTTTTTAGCTCGCTTAAATAAGCCTAATTCAATTTATATAACAGTCGTCCAGCGGCTGTTTCATAAAGATGGGTCAAGAAGTGTTTTTAAAACTTTGTAATAAAGCTTCATCTCTTTTAGTTGTCCTTAAAGTTTCTCAATATCCACCTAGTAGCGCTCAACGTTTTGCTGTGACAGCTTTTGTAGAAATTTAAGCTTTCTGCTTTAATTCATTTACAAATTTCTCAAAGACTGATGTTTCTAGAATTCACTATTGTACACTGGATGTGATCTTTGCAACTTAGTGTAGAATTGTATGAGTATGTATGTATTTTAAAAATTACTAAATCCTATTCTGAGGAAGCTAATAATTAGATTATGCAGCACAGTCGATAGGACTTGCTTTTAGATCCAGCTGCGACTTACTGCAGCCCACAGCTGGTGTTCGAAACCAGACGATTCCCGGAGTTCACCCAGCCTCTAGAAAATATGAGTGGGTACCAGAGTCAACACTCTAGGATAAACGGAGGAACGTGGATTAGCTACAGAGTTGCGTGCGGACAATGAAACAGGTGGACAGTTTCTTATCATCAGTCCGTACCGGTGGCAGCATTTATGGTTTATAACAGTGTGCAATGGATCTCCGGACTTTGCCTTCTTTAAAAAATATTTTTTTTTAAAGATCATAAGGACTTTTTTTTTCATACGCTTACGTACTGACTAATATATCACCAGGTAAGAAGAAAATTTCAATATTCTGCTTCTATACATTCAAGCTCTCAAACACAGAAGCAGTACATAGTAACAAATTTAATTTTATTTACAAAAAGGATTAAACTACAAGAATCAACAAATCTCAGCTCAAAAGTGAAGATACTTGCACAACAATATGACTGTGATAAGATAATAAATACAAAAGAATGAATGTCTTTACATTATATAACAACTGGCACAGTGGTCAGGTGTTCTTAGTGCCATGAAGACAGAGGATTCGGTTTAAAAAAACCTGCCCGGCCTCGCAGCCCTGCTTGGTAGGTAAGATCATTTAGTGTGATGTTAAAACATCACCCTCTGAGCATGGCAGCTGAGGTAATGTACTGGCTAGACATGCTCACCTACCGGCCCAACGGTCTCAGGTTCAAATCTGCACTGAACAGATCATGCCTAAAAACAGACCCAGCCAGAAATGGTTGCCAGGTAAATAAAATGGCCAGCATATTAGTCTCACCACCCATTAAGTGCCGACCGGTCGCTAAAAATTAGTCTAGTATCAGTTCAGACATCTAAAGCACTACTGGTGCCATATTCAAACATGTTCTTTACTTACTCACATGCCCATCCAGCATTCATCTGTCTGTAAATATGTACCACAACTGTCAATCAAATACATCTTTTAACTGTGCTACTTTCTAAACAAACTTACACTTTCCTTTTCAGTCGGAACACATCTGCCTGAGAGGCAAGGAACCAACAGTCTGTGTACAAATATGCAGATCTGAAAAACAATGTGCATGCACAAATTCAAGTTCTGGAACAAGACAAGTCCCGAAATGGATGAATGTCCATGGTGATCTGCAGGAGTTTACAGTCAATGAATGTTATAAAGAAAAATCTGACATTCATTCTTTAGGAGCACAAAAGCATTCTGAGAATACCTATCAGCAATATCATCAAGGCAAGCTATCTAATAAATCACAAATGATTCCATTAAACAAACAAACCGGCATATATATATATATACAATGTGTTGTGAACGTCTTGAGAATCTATACAACACTGCAAGTTAGTCGATGCCACAGCAGTGTAGTGGCTACATGCTCAGATCCTGGAAGCAAGGTCTTATGTCTAAGTCTGCAACTAGTCAGAATTTTTTTTTTTTAAATTTATACCTGGCTCTCAACCCAAATGGGTACGAGTTAATGTCCTGGGAAGTAAAGGCAACTAGTTTAACGCAGACCACATCAATGACCGAGCGCCAGTTCCTCTATGAGTCTCGCATCATATACCACTGGCATAAAAAGAGTCCTTTACATTGAGTGACTGTCAGATATGATATAGCAATGTAGTCCCAGATAATGATTAGGCAAAGAACAATTTAACAGAAATTCAACAACCAATTAGAAGAAGTGTTTGAGGGAAACAAATATTGCGGCCACTAAACAAATCTGGCTTGTCTTCATTCACTGATGTGAAGGATATCACTGACACAAACTGCTCACACATTTTTTTCTCTCTCATTTGACTTCAAGCAAAATTAAAAGTAAAAAAAGCAAATCATTTGAGAAAAGGTAGTACAGCACTTATGAAAGGACAAACTTGAAACATGTCCCAGCTTGCAATTAAGGGGCTATATTATTTCACACATTGGAATATGTGATCAATTACTTGGTACTGCAAGGACAGCTTTTAATATCATCCTATATATACTATGGCACTGGTCAATACGTTTGACCAGTCTTCTATTTTATGTACCGTGGAATCTTCTTGATCTCCAACTGTCTTTTTTCTTTTTCCTCAACTTTCTTGCTGCCATAAAATAATCTAGTTTTCTCCTTCTCATATGCCCAAAAGATATGAAGTTTTGCCCGTTGATGCTGCAATCAGTTATTCTCTTTTTTTAAAAGAAAAATATACAGCTAACCACACTGCTGCTGCCCTGCTAAACAACCCAGACCAGTCAAGTCTAGCAAGCCCTCTAGCTAAAAGCAAATGCATGCTGGTTTTCATTTTTCAAATTAGTCCCAAAAGTGCATGCACATGTTGTGCTGCACATTAATAATTCAGACTGATTCCTGCTCTGTCTGCAGGAAGTTATCCAGTTTAATACACAAAGAAATTATTACTTGCCCATTTAAAGTGAAGAAAATGCAAATAAAACCTAAGTGCCTGAAGAAAATACTGAGGGTTAAATGAGAAGTATTTATGATGCACCTGTTAAAAATTAGAATTGTGTTGTGATAACCTTATTTCTCTCTCTACAGATAACATAAAGTGTTTCTTCTTCTCTTCCTACAATTACCTTATTGAAGTGTTGCAGGAAGATATAAAGATCATTGTGCTCTAATGCATTGTAAAAGTTGATCTATATAAAGCTTTTCTTGATGCCATCGTTCCATATTTTACAAGGCCTTGCTGTGCTCGTTATATTTCTTTAGTATGGCACTGTGTGGCTGTTGTTAACAGGGAATTCTTGTCACCGACCAAACCACCTTATCTATTGCTATTTAATAAACTAGTCTTCCACTATAAAAATGTTGCACAAATACAAATACAGTAGCAATTCTTGAATTCAATAAAAATCCACTGTTAATTTTACTGTTTTCAGTTTCACCGTTGTAAATCTGTACTGTTTGCCATTTGATTCCTGGCTTCCTGTATTGGGCCTAAGGCTGTACAATATGCAGTATTTGTTCTCAGAAATAACCAAGCATATGTCACATATGAAACAGCTGTCTTCTGTAGACAGAACTCCCTGTGATAACTTTAGAAAGCATAACGTGTTCGGATGTCTTCAAGTTTCTTGGACACCTGTTTGAAACAAAAACACATGCAATTACTAAATACTCTGGTTTTTATCACTATACTCAACATATAAATTAATTTACTGACAAATTACTATTGTCAAAAAAGCTTGTGTTCTCAGCTTTCTTCTTAACTATTGTCAAAACCTAGTCAACTTTAGACCAGGAGAAATAGCTTCAACATAGTTACAAGCCTATTTCGAATGCTTGGCATTTAGGGCATTCAATGGCAAGACAAGACAACAAACAATGAGGTCCTGGAAAGAGCACGTATTCTAACAGGTGAATTTCAGATGGGTAAATATCAAAGCTGACCTCTACTCACTAACAATATCCCCCGTGTGGGTTCCGGGGCCATATTGTGGGGAAAACAAGAATAGACCCACTGCCTCACCAAAAGCATGTCGTAAGAGTCGACTAACTGGGGAGCTTCCTTTGAAGTCGGAGTGCATCTGCCTGAGAGGCAAGGAACCAGCAGTCTGCATTCAATTGAATCAGATCTGTAAAACTGATGCACATGCAACACTCAGGTTCTGGAGCATGACTGCAGTTCAGTAGTGGACGAATAACCAGAACTTTACGCCAGAGTGTACAGCTGGTGAACACAAAGAAGAAGAAGAACTAACAATATGTGCATGCAGGACATGAATGCTACAGATACTGATAAAGGTGGACTTGTGGGAAAACACCAAGGACTACGGAGAAGGGAAAATTAGGAAGAGAACAGGGATAAAGTAAAAAAACAAATAGCTGCCGATGGTCTAAGAGCTGTGGAGAAGCATGTTAAAAACATGCTACGCCAACGACAGTTCTAAGATCCCTTGCTCTAATTGTGGCAGACTTCAAGAGAGTGGGTTTTGCTGGTCACACTGCCATGAGCTGTGATTTCTTTGTCTGCCTATCACAGAATACAAACACTATCACCTGGAAAAATGGAAAAGCGCCAACTACTACTCTCAGAACTTTTCAAGCGTGAATATTATAATCTAGCATCAGTGAAATGTTTCAAAAGGTAACATAATTAAATTATAGATTATAATCTACAAAATCGTCATCTCTCATCACCAGCTGTAAACACCAGCGGAAAATTCGGGTTGGGTCGCCCACCTGGGACTCTAGTTCTGTTCCAGAACCCAAGTGCTGCGTTGCACATCCATTTTACAGATCTAGCTTATGTGTTTCCAAACTGTCGGCTCCTCAACTTTCAGGCAGATGCACTATGACTTCAAAGGATGCCCCCAATTAGTCAACTCTTCTAACATGCTTGTTGGTGAGGCAGTGGTCTGGTATTGGCTTCCCCCACAATGGGGCCCCAGAACCCACAGATAAATCTATAAAACCAAACCTAGGGCAGGGTAGAGATTCTTTTATAAGTTACTTTTCACAGCTACGACTGCAGCATTGGGTCTATCAATTTTCATAAGCCTTTTTTTAATTAATTTTTTTAATTTGCTTTCCCTTGCCATTGCATGTCTTATATCTTCTTATAATACAGATCTGCATCTCTCTTCACTGACCTCTCCACCTCTTGAAGTCAGAGAGCATGAGAGGCAAGGAACCAACAGTCTGCATACAAATAAACCAGATGTGTGAAACAGATGTACATGCAACACTCAGGTTCTGGAACAAGGCTAAAGTCCAGAGATGGATGACAACTAGAACTCTGCACCAGAAGTTACAGACGGTGAATGCAAAAAAAGAAGAATAAACTGGTGCAATCTACAGAAGATAACAAGCTGTGAAATTGTGGAGGCACTTGGTGATGACTCGCTCTATCCTTACATATACGAATCTAGCACCACTTGCCACCTGCAAGAAAAGGGTCGTGTTATTATATTTACATTTGTACTTCTGTGCTGTAAAAACTGCTGTTTCAATAGTGAGATGCATAACAAACACTCATAACCTTAGAATTTAAACAAAAAAAGACACATACCTCATTGGCACTTCTATCTTCCAGTTCTTCAGCAATAGACTTCTGTTTGCTAGCATCCATGGAGTTGAACACCTCACACAAATCACCATCAATGACATTCTGTGAAAAACAAATACTGCAGATGGTGATGTATACGCCTAGGTCATTTGAAGAGTTAAATTTTTTTAATGCTGCAGTTTTTAGAGGATAAAATTACAGCCATTACCAACAATATAATTCACATATAGAATGTGATATATATATATATATCCCCGACCTTTATATCTATAAAAAATGTGCTGAAAACTGTTTCCAGATGGAGAGAAAAAAAGATACATATTTCATAAGATAAATATTTCATACACATTAAATCTGATATTTTACTTGAAGAGAAAAAATATTCCTCCTACTTTCATTTCACTGAATGTTACTACAATTCTGTAATGACTTCCGCTGACTTCAAAATAGCTGTAGACACATGTGGTAATTGTAACTGACCCGCAAAGCATAATGAGCAACATAGAGACAGATATGCTCTGTGAACAGTGGCAATCAACACATATGATGTCCCAAGCAGTTAGCATCCTTTGGATATTCTCTCCAGGATTTGCCAGTGTATTTGGAAATGAACAGGCAGATAGACTGGCTGGTTCAACACAACTTGGTGGTAAACTGATGCATGACGTTAAGGGCCCTTTGGAGAAGAGTGAACAGTGCGGAGGGACAAATGGACCACCATAGTCTGAAAAGAATGGTGTTGCGAGGAGTGGCCAGGAAATCTAGCAGACGATCGACAATCAGAGAAAAGGTGGGGCTGATAAAAAAACAGACTGTTACTGGCACTATCAGATTTTGGAACACGGCGCTTGCTGCTGAAGGGGGGGGGGGGGGCGCTTGTAACAATTTATGAGTGCTGTGATGTTGATTGCCAATTAAACATAAGTGACTTCATTTGTATGCTTTCACTGTTACCTTAACAGGATACAGGTAAAAAAGTCATGATGTTTCACCATTACTTTTATCAGTCTTGGGCCAAGGAGTACAATAAAGTTACATATGTATGTTAAAACTGCTTACCTTGACAGGGAAGTAGTAAGATCTGAATGCCAAGTGGTCACGGCCGCACAAGGAAGGATATTCTTGCCTCATGTACATCTCAAGATGCTGGAAGAAGTCTTGATCCTAAAGAGAAGCGAGCAAGACAGCAAATTAGTCTAAAATACTAAAAAAAAAAAAAAAAAAAAAAAGTAGACATGGTTAGCTCAATAAAGAACACAATCACAAATGACTACAAAGTCATCAATGGTCAGCTAAAAAAGATAAATGGACATCCATGTAACTAGACATAGAAAAGTATCTGTGTAAACATGTATTATTTACCAAAAGATGAATCTAGGTAAATTTATAGGGCTTCATTTCAGGGAGTTAACCCACTATTAACACCCCCCCCCCCCCCCAATCGTTTTTGCTGTTAAGTTTCTTGGGTCCCTAAAATGCATTAGCGCCCTAAACTTTCCTACTATTAAACCATTCTACATGATGATAAACTAGTCACAATGTTTGTGAATTTGCAGTTGCTTCCTGCAATACTTGTAACTGGTTCTAAACTATCAAAAAATGTTTTAACCACCCCCCAACCCCACTTCAGCAGATAAAACTGTTTCTTTCTACTCTAGTTTTACATGAGATATTTAAAACAGACACACTCAATAACTAACAAATGGTAGAGCTTTAACATAAACATGCACATTAGCAACTGTAAGGAAATGAAAACCAACCTCATGTGATGTGAATGGCACAAGCATGCCAATACTGCCAGATAAAGTAGTGTATACAAGAGACTCAGATCCTCCGGGGATCAGTGTGGCTTTCTGTAATGAGGTGACCACCTCTCCTATATGGAAGTTGGCAACAGTGTCAGCCTGTTGGGAGGCAAAGTATATTAGAAAGTTGTATATTATTACAATGTAACTAATTACTTTTTTTTACAAATACCTGAATAAAATATAGAAATCTAAATTATGTTTACATATATTTATACATGTCAATGGAAGCTGGAGAACCATTAAACACTTGGAACGAAAGTTAAATGCATTCCAAAACAAAAGCCTAAGAAAACCGATGAACATTAAATGGTATGAAAGGTAGAGAAATAAGAGAAATACCCGGATAACTGCTTGTTTGAAGACAAAGAAGATGGCAATTTACTGGCACTTGATGAAAGGAAATTGACAAAAAAATCATTAAACAAGTACTGAAAAAGAAAACTGACAAAAATGAGGACGTTCGAGAGAAGCGGACAAATGTTGCTGAGAGGGTCAAAAGTGCTGGACTGGATTCATCCATGATACTGAAGGGTTTGCAATGTGACATAATGGCACAAAAAGAGGATGATAATATAAATGTTTGTACACCATTTGACAATAATTAATAAGTGGATCAGTTGAAAAAAAGTTATAATCACACGAATGTGTCAGGTGAAACACGGTAAACATCATATCCACAAGAATTATATTTGAGGCAGAAATAAATTATTTACTAGTCCTTCAGGGGCATATGAAACAATACAGACATTCTGGTCTGATTATATCTAACAAATGATGAGTTTAATATATCTTCACTAATGACTGCTGCTGCATTAAGTTTCAGGCTGTCACGGTATTTAATGAATTCTGACGAGAATATGTGTGATTTAAGCCTTAATGTTTTAACAAGCCATCAACTAACTGGGGGCATCCTCCACAGTTGAAGTGCATCGGCCTCAGAGGCAAGCAGTGAGCGGTCTGCATACAAGAAAGCTAGATCTCTCAAATGGATGTGCACAGAACTTTTTGGAACAAGACTAAAGTCCTTCAGAGGTGGACAATAAGAACTTTCCGCCGAAGTTCACAGCCAGTGAACGCGAAGAAGAAAAGTAGCAATGTAAGAATGTGTAATAACAACATCCTGTTTTGTACACAGCTGTACATAATTATAGGTGACAAAGTGGTTTAACCAACAGTTCTTTACATGCTACAACTAACAAAAAAAAGCTGCATTGCCTTTCAGATGCCCTTCTGGTTCAGTCCTTTCACATTAATGTTAACTACTACAATATGACATTCCTGAGTCAGTGGATCAGCTGTGAAAATATTATAATCATAAATATTTCATGTGAAACACGGAAAACATCACATCCACAATTATCGAGCTTTAAATACCCTTTAACTATTATTTCTGCTTATTTCTTGTGAAAAAAAAAAAAAAAAAAAAAAAATAACAGTTTAGACGCAAATGCACTATGCCTGTTTAGTGCAAAGAAACCGTATGCATGGTAATATACTGGACACGTCATCAGAAAATCACCAACAGGCATTGAAATGAAAAATAAATGTAATTGACAAAATGAGGACATCCTAGAGGAAGCACTAAAACAAATGTTTCTAAGAGGGGTCAAAGGTACTGGAGGATTCCCTCCATGATATTGCAAGGGCCGCCCAGGATAGGACACAATGGAGAAACTGCAGTCTGACATATCGGGGCACAACAAGCGGATAATAATATAAATATTTGGACCTCATTTTACAATTATGCAGAGTAAGAAAATTAATAAGTGGATCAGCTGAAAAAAGTTATAATCAGACGAATGTGTCAGGTGAAACACGGTAAACATCATATCCACAAGACTTTTCTGCTGCCGAAGGAACTTATTTACATGTCCTCCTGGCGCATATGAAATGATACAGAAAGACAATATGTTCTTATATTTAACAAATGATGAGTTGCATTATTACTTATGATTCTTACTGAATTAATTTTCAGGTTGTCAAGGTATTTAATTAATTCTGCCATGACAATATTTTGTGATTTTTAGTCTTAATGTGAGCGTGTATAACAACATCCTATGCTGTACATGGTTGAACATAATTATATGTGATACAGTAGTGTAACAATTCTTTATATACTAAATGACTGTATTACCTTTCAAGTACCCTTCTAGTGAAATCATTCCACATTACCGTTTACTACTTCAACCTAATGATCATGAGTCAGTGGATCAGCTGGGATATGTTATAATCATACAAATATGTATCAGGTGAAACACGGAAAACATCACATCCACAATACTCGAACTTTCAATAATCAACAATTATGTCTGCTTCTGTGCTGTGCCCAATAATGACTAGTTCAGAAGTAAATGCATTCTGCCTGTTTGGCACAGAGTTGCCATACTGCTTTCAGGTGGTACACCTAACATTATCTGATATTTGGTGGCCTTCTGAGTTAGTTTTAAAGAACATAACACAGCCTCAATGTTAAGAATTCAGTCCAAAAGTGCGGCTAATAGCTGCGAAAGCAAGGGAAATACCTGTACACAATGAGGAAGTGACAGTTTCCTCTGATGATAGTAATATCAGTTTTGGTTGGTAACCGCTAAGGCACTGTCTGCAACAAAATGCTGTGGAGCACTTTTGTGGCAGAATAGGGATAGTTCAGTTTACTCTGACAAACATGGGCGGAGCCACACATCTTTTGGATGTAACCTCAATATTTCGACAAGTGAAAGTGCAGACATTTTATTCTATTAGTCTTTCAGTAGGATCCTCATTGGGTGGACACACAAAGCAAGATCGTTACCTAGCAATTAAACCTATGTGTTCAATTTGTGCACTTTGTTTTTTAATGGACTGCATCTACACAAGGTTTCAAAGTAGGCTGATGAGATATGAGCTTCTCTACACAATTAGTATTTACAACTAGAATCTAATATCTTGAGTCAGTGGATCAGCTGGGATATGTTATAATCATTAATATGTTTCAGGTGAAACACGGAAAACATCACATCCACAACGCTCAAGCTTTATATACTGCCCTCGACAAAATTGTAACACTACATCAAGAGAAAATTTGAACATTGACCCCAAGTGGCTCATAAACAGCATCCAGTGAAGTTATAAGGATACGATTTGTTCACACAGATCACAAAGTGGGAATAAACTGCATGCGGTCTGACACAGATGTTACACAAGAAGTAAGGTAGAAGATATATATACCCTATTTGAGTTGTGTGTGCATGCATCAAAATGCACTGCATAATGATCCATAAGAAATTTGAATTTCATTCTAGTGCCCTTATAGTTAAGCTCTTCCACATCAATGTTTATTATTTAACCTAACTGATTTGAGTGAGTGGATCAGCTGGGATATGTTATAATCACAAAAATGTATCAGGTGAAACACGGAAAACATCACATCCACAACACTCAAGCCTTACAGACTGCTGTTAATTAATTACATCTCTGCATATTATTTTGTTTCTCACTAACTGCTTTTTGTTCTAGATATAACTGCAACGTGTCTTTAAAAACGTGTTATATTTAAACATTGGGGGGCTTGAATGACTTCCCTGGTCACCGTTGTTGAACGTACATTTCGCTGCCTCAATTTTGTGTTAAGTAAACAGATTTAGAATTTTCATGACTTCCACATATGGAACAGTTCAGTTACCTAGCACGTCATATTTTCCTTCTAGAGGACTTGCATGCCTAGTAATAACAGTTCTGGTAACCACTGACACAGTTTGCCACTGAGATACTCTGCAGAATTTAATGTGGCAGAATATAGACAGAAAGAATGGTTTAAACTTTTTCAAGAAACAGTGAGGCATAACCCTAAAAAATAGACCTAATATTCTGCCAAGTAAAAGGCTAGGGGTGGTGGGCATTTTAATTTATTTGTTGCTCAGTAGGATTCACATCTGGTGGACATTTGAACCAAAGTTGTTATTTAATAGGAATTAAACATATTTATTACATCAACGCTTTTTTTTTTTTTTTTTTTTTTTTTTTTTTTTTTTTTTTTTTTTTTTTTTTTTTTTTTTTTTTTTTTTTTCAAGATAAATTCTTTATTTATTTAGTGAAAAAAGTATTGATGGGACATCTGGAAGAGTATTACAGCTGCCGAGGCGAAAATGAGGGAGATCACTGGCGTGTTGAAGCCGCTTCCATTAGTTGTGGTTCTGGGTGTTAGTGTTGTAGGGCCAGTTGTGCTGGAACCCGCAGTTGTGGTTCCTGTGTTGTGTGTTGTTGAAACCGTTGAAGTTGTTTCTTGGGCGGTGATGTGTGCAATGATCACAGCCACGCAAAAGACAAGTAGGAAGTTGTTGAAGAATGCCATTTTTACGGTAACAAAAAAAAAATCAACACGAGAACCAGCAATCACAGTAGCAGCAGCCGAAAAAACGCTTTTTGTACACATCATCCACCCATGATTAAGAGGTAGGCTAGTGAGTGCCACAGACTTGTTCAATATCAACCACTGCAGTCTAATGATCTTTGAGTCAGTGGATCAGTGGGGATATGTTATAATCACAAATTTGTTTCAGGTGAAACACGGAAAACACCACATCCACAACACTCAAGCATTTTAGACTGCTCTCTAATTAATTTTACTGCTGCCCACTATTTAACATGCATGTCTGCTTGGCGTTATATCAAGAAAAACTGTTAAGCACGATGCTCTAGTGAAATTGACAAAGAGTACAAATGGATGGGCTACAGGTTCAGAGATTTTATATAGAACATTGAAAGTGGATACCTGCATTAATACTTCAGCCCCCTACTCTATTTAACATCAGTTACAACTCAAACAGAGTGCAAAATTCTATTGCACCAGCACGGATACCAGTGCCTGTATACTAAAATCACATACACTATAGGCAGAACAGAAAAATCTGTCTGCCAAAAGACAATGAATACAGGAAATGTTTTCTGAATAGAAAAAAAAAACCCGGAGATAATAACAAGATTAGGCCACACATGCACCAAATATTACAACCAATAATGACATAACGAAGTGGCAACTTAAGGGTGCGAATCACAATCATTACAGGGAGCATGAATCATCAGAATAGCATGCATCACACAAAAGAAAACTGACATCTTAAGAGATCTGAAGTAAGTAAAAGTCTTGTATCTAGTGGCACATTATAAACCGGTGGTCTCCAACCCGACAAAGGTTGACCACTGTTAAAGACAATTCTAGGCTGTGTAGACCTGGCAGCCAAGGTAGTTCTGGGGGACCAAATCCATAGATTCAAAGCCAAGACATGTGGTACGGTGTGTGTATATTAACAGTAACTGATCAATGTGGATGAATTAACATTGTATTTTTTCCTAATGGTTTTTAATTGTATGAGGATTGACATAAGAAAATATGTAAAATGTTAGAATCTGCAAATATTTGAAAAATTGATTAAAAATGTCTTTCAATACAACACTACACAGCAGCTAGTTTTTAAGTGCACAGATTACATTTTCTCAAACACCACTCACTACTACAACTAACAATCTTGAGTCAGTTAACCAGCTGTGAAATGTTATGATCACAAATTCGTTTCAGGTGAAACGCACACACAAAAATCACATCCACAACACCTAATCTTCTAATAATGTGGAATTATTTTTTTTACACATGATTTTTAAAAGCAATGTATTTTTTAGCGGTTAAGCAGTTAACTATATTTGAAGACACAATGAACTTCATAATCCTATAATAAATATTTGAATTTTTTTTTTAAATTACAAAAAAAATTTGAACCAAGAAAGAAATTAAAAAGGACACAAAGTTTGAATACCATCATCATTATCAGGTGCCTTGCTGACTGGTGGTGATCATGCCTCTCCACAATCTGCTATCTCCTGCAGCATGTCTTAGTTTGTGTGCTGACACACCTCCATGCCAAGACTATTAGGAACCTTCTCTTGTCTTCCTCTGTGCCTTCAACAGATCTTTCAGTGGTCACAACATGTTTCATTTTCTCTCTTCTCATAACATGACGGAAAAATTATGACTGTCTCCAAATGATGTCTGTGATAAGTTGTCTTTGGGCTCCTGCCTCTTTTCAAAACCCCCTGGTTGCTCTTTTTGACTGTCCAAGGTATTTTAAGCAGTCTTCTGTTTGAATACCATGACTCCATAAACAACAATAGGGAATATTCACAAGAAGAAAGAATGATACTGGCAGAGTCAATGCAATGAAAAGATGACATATGACTGCACACTGAAGACATGCCTATCCCCTAGAGGGAAACACCACAAACAATTAGGTCAGCAGAAGGATCACAAAAACTGTATGTCATCTGTGAACTGCTATATATATTCATGCTAAAATTTGTTTGTACACTGTAAAAACAAGAACAATGTACAAGGGCAAACAAACCTTCTGTGAGGCCCCATTCAGGAGACCCCTGTCCCATAGAGCTTTATTGCCTGTTGGGTCCTCATCAACATCGTCGGTGACATCTGCAGGCAAGCGAATCTGTGAAGGAACAAAACCAACACTGGTTATCCGTCCGTTCTAATCATCAGAATTTGTTCTACTTTTGTTATATTTAAAAGGAAAAGGCCCTGTGTGGGTTCTGGGACCCTATTATAGATAAGACAAGAACAGACTCACTGTCTCTCCAGCTAGCATTTTGTAAGAGTCGATTGTCTGGGGGGCAAGGAACCAACAATCTGCATTCAGATAAGTCAGATCTGTGAAACAGATGTGCATGCAACACTCAGGTTCTGGAACAAAAGACTAAAGTTCAGAACTTTCTGCTGGAGTTCATACAGTCGGTGAACGCAAAGAAGAAGAAGATGAAGAAAAGGAGAAGGTGTATTCAGTAATTGACATTTCAGGTCCACACTGCATTGAGAAAAAAAAGGTGAAATTTGTGCACACTGGTAAATCACATGAAATAGGGCAACAGGAATATGTGGGCTTTGAGGGCTGTTTTGGACAGGGGTGGGGGTGGGAGGACAGATTGCCATGTAAATAGCGCGTCATAAAAGGCAACTAATTAGAGTTTTGCTAAAAATTGATGTATTTCCTGAAAAGTGAACAATCATCATCATCATCAGGTGCCTTGCCGATCATGCCTCTCCATAGTCTGCCATCTCCTGCAGCATGTATCAGTTCGTGTGCCGACACACCTCCATGCCATGAAACAAGACTGTCAAGCATCTTCTCTCGTTGTCTTCCTCTATCTCTCCTTCCACATATCTTTCCAGTGGTCACAACATGTTCTATTTTCCCTCTTCTCATAACATGGCCGAAAAATGATGACTGTCTCCTTCTGATGTCTGTGATAAGTTGTCTTCGGGCTCCCGCCTCTTTCAGGTCAAGGCACTGCTAAAACTGGATGTATTTCTTGAAAGGTTAACAAGGCACTAGCTGTCCTCTTATGAGTGAACACAGTTTAGTGTGCATGTATGTATTCTATGTTACCTAAAAAAAAAAAAAAAAACACAGGAAAGAACAATCTTGTCTAGAGAAAAAAAAAGTCCCTGGTATATAGAGATATCTGTTATTGTTTCTGAACTGTAGATTATTAAAGAAGAAAAGACAACGAATTAAAGAGAACTGTACAAGGAATGAAGTAATTAGAAATCTTTACAATCAGCCCATATGAGGGTAAAATTTATGATTTATGATTCTGTGACAGTGCTGTTTACTCCCAGTAGCAGCTGTGAGTTCTAATAAACAATATCAGGGCACTAGAGATTAACACGACAAAAAAGGTACGAAAGGAACCTCATTAGCCAACCTTAGTACAATGAGGTTTGAACTGACAGACTTGCAAGTAATGCTTGCGTGGGAAATGGAGGAGCAATGGACAAGGCTAATATGCTTATTGCCCTCAGAAAGGTGGCTCAACTAAACGAATCAAGTAATGATTATGAATTTGAAACACTGACGAGACAACACTAACATTTAAAAGAGCCAGACAAGCGCGCTACACAGGGGCCAAAAAAAAGAACAGGAAACCAACACAGAACTAGTGTCATAAGCCACTACACGCTGAGGGAGATACTGAAGAGGAGATGTGCGCGCTTATGGACTGAATAGTCTGATGTTCAATGATGATAATCTGTGGACTAACTAACTACACACGTCAACATGCCCTCTATTTTCCAGCCTGAATAATTATGACCAGGAGTAGACTGCCTTTCAAAAGCTAGGTAATTTTATGTTGTTTTTATATAACTATCATAGTGCTCATACTGCATGTTGATAAAGACTAGTCACTGAGAGCGGGCTCAGACCCTCATAATTTTTTTAGTGGCAAGGTAGTTCAAAGGGTTTGAGCCTTAACTCAACCTTCTTACTGTCACCAATGACTGTGTGTGAGTGTGTGCGCGGCACTAGCAAAAGCTAACAAGATCTTCTTTCCTCCCATGTTTTTAAACTGTAACCTTACAACAAAGTGATCTAGTTTCAAGTTACAATCACAGTAAAGAAGTCAGTAACTGAGAAAGTCATAAGCAACTCACAATTGAAATATTGCCAAACTTGTCTGCCCCAGCGACTGTGTTGTAGTCCAGCAGGCAGGAGCAGGTGATCCACCTAGGACTGGTGTCATCACAGAAGGTGATCAGCTGGTTCTCTGCCCGACGATATCTCAAGAAATGGAAACTCTCTTGAATGTCACCAGCGATAACACGGCTGCCCATGGTGTGGATGCTCACAATAAAGTTTGGTATGTGCTGAAAAATTTAAAAAAAAAAGATAAATAACTGATGATAGGTTGCAGAGAAATGATTTTCTAGTTATACTATTTACAGGTTTTCACAATGTGTAACATCAAACGCCATCTTCTCCTAGAATTTGTGTAGATCTTTACAAGCTGGGATCACTGTGGCAGGTATAGATCATCTGCCTCTTCTGTGAAAGTTGTCCCACATTTTTCTGGGGTTATTGCTGAAACAAGCATTCTATGCTATGATCTGTGTGGGCAGACAGCACCTCTACAGAGAGAGGCCAAACTATAAGGATAGTTCCGAGATAAAGTAATCCTGATAGCCATGTTAGGCTGCATCAAACAGGGAACCTGTAACAAATGAACCACCCTTCTTCCATCTGGAATACTAGACAAACTACGTAAATTCCTTAACAGTACAGCGCTTCTGATTACAGTGAAGCTTTAAAATTTGGAAATGACCCAAAGCAGCTGTCTATAGACATGTCCACTGAAATTTTCTTTGCTCGGGCAGTCAGCACATACATATAAAATCACTAGTGGTGCACACACAAATTAAACATGCATACAGTAGGCAATAACTACAGAAACTATTGGGTAGTAAAAGGTAATATAATATATGTGGATCAGATTAGTAGGATGGTAATCATAACAATATTCATGTGAAACACGGAAAACATCACCTCCACAACTACACTAACATTACAATACCATCAGTTGTAAAACAATACTGATGCTGTAACCACCGATTACATTAAGCTGCTAAAAAAAGAAACCAGAATAACTTTAAAATGGGACTTCACAAGTAAAAGACCCTTTTCCCCCACCTTCAGAGAGATTAAATATTTAGACTAGACATACTTTATAGCAGGGCTGTACCGAATAGGGATTTTCACTATTCGGCGAATACGAAAATCGGGACGAACTATTCGGCCGAATACAATAGTGTATCATCATCAGGTGCCTTGCCACAATCTGTGATCTCCTGCAGCATGTATTAGTTTGTGTGCTGAAACACCTCCATGCCAAGACTATCAAGAATGTTCTCTTGTCTTTCTCTATCCCTTCTTCCACAGATCTTTCCAGTGGTCACATGTTCCATTTTCCCTTCTCTCATAACATGGCCAAAAAATAATGGCCGTCTCCTTCTGATGTCTGTGATTAGTTGTCTTGGGGCTCCCGCCTCTTTCAAAACCCCTTTGTTGCTTTTTTTGGCTGTCCAAGGTATTTTAAGCTTTCTTCTGTAAAACCCCATCTCTGAGGCCTCAAGAAAATGTTTGGCCTACCTACTGATTGTCCAGGAGTCAGCCATATGTTAAAACTGGATGCTGTTCCAGGCAACCGGGTCGCATTTTCCCCCATCTACTACACTTAGGCAACAGCAACTATTGTGTTAATGAGAGATTTTTTTTATAGTCTATTGCAGTGTATGCACAAATGGGTGTAAGGTAAACACTATTCGTATTAGGCCCAACCGCAAGTATTTGGCCGAATACCGAATATTTATTAGGTCCACTATTTAGCCCCGAAGCTAATATTCGGTACAGCCCTACTATATAGGCCAACCAGCACTCGGTGAGTGATGCAGTCAACATCACACTGGCTGCCTTTAATTGGCACCCATTTAAAGCTGGGTTGACCCGGGAGCCAAGGTAGTTTTTTTTTTAAAGTCCGGCTCCATAAGAAGTGAAGGCAAACCTGAACCCATGACTTCTGGATCCAGAGATGAACAGCTAGTTGCTACACACTGGCAGTGCCCACGTATAAGGTAAGTAAATATAGCAGAAACAAATATTTGGCAGTAAAAAGTTACTAAATGTGGATCAGGATTAGTAGGATAGTAATCATAAAAAATTCATGTGAAACATGGAAAACATCATTTCCACAATGTATAGTGCTTTAACTACACTTACAGTACAATACCATTAGCTTTAAAACAATTCTGATGCTGCAATCACTGATTAAACTAAGCTAAACAAAAATTTTGTTTGCAATATATTTACAATTTGGAATAAAATAAATTTTTTTTCTCTATAAACAATTTTTACATAAAACTTAAAAAATGTTTACCATACCTTATTTTCACATTTCCGCAATAACTTTTTCTTTCCAAGATCATAGATACGTAAGAACTTGCCAACACCAATAAGGACGCGACCCTGGAAGGCAGTGATGGCTCCTGGGATATCTTCCACAGGTGTTTTATGTAGCAACTCCAATTTTGAGCCATTTTCAGTCACCTGGAATTATGTATGTATATTAATATATATATATATATATATATATATATATATATATATATATATATATATATATATATATATATATATATATATATATATATATATATATATGGCTTAGTAATGCAAGAAATCAGTACTACATTATTGATGCAACAAAAATATATCATTGGATTTCAGCCTTGATACTGAAAAATAAAAGCTTCTAATGCCAATCCTAGGGCTAATCAACTAAGTTTACTCAGGGGCCAACATCTTGAAAATGGTGATCATCATAGGAAGTTTGAGCAAGGATAGAAAGCCCATTAATACAATGCAACTATCAATGATCCGCCGGCTGCTAGTTGAAAAGCTCTGCTCTATCCCAATATGTCCAGAAAAGTAGCATAAAACCTCTGCCATCATAACCTACCAAATGTAAAGACTAGCCACTATTACAACGACCCTGCACGCCCTCTACAAAGATTATGTCTTTAATGACCCTGTGTGGGTCTAGGCTCCCAATGGGAAGGGAGGGGTAAAGAGACAGACAGACAGACCCTTGTCCACCTAACAAACTAGCCATTAAATTTGAATAAATAGGTGTGATTCCTTCAAAGTAGGAGTGCATCTTCCAGAGAGATGAGCAACCAACAGCCTGCATACAAAAAAGCTGTACAACTAATGTGCATGCAAAAGTCCCGAAACAAGACTGAAGTCAAGAAATAAATGAACAACCATAACTTCCCGTCAGAGTTTACAGCTGGTGAAAGCCAAGTATTAGTAGTCTTTAAAATACAGAGGTTGTTGGCTACACACCTGGTCACAGTAACTATCAATCAGGTTGTTGGCTACACACAGGGTCACAGTAACTATCAATCAGGTTGTTGGCTACACACAGGAACACAGGGACTATCAATCAGGTTGTTGGCTACACACAGGGACACAGTAACTATCAATCAGGTTGATAAAAAACAGGGACACAGTAACTATCAACCAGGTTGTT
Source organism: Candidula unifasciata (assembly GCA_905116865.2). Lineage (NCBI taxonomy): Eukaryota > Metazoa > Mollusca > Gastropoda > Stylommatophora > Geomitridae > Candidula > Candidula unifasciata. The sequence goes on along the minus strand of CAJHNH020000413.1, from coordinate 545,345 downwards.
GGCTACACACAAGGGTCACAGTAACAATCAATCAGGTTGTTGGCTACACACAGGGACACAGTAACTATCAATCAGGTTGAAAACACACAGGGACTATCGATCAGGTTGGTGGCTACACACAGGGACACAGTAACTATTAGTCAGGTTGTTGGCTACACACAAGAACACAGTAACTATTAGTCAGGTTGGTGGCTACACACAAGAACACAGTAACTATCAATCAGGTTGTTGGCTACACACAGGGTCACAGTAACTATCAATCACAATATTCTTCCTGAAATAAGGTAACAGATATTACCTGATAGGTCAGAAGCTCTCCTCCACTGACTGACCTGGGGTTCAGCACCAGGTCTTTAGCAATGCCCACAATGAGGATGGTATCATCTGGTCTTGATGAGAACTTCACTAGAGCAACACTGTCAGAAATAAAAACAAGAGCGTGCAAACATCCTGCTGCACCTAATTTCACTGAAATAAATATGTAATTACTGTCAGGAAATGTCTTTCAAAGTACAGATGGTGGGTAAGATGTTGACGATAACACCATCCACGAATGTCGATCAGTTAATGAAAATGTGAATCAAGCACCATATATGGCTGACACATCTGTGGCATCAAAGGGATCCTTAACTTTATTGTGCAAAAGTTAAGTTACTCTACAGATTTCATAAAAGGTAGTAGCAAGTTCCATCTATGCCTGGGTTGGTCATCCCTTCCCAAATTGATAATTCTGCCTCATTCTCCACGCTATGGGATGTTGGTCATGTCTGCTGTAGTTTTCTGCACTACTAATCATTCATGAAAAGATGTCTCTCCATGCCAAACTGTATCTCTCTCTCTATAGACCCTCTCTGCCAACCTGAGCATTATAATTATAGCTCAAGATCTAAGAACACAGAGACTCAAGTCTTTAAATTTTCAACAGCTATGAGAAGACTATGTAACCACAAAACTGGAAACATGGTCCCTGCTAATGTGCAATCTAGTAATTCATCTGACCCTGACAAAGGTGTCTTTTGTTACAAATTTAGGAATCTAAATTCACAAAAATATTTATTTTTCACTGAGATATATTGGGGATACATACTGCCAGCCATATTTTGTCATACATTTTGATAATAATTATCAACTGCAAACATAAAAATAAATATTATGTTGCTGTGAAGATCATACAAGTTCACAGCAAATGTTTATCAGAATACAGGTGGATCAGCCCAGCTACGATGCATCAACATGTATCAGGTGAAACATGGAAAACATCACATCCACTAATAGGCAAGAAAAACTACCAATCTGTCATCTGTTTCATACTATGGTATCTCTTACACAAATCAGACCTTGAATTTTTATGTTTTGAACTCTTCTGAAAAATATTTTCTGAAGAGATCATCGTACTTTTTCCTAAGCAAACTCAAAGTGTTGTCAAGTAACCGCATGAAGACCATCATGTGAATAGTTCTATCCCTATCACCTCACTGAAGTGGTCTTTCTAATATGTTTAATCTCTAACCATTTCTCTAAGGTTGTTCTTGATGTCATCATCCTTTCTTTTTCCTCCATGCTCTGTGTTCATTATCTTTCTTCAAGGTAGCTTTCTGTGGCAGCAGCTGTTCTTTAAAAATGTGTTTTGACTGTTTTCGGTCCAAGTCTTCTTATTTTTTTAATGTTTTAATTTGATCTCTTCATGCCATTCAGACAGCTCTTCTACGTTAACCTATCTCTGTTCATATCCTATCTCTGTTCATGTCCTATCTCTGTTCTTGTCCTATCTCTGTTCATATCTTATCTCTGTTCATATCCTATCTCTGTTCATATCCTATCTCTGTTCATATCCTATCTCTGTTCATATCCTATCTCTGTTCATATCCTATCCTATCTCTGTTCATATCCTATCTATGTTCTTAAAACTTGTTTATAACGTGTAGCATATTTCCAATACCCCTAAAGACTTGGAAAAGGATACCAACATATACAGAGTGTGCTGGAATACAGGTGGATCAGTGCTATAGAGTGTAATCAAAATTAGTCATGTGAAACACAGAAAACATCATATCCACTAGCATGCCAGCTAACTCCTTGCAGGACAATCTCTAAGTGTTTGTTATAAACCAAAATCTATTAGCTTTCCAATCTGATCTGATAGACAGATGCATCCCTAGATAAAACATCACCTCTGCATCCATGTCAACTGCCAGTTATGCAGAAATAATGCAGACAAACAAGGTAAAAGGATGGGAACCAAGACGCTCATTGTAGTGAACACACAAAAATAGACCCACCGCCCCTAATAAGCATGCCGTAAGTGTAGACTAATAAGGTGTTATGTCCTTCAAAGTTGGATCTTGCATCTGCCTCAAAGGCAAACAACCATCAGGCTGCACAAAAATTAGCCAGATCTGTAAAATAAACATGCATGCAAAACTCAGGTTCTGGCTTAAGACTTAAGTCCAGAAGTGGATGAACAACCATAATTTTTACAGCCATCGAACGTGAAGAAGAAGGAAAAAATCGGGCAACATACAGACTCAAGTCATTAACTATAACAAGACTAACCTGTTACCAGAAGACAAATGTAACAGTGTCCTCATCCTATTTACCTGAGACCAAGAACTACATACCTATGAGCTGCATCATTCTGGTCGAGGGCAATCTTCTCCAGGTTTTCACCAGTGATAGGGTTGATAATGCGAACAACTGAAGCCCACATTCCCAGGCCTGCCTTAGGGGCTCCAAAAATGGTCTCTGGTCTGTCTTCATTGAGGAACTGAGCTGCCATTTCTGCTGCCAACTCTTTCTCATCTTCATCTGCAGCTTCTATCAATTCCTAAGAACAATTGTATTCAGAGGTATCCAAATTAAGGACATTTTAAAATAACTAGTATGGTTGGTAACTAGTAATTACCTCTCTAGCAACTAAATAATCAAATATAGATGCTGTATAACGAAGGATGGATTGACTTAGCTACTGCATCAACAGATATGTTATTTGTTTTAGGTTGCAAATCATATCAGATAAAATTGTACCAAAAGGATATTTTCAAATATACTAATTCAAATGAGAGAAAGTTTATCATCATTTATGATTGCTTGTTATATTATAAATGTTAACTGATATACAAAATTAACATGAAAACGCTGGCATTAACAAAACCTGTGGTATGTGGTGGAGGGAAAGTGCCAGCAAAAGAACTGTTTACGCCCACGTGCTCTTTGAATGTCAACTGCTCTTTGTGTTTGAAATCCAGAAGGTTTATGTCCAGAGGGTCAAATTTTATAACTATAATTAGACAACAATCTGCTAATCTTTTGTTCAGCAATTTACCAGTCTTGTGTTATGTGTTTGGTCCAATGATGAATACTGAAAGTGTATGCAATCATATCAGACAAAGTTGTACCACAGTGATATCTTCAGACAAACAAATTCAGATGAGAGAAAGTTCATCATATATGACTACCTGTAACAATATATAATATCTGTGGATGTCAGAGGCCTGTGTGGCTATGGACATATTGTAGGTGATGATAGTGACTGATAGACTAGCACTGTGATGTCCGTTTGAGTGTCTGCCTATTCACACCACATGGAGATAACTACTGGAAAGCGTGACGAATCTAGAGACTCCACAGGAAGCTCGCTGACCGAGCGTTGACCATCTTGGAAGAAAACGAGAGGTGAAGAGTTGGAAAGGAAGAGTTGGTTTGGAGACTAGAGATAGGACAAGATGTTGTATTCTGACCCCTACAGTTTTGAAGTTCGCTTGTTTAGAGATAAGGCGACGCGTAGGAGTTGTGAGTTAGCTTATGGTGTGATTATCTGTTAGCCTGACAGTATACTAGATTAAGTATTAGTTAAGTCAGTCAACTTGGTATACATTGTGTGTTTATTATGATTTGCAGTATCACTTATCGCGCGATTATTGTATGTTCCTACTGAGTTGCTTTATGCCAGCAACCTATAGTTGGTAACTAGTATGTTTGAACAGATATCTAGTATGTTTTCACTGGCCTAGGCTAATAGGTGAGAACATGGCTGGCTAATTCACTAGGGTGACACTGTCATGGTAGCAGTGACTGTAGGAGGCTCCTGCCTTCCATCTAACAAAAAGATCTTTAGCCATCCATTGACCAGTTTTCTGAAAATTGCGGGGAAGAGATACAGAAGATGCAGTCATATCAGATAGTATTGTACCAAAATGGTATCTTTAGATACACAACTTCAAATGAGAGAAAGTTCATCATTATGTATGAGTGCTGTTCACAATGCCTTATATCAGCATGGAATGGATGAATATAATAGACTTTAATGTTGTTCAAACCTAAAATGGAGGATCAGATATGGCTTAACATTCTCAGTTTTTTTGCTTCCAAAAGCACTTTGCTAATGCAGTTTCCACACTTGGACAGTAGTCTTTGGTTTTGCTGTCTGAGCTCCCTGTGTTCAGTGCTTAGTGCAGCCTTATGATTTGCGTTTTTTCGTGTGGAACTTTCATTTGTGCAACAGTTGTGTTATAGTATTCAATGTGGCCGGTAGCCGATTTACGTGTGAGCTGGTAAAATACCTTGTGTAAAGAAATTCTATGTGCGTATAACCAACTTATGTCTGACTATTTTTATCAACGACGAACTGCTTTTCTGACCATTGGCCATATGCATTTACTGCGTGTACATATTTCTGGATTGTTCCGGAACTAACTGTCTGCTCACTATTTTTCAAAAGAGACAGTGAGGGATATTTGATTTGATTTTCGCTGGCAGAGGACAGGGGCAAATATAGGAAACCCAACTGCAGTGAAGCTGAAACCTTGACTCAGACTCAAATTAGGTATAAGAAAGCAAAAGATGTGTCCTCTTTCCAGACCTGACAAAAAATGTATTCTATAACTTTTGTGCTCATATTTCTTAATCCTTTCATAGGCTTGCAAAACAGATACACTGTACTCTTATCTCTGAAAGACAGTGGAAATGCACAGTAAGGGCTATTTTATCTGCCAATGATGACTAACAGGCTTATTTTCATTCACCACAAGAAGAGTAATCGGTCAACCAACCTCTAAACGTAATTACCTAATAACCTGGTGACCTGGTGATGTGCAATCATATCAGATACAGTTGTACCAAAATGATATCTTCAGATACACAAGTACAGATGAGAGAAAGTTCATCATCATATATGATTATTTGATATAATTCTTTACTCTCATTCTATACTACTAATATACAATTAACTGTGTGGTATAGAAAGCAAGAGACCATTTTATGATACTGTCATAGACTAAACGAATATATAACTGCTCCTATCTCTGAATGATTGCTTTCTGTGTAAATCTAAACTTAAGATCATCCCATCATTTACCAGAAACAACACCAGTTCAATTCATGATTGCTAATAATAGATATGATGTTCATTTCATGATGCAAATCATATCAGATAAATTGTACCGAAAGGATATTTTCAAAAATGATAATTCAAATGAGAGAAAGTTTATCATCATATAAGACTGCTTGTCATGTTAAAAAACACCAACTTGTACACCTATTATAAACATGTACACAATACTGTATTAACAAAACCTAGCACATTTATATTTTCAAACCACCATTACACAGCAGTCACCAATCTGCTAATCTTACATTCAGTAATTTTAAAAAAGATATCATTGTCTGTGGTTTTTAAATAAGAACAAGTTACGAAGTCTTGAGGCTTGTTTTATGATGCAAATCATATCAGATAAATTGTACCAAAAGGATATTTTCAAATTTGATAATTCAAATGAGAGAAAGTTTATCATCATATAAGACTGGTTGTCATATAAAAAAAAACAACTTGTACACCTATTATAAACATGTACACAATACTGTATGAACAAAACCTAGCACATTTATTTTCTCTAACCACCATTACATAACAGTCACCAATCTGCTTATCTTACATTCAGTAATTTTAAAAGATTTCAATGTCTGTGATTTTTAAATAAGAATAAGTTATGAAGACTTGAGGCTTGTTTTATAATGCAAATCATATCAGATAAATTGTACCAAAAGGATATTTTCAAATTTGATAATTCAAAAGAGAGAAAGTTTATCATCATATAAGACTGCTTGTCATGTTAAAAAACACCAACTTGTACACCTATTATAAACATGTACACAATACTGTATTAACAAAACCTAGCACATTTATATTTTCAAACCACCATTACACAACAGTCACCAATGAACAAAACCTATGTTTAGTTGTTGGAGGGGAAACTGTCAGCAAAAGGATGTTTTAAATCTACATGCTCTTATGTTTGAATGTCAATGCTCTTTATTTGAAACTAACTAAGGGACCAACAAGCTATTGTGTCTAAAACCAAACAGGCTGATGTCTATCTAGCATATTAATATTTTCCAATAACCATTACATTACAGTCACTAAACTGCTAATCTTACATTTTAAACTATCTTTTGTCATGTTTATAAACCGATAATGAATACTGGATGAGCAATCATATCAGACAAAGTTGTACCAAAGTGATATCTTCAGATAAACAAATGCAGATGAGAGAAAGTTCATCATCATGTATGATTGCTTGTAATAACACCAAAAGATATCAATGTCGATGATTTTTAAAAATTAGGTTAAGATATGAATACTATCATAATTATTAATTTGTTTCTGACACATAGTGTCCTTGTTGTAATCCTTTAAACCTAAGTATGTACTGCTTTTTAAGCTCAGCTAATGTAATCGGGATAAAACTGATTTCTGAGCACTACAAAATTTATTTTCCTCATTTTTTGTTATCCCTGGCCCAAGACAGTAGGTCAGAAAATGGCTGCTGTTTCACTCTAGTTAACATCGACAAACTGCTGCATGCTAACATTTCTGCAGTGACAATACTAGAGTATCCTGCTTCCAGCCAACATTGTTTTTCCCCCTGTTAATTCTTAAAAGGGTGAGTTGGCTAGTTAAACTGTGATAACTGCACCTTTTAGCAACACACCAGATGTTAGCAAACCCCTTTCTTCTATTTTCTTTGTGTTCACAGCTGTAAACTCCAGCAGAAAGTTCGGATGAATTGTCCACTTCTGAACTTCAGCAGTCTTGTTCCAGGACTTGAGTTTTGCATGCACATTCATTTTACAGATCTGGCTTGTTTGTATGCAGACTATTGGTTCTTGGCCTCTAAGGCAGATGCACTTTGACTTTATTAATTGACAAATTAACGATCTCACCTCAGCCATGTTCTGCTTCCGCAACTGTTTGGTTTCCTCGGTGTAAGCATTGTGGTCTGTTTCAATGATGATGAGGTTGTTTGACTCAGGGTGGATGATAAACTTGCGTGGTGTATACTGTAGCGGCCAGGCGACTTGATTAAAGACAGCCCCCAATTTTTCCAAAGCCAAAATTCTACAAATACACAAATCAGATGCAGTCAATTCTGAAAAAAGCCTATCATCTTGTGATAGAATAGTCCAGCTTTCCCGAAAGATCAATTCAATAAATTATTAACATGCTAAATAAATACAATCAACATAGACCAAGGGGAAGACATAAAATATTGCGACTCACTGCAGCCCACGGCCAGTGTTCCAAATTGGGGGGGTCCCCCCCCCCCCAGCCTCTACGTAATGAGTACCAGAGTTAACACTGGAGTAAGTGGAGGAACATCGCTGTAGCTACGAAGTTGCATGCGGACAGCGTCACAAGCGGACATTTTCTTATCAGCTGTCCATATTGGTGGCAAAGCACTTATGGTTTATAACCGTGTGCAATGACACTGGTTCACATCTCCTGACTTTGCCTCTATGAAGCAACAGCCTCAAAAAACTCTTCGTGTAAACTCTGGTTTCAAGTTCTGGCTGTTTGTCCACCCACCTTCAGACTTTATGTTTTGTTTTATAGGTGTGGCTTATTTGTATGCAGACTTGGTTTCTTGCCTCTCAACTCCAATGACATTTTGGCAGGAGAAAGTAGGTCTAGGCTTGTTTTCCCCATAAAGAGGTTCCGGAACCCATATGGTGACCTCAAAGAAATAAAGATCAACTTATGCAATGCATTAGAAAGAGCATACAAAAGATCTTTACATGACATCTCCCACAGACACCTCGATAAAGTAAATGGGAGGCAGCGAAGTAGTAGTAGTAGTAGTTGGAAGATAAGATTTCAGTCAATCATGGAGTGAAGAATTGTTTTTCCAACATAATTATCAGACAAAATTAGCTAATCTAAGGATCATTAAGGCCCGGCTCACTAACTCAATTGGTTTAACCTGACTGCCTGGGGACCAGGTGATGAACTCCTTGTGGTCAGAGTTTACGCCCAGGGATTAGGCAGAAAAGCCCCACTTCTCCCAGATTTACGGTATCTATCATAAAATCAAGGCCGAAGGATTGCGATATCCACAGTACCCAGCCAAAGGGTTAATCAACAACTCATGGTTTATGAATAATTTTTCCGAACCACCATTAAGCTAGTTAGATCACACCTTTGTCAACTGTGGTCCATAACTTTCCAATATACCCTACTGAAATCAAAACATATTTGGCCTAAAAAAATTTTTAAAGCATACTGCTCCCGGTATACTATTCAACAGTTTAAAATAGTAAAAAGAGCTAGGGCTACATAATCAGTTCCTGTCAACCAATACTTTAACTGGTTTTTTAATTACAGTAAAACCTTGTTGACATGAAATCCCTTAAGAAGAACACTAAATTGACATGTGAACGAAGTGTGATCCCAGCAGGAACCATACTGTGTATGTGTTTGCACTAATTCTCTACTTTATCTTCAGTATGGGATATATACCTGCAGTTGTGTGCAATCATATCAGATCGAAAAGTACCGAATAGTTATCTTCAGATGTACTAACTCAGATGAGAGAAAGTTTATCATCATCTATGACTGCTTGCTACAATCTTAAATATAAACCTAAGTAACACACAATGAAACTAACAAAATCTGTAGTTGAAAAAAGAAACAGACATTGCTAGTGAAGAAACTATGACTCTTTTCTTCCTCTGTGTTACATAGCTTGTATCCAAAAATTGCAGCATCTGTTTGCTGGATCCAACATGCTGTCTGCTGAGGATCAGTATTTCCCAACCTTTTTTGTGCCATGCCCCACCCCACCTAAGTCTTTCTAAAATTCTTATGCCCTTATATAACAACTTAAACTCTGGACAAATCAATTTTCATATTCCCCCCCCCCCCCCAATCCTGTGGGAGATGAGCCCCATGTTGACAAACACTGCTGTAGATCCTATATTATACCTTAGTTTAGACTATGTTTGAAACAAGGACCTGTTTCACACAACCGACACTGGGCTTATGGTGTACACGGGTAACGTCGTCAATGTCAGCTTTCATTTTTCAAGAAATTTATAGGCCCTCATTTTGGTCTTGCCAACCCAGTGGGGCTGATTAATTAATCACGTATCTGAGCAGATTTAAACCCAAGACCTTTAGGCTGATTGGCAGTCATCTAGCTGCTGAGCTTTGCAATCATATCAGATAGAAAAGTACCGAATAGTTATCTTCAGATGCACTAACTCAGATGAGAGAAAGTTTATCATCATCTATGATTGCTTGCTATATAATCTTAAATCTAAATAAACAACACACAATGAAACTAATAAAATCTGTTTTCTTCTCATGTACACACAACCTCCTCATTTTGTCTGAGAAAAGCTCACTAAATACACATGATGACAACAACTTTCTTGAAATCCCATGCTTTAAGCGTGGAACACTTTTCTTGAAGCTGGTGGGCTTTATTAGTCACACACCAGCACCGAGACTCCCACGCCTCCCTATAGCTTAATATTACACCATTGTCTAGAAAGAGGGAAACGTACAAACATAACAACAAAGGTGCCAACATATCCTCAATTCATCTGTCAAAAGTGATCATCTGAGCATGCACAACAAATGGAATAAACCAAATACACATCGTACCTGAGTGTGTTAGTGGAGATCGCTACAATTCCTTCTGGACATTGTTCTGAAGCAAAGCCAGACGCATACTCCAGACTTTCGTATGACAGTGGTGTTAGATGGAACCTACTCTGGTAAGTATAGCTCAGCCAGGTACGACTTGACATGGCCAGAACCTATCACATAAACAAACTTAAGTAGATGTATTATGTGAAGTTTTCATTTAAGATCTCAAACAAGTGAATTTTTATTTAACTTCAAAGTTAGTCCTAAAAAAATTGTTTTTCTATAGCTGTGTGAATATGTCAGTGATTGAGTGAGAGAGATTCAGGGAGTTAAAGAGAGGGGGAAAGGGGGAGAGATGTATAGGTGGAAAGAAAGAATAGTTTAAAAAAAATTCCAATCATATACTGTATACAAGGTGACTTCATAACACAGCCCTAAACTAACCTAGCTCCATCTCTATAGGTAATATTAACACTCAAACGGTAAAAAGATGAAGATAGTCCAAAATGTGTCAATTGGCTAATTGATAGGCAGAGAATATCAAAGACAACCTGTTGGGAAAGTTGACCAGGAACTGAATGGATTTTAATCAATCTGTAACTGTAGTAAGCACCTAAAAAGATACATCAAACTTTACCAAACTACAATTTACACACACTATTGTGTATGTCCGTTGTTTAAATTCAGAATATGGAAACACTGCTCTGATATTCTGGAAATTGCATGCTATTTCACCAAGCTGAATCAGCCACAAAGTTGCCCTGGTCAAGGAACAAGTCTTGACATCTAAAAGACAGCACATAAGTAAGACTCTGCAGCAATCTTTGCTTCATTCAGTATCAAGCAAGGAACAGTAAGAAACAATTACTTACAGCCTCAGAGCCCTGCATGGATATTCTGAAGAGTTTCACTGGCCTAGAACCCAGATACCTTGTACGTGTGTCTGATAAGTCCCCAGTCACTGTATCTAGAACTGTTCTCAGTAATACACCGTTCTGAAAAATAAAACATAATTATTATAATACAGAAATTTAAAAACGTGTTTAAAGAAGCAGACATTTTTGTCTGATTAGACTGCCCTGCCTTGTGCTGTATGTAAGACCTTCTCTGACAGGCTGAAACCAGACAGCAGGTAGTAGAGAAAATTAGTTTGCACAACTCTAGCACCTGCCTTGTCTTTAAGAAAACTGGCATTACATATGTACAACTATTTGTAAACTATTTATAATAATTTACTGTATAACCAGTGGAAGCGGCAGAAGTGTAAGGGCCAGACACTGTTAACTCCAAGGTCTAGGGTTCAAATCTGCACCAAGAGGGATATTTGAAACTGATCTTTGCTCCCAGGTGGACCTTGCATAAAACTGGTATCAGGGAGTGTCAATGAAAGTTAAAGTGACCCACCGAGTGTCTACTGGTCTATACAAATATTGATGTAGCACTACTATGTGCAGTACTATTTTCTATTTTTTCAACAATGTGTCACATTTTTTTCATGAATTAAAATATTTAGAAACAGTCTTACTATCTGTGCAAGATATCTGTTCAGCAAGGTAGTTATTTTACTACTTTGTTTTGAGTAAAGTGTGCCAAAAAAAGAATGCTTATAGCCACAAATGCAAACCTACTACACAAAAGTACTGACTCAGCCATAATTTCCTCCACAAAACATAGTAATCATATAAAAACCATTATCAATCAAAAGGTCCTATTCAGAATATTGTTCTCTTTGCTGCACGCCTTAAGTCTCTCTTTCTCTGGCCAATTCTCTAGCCCAATGTGCTTTCACAGCCATCTTTAATGTCTTCATCCACATTTGCTGAGGTCAGTCTCTGCCTCGTTTTCTGGAAACTGCACCCCCCAGCCCCGAGACACTTAATATGGCTTTAACCTTGGCTGTTTATAGGCCGTTCTCCTCGATGTTCAATTCATGCAGAATGTTGGTGTTTTATCTTTTACTTGGTCCAAGGTATTTATTCTAAGAAGAAATTTTGTATGTGACAATTCAGTTCAAACTGAAAATTGTTTCCTTCACAGACTGAGTACAAGTCTGCGTCTCACATTCATATGCTGCCACTGGAAAAATACATAACATCAGTGTGCAAGAGAAATCCTGCCTTCGTTACCTGCAGTCCAATGTTGAGATAAATGCCTCCTGCACTAGCTGTTTCTCCAGTCTCTTCTTTGGCCTCGGTGCCACCCATCTCAATGATACAGAGAGATTCTGGTGGAGCTGGCAAAGCTTGCATACTTAGTGGTGACAGACAGTCCTGATGAAATAACACATAATCTGCATTGAGTGGTGAAGTATGTCAATGGTATTCTGAATGCATGCAAACGTAACAAAAGCTTATAGCTAACAGTCTGAAAAAATTAATGATGTAATTAAAAAGAACGGTTCAAATATTTCATACAAGGTCAAACAAAAGAGCTGGCTCAAGAATACAAAGTATACATGGGAAATGACACATAAATCATAAATGCACATGTATATACTCATAGACGTAAGCAGGAAAACAGATTGCTCAAGAAATCAGATCTTTAGAAACAAGCAGAAATTATTGAGTAAGCGAAGAGCATACCCATAGATACTCTTCTTCAGCAGCAAATGTCTGAAGGTGTTGATGTGACAAAGCATCAGAAAACACATTAAATCTTTCAAGCTGACATAGTATAATTATTAAAGAAACATACAAGAAGTAGAGCACAAAGGTAAAAGATGTAATGATGAAAAGATTAATTACACATCAGAGAGAAAGCCAATCCTTATCCAGTTGAGGGAAATAGAATAAAACACTATATTTCCACAAGTCGCTGTGTGGGGAGTTTCAGGGCCCCATGCCCTTTTAAAAGTGAATGCAGAAGAAACAAGAGAATCTGCAAATATACTTCAGTGCAATAACCAGAATAAATGTAGCCACACTGATTCAATACATACTTAAATATAAAACAGCTCACTTACGTTTGGATCCAATGAGATAATCCTGACAGTGTTGTCTGCCAGACCCACAGCCAGAAAACGGGAACGCAGTTCACCAGCTGGCACTCTCCCCAAAGCCATACAGACTACATTGTTGGACATTTCTTTTCTTTCAGTGTATTCATTCAACTGGCCGGTCTGAAATACACAATAGATAAAATGCTTACCCTAATAAATAAAGTCAGTAGTTATGAAGCATCCATCGTGATACCACCAACATCACAAAGTGAATTATACTACATAATATTTGGCAAACCTGCTGATCAAGACGTCCAACACAACAGTTTTTTTCCCTGGGGGTTTGCGCGGCAAAGTGGTCAAGCCGTTTGCCTCGCGCTATAAAGGTCGTGGGTTCATTTCACGGCAGCGCCGTTCGCGAGTGCAATTTTTACGGAGATCCTGGGGATCATCATCAGAGGTACGGAGGTCGAGCTCTAAGCGACCTCTCGGCAGGCAGCTAGCCGTTCTGCGGAGAGTGAGCCACATGAGATAAAACCCAATGCACTGAAGTCAGTCCTCTCACTTTTTTTTAAAGGTGTGCCTCCCCTAACTGTTGACAGTTCCAGTCTACATGCAAGGCAGCAGGGTTATGCCTGTCTAGTGTCTATTGCTCTTAATTACACGGAAGATCCTACCGAGCTACTGATTGGCATAGCTCTTGGTGTCACTGGAACTCACGATCATTTTTACCAGACCAAGGTGGAGACAGAGTTGTTGGCAGTTATACTATTTTAAAACAATATTTTCCTCGTGATACCTTTCCCTGGGCCGAAAAAACATGCATTGGGTGATCCATGCCCTGACCCGGATCACTGAAGAGTACTGAAAAATGGGATGGGATGTGATACTGGCTTAATAACAACTTATTTGGCTCCGGCATATTATGCATCAATTTCTAATCTAGATGTGCAAATCATATCAGACAAAATTGTACCGAAAAATATCTCCAGATACTCTTGTTCAGATAAGAGAAAGTTTATCATCATATATGACTGCTTGTTACTAACACCTTATCCTGATTCAATGAAAAACAGAAAATTTTGCTGTTTAAAAAAAAAAAAGAAGCTATTTGGCCAAAAGGAAAAACCTTTTAAATGCTATATTTAGTTACCTTTTAAATGCTATATTTAGTTAATGTATTCATATCCTGACCACCTAAACGTTTGTGCAGGTTCAAAAAACAGACATTAGCATAAATTATGAGTCTTGTCAACAGGCAACTACAGCTAAGTCGAGAAAATGACATTTATATGGAATCAGACCAGGTAAAAAGTGTCGATAGCTCAGGGTGAAAGGGTTAATAAGTAAAATAAAGGAGACCTTTTATGAGTGAACCCTGGAAAGATTCTGCACCACTTGGTGGTGAACTGATGTATGACAAGCTAGATGTTGTGAGGGCCCTCCTCTAGGAGAGAGTGAACAGTGCGGAAGCGCAAACAGATCATTACGGTCTGAGGAGAATGGCACTGCAGGGAGTTACCAGGGGATCTGGCCGACGCTCAACACTCAAGGGAAAGGCGAGGCAGATATACAATAGGACAGTTACTGGTGTCATCAGAATTGGAACTCTTCGTTTGCTGCTGAAGATGGGAAGAACAGAGCGCTTATGGGAGTCCCGAGTGCTAGATGTCCATTCTTAACTCAAGGTTCAACACTCAACCCTGGAAAGAAACAGCAATAACAAGTATACCCAGAAATTAAATTAACCTCTATGGGTGGATCAGCTGGTTTGTGTCATAATCATGTTGTCAGGTGAAACACGATAAACATCATTTCCACCACTACATAGGTATCTTTCCTGTGATTCAACTTTACAAAGGGGAATCAGAAAATAACTGTGACTGGTGTGATTATTGCTCACAGACCCCATGAAGTTCTGGATCTATTAAAATTTGACTAGCACCCTGTATGTCTAATGAGACAAGCTCTAACAGTTATCAATGGCGGCATATAAATTAGAATACTTAACCCTTAGCATGAAATCATTACTGCTTTTTACAGCAGAAGCATGGATAACGGCTGAATATTCACTTATAAACATTGGCTAACTGCAATCTTCAGAGAATAACGAAATTGAAACAATTTAATATTTAAATCTGAGTCACAACATGAAAGTTGAATTAGGATTTGAAATCATGGCACTCTGGACATTCTAATTCCGACAGCACCAGTAAAAGCCTGCACTTCCGCCTTGCATTTTTATTGATTGTTAGTCTTTCGACAGCTCCTCTGTTTACTCCTCACAGCGCCATTCTTCTCAGACCATGCCTCTCCAAACAGTTGACTGGCTCCCAAGGACCCTTACAACATCTAGCTTGTCGTGCATCATCACCAAGTGGTGCAGAACAAGGCAGGACCTCGACAAAATTACCAAAGGAAGCTAACTACATGAGATACACTTAAGCGATGCCTGCCACTCTGCAAGGAGAATACCTGTTTTCACCTTTCCCAAAATGCTCTGTGAGCCAGTTACAATTAACTACATGCCCATCAAATGGTTCTCAAGGCAGTCAAGGCTGCAGTGACTGCCCCCACATAAGGGTATGGCACGACATAGAGACTGCAGGTTCTATTTTGAATGCATTTAGACTGTGTCCAACGTGGTTTATGTTATAAACTGCATATTCATAAAATGGCAACTGACCTGTTGCCACAGAACAGGTGGTGCCTCGTGCACTTTACATGTGCAACTACAGCTGTCAACAATGAACTGCAATTTTAGTGCCTGACTTTTGTGTTTGCACTTCCGACAATTGCCTCATGCATTTAATGTGTGGGCATGCTACTGGCTTCGCCCAAACTAGTCTGTGTCAATTATTTCATAAGGGACAAGCAATGGGCATTCTGTAGTTGTTTTTTCTGTCACATGAACAGGAGCAACCAGGCGGTGATCTGTCTACTGTAAAGCTGCTACTGCAACTACCTAAAATAATGCAAGATTAAATCCAATAAACAACTACTTACTGGATCCATCTCAAAGTATACCAGCTCTCCACCAGTCAGGGCTATGACAACCTGCCTCTGATTGACGGCACATTTGACTATGTTCTTCTTGCCTGGTGTTTTCCATTCATTGACACGTTTATCAGAACGAATATGACGAATACCCTCTGGGTAAATCTGAAGAAAAAAGATATTTTCATCATCAACTGTACAATAAAAGAGCCTTAAGCATTTACTGACACTGTGCGCAGTTTGGAAACCTAGCCTGCTGAGTAACAAGAGAGTTAACTCCATGAAGATGCCCATGAGATAACAAATGTACGATATATTACTTTTAAACAAACAAACTATACTGTGAAAATCAAAAACTGGACCCATCCGATACCACTAGGTTATCAGACATTGTGCCAGATCCTTACTTTTTTTGAAGATCAATCGTCACAGGTTTATGATCAACATCATGCCAGTCACCTGTTTCCCACGAGTTTTAGGTTACAAAGAGCGGGCAGTTCTGAACATATTTAAAAACAAGAATATGCCAAGGAAAACATTTACAGAACAGCCATTCGATAGCAAATTCATCTGAAGATTCTTGGTGGGTTTTTTTAAGTGTAAACGATGAATGAAACTGGATAAAATACAAGAAGAAAGGGGGTGGGCTACTTTACTTAAATATATGACTTAGTAGGCACACAAAAAAGCACTAGTACTGTGATATCTTTTACAAAAAAGTTAAAGCAGTATCTACCGCCAAATTACATCTTGTAAATTTCATAACTACAGTTTGCACAGAATGAGGCTCATGGCCATTCATATAATGCAATCTATTTAATCTTCTGGACATTAGAAACCATTACCCCAACACATCTCTGGTAGCTGCATTTCTGTACATTAAAAAATCTAGGCTGCGCCATCTGTATTAAAAACCAAGAAAAACACCTAAAAACCTACCCATAATCAACACCTACACTAAAACATGACAGCCATGGAAAAATATTGCCTAAAAGGATTAGCATCAAATACCTGCACTAAAGCATCAACGCCAAGTTGAGAGCATGATATGGTGGGTGTTGTTCCAAGGAAGCCGGAGTCTGTCACTTCCTCTACAGTTTCTCCAATGGAAAGTACCAGGGTGGCATTCATGAAAGACACTATGATGTATGCATCATAATCATCTGCAGATAACAAACAGACGGTATAAATACAACAGAATGGAAATGACATACATCAGATTATACACTTGGTTCACCATCCACGAAATTACTTTCAGCCCCCCCCCCCCCCATCATTTTTTCTCTCTCTTCGGAGACCAACATCTGCTAGGCTTATATCCTGGCAAGAGTCACAAACAAAAGAGTGCATCTGAGGATCCTATAAGATCCCCAAAGTCTTGTCTTAAAGGGTCACTCTAGGATTTCAGATTGCCAGTATCTGGCAAAATGTGGAGTTTAATTTGGGTGGAGATGATCTTAATAGAATTCCTTACAACCTTTATGTATTTTATACCAAAACATAATTCAAGAAGTGAGTTTTAGCAAATGAAGTCTAGTTACCGAGTACCAGTAAAAAAAAAAAAGCATGTTCATATTTTGGAAATCATACCCAACATCCTGCAGTCTCTAACCTACAGCAGCTACTCCCTGCCTGAAATATTTCACATTTGTTCTACAAATGTCCCAAGTCAAACAATCCCATTCTTCATCTCCTTCAGGCAACTTTACTAGAGACATCCCTTTTCACAAATATCTATTACCATCTCATCCTTTACTTGATTGAAGTTATCATTGACAGCACAAATGTGGCGTATTCATTCAACACATTCCAGGAATTCAAGACCAGACCAGAATAAGCAAATGTACCACATCATTTTTTTTTATTTGAAAAGAAAACACAATGCCATAAAATATAACTGTAGCGACAATTACAGACTCACAACATCACAGGGGATGGGTCCATATCCTTACCTTGCTACAAGAGTTAGGAGGCCCATCACCTGTGAAGAGAAAGTAGGCTTGGCATTGGATTTTGAGCAATCCAGCCTGCCGGTTTGATTAAATCTGTTTGAAACTGTTTTGGACACAAACTGTCAAACACGCAGACAAACATACAAAGTCTAGAAACAAGCTCCTAATGCAGGAACAAGCAGCTGCTGTTGCACCTGGACATTATGAGATAAGATGACTTCCATCACAGAAGTCTGTAAAAGGTTGAACACTAATGAATTCTTAATAATAAATATGATGATATTATTGCCAGAAACAGTAAATAAAATACATCTAAATGGCCTAAACATGTGCGGCAAACAATGTTTATTGTCATTTTAAATATTACAATCCTGTGATCTAACCACTGAATGTAACTAACCAATATCAATAATGACAAACACAACAGCATAGAACAAATATCCTCGCTTCACATAATTCCTAATACAGCATTATTCAGTTCCAAACTCCCAAATACTGGCACTGCAAACATCCTACCACAGATACAACAAAGTAAACAAAAAAATGTATGTAAACGAGTCACACGAAGAAACGCCTGGTTTGCACTTCCTGGGACAACAGGGTTAAAACAGCAAATGGGACTGCAGAATTTTAAATATGAAAAAGAAATAATCATGACTGACACTTCAAACCAGACATCTGAAAAAAGACATAAAAATATTTAGCAATAAATGCTGTGCTGGCAACATCTGTTCTGTGAACAACATAAGCCTCCTAACTGCACACAGCAGGAATAAATGTATATTAGTGGGCAACAATACAGCATCACACTTTAGTCACACCTATAATAAACAACTATCAAGTTTACACTAAACTTTCTCCTACATATCAACATAACAGATTGTGATGTTTAACAACCCAGCAAAATATTTGGACAGACATATCCAGGTATATACAATTTTGATCCTGCATGTAAATGTTAACATGTAAACAATATCTTCAGTAACCTTTTTAGTCCAGTGAGACACATGGTCCACGATATTCTCTAAATCTAAAAATTTTCATTCAATGTTGCTTAACATTAAATAAATACTCTAAATTATTTTTAAAAGTTACACTGTGCATACCGTCCCTATTTGGTTATGAAAGGGTTGACATTCACTATACTTGAAAGTCGCACAAAAATATTGCTAACCATGCACATTTTCACACATATTTAAGGACCGGCTGAACTCTCCCTAAAAGATGAAAAAGAGATGATCATTCATTTGTAGGCAAAAGTCTGAAAAAGGTTTAACCTAACCATCAGTGTGTCGCTTTACAGTCCAGACAGCGTTTGGATTACCGGGTAGCTCTGACACGGCCATCTCAGACACCTGAAATAAAAATAAATTGTTGATACTTTATTATTTGAGGTACCTCATTAGATTCTTCTGTTATTATGATCCAAACTGTTCTATCTGAGATGGGTGCCCTGAGACTCAATAGATTACACTCTCCCCATCCTCTAGTCTATTGTCTAGTCACCTGTGGGCTGCTCCATGTCCACCTTTTACTAAATCAGTCTCTACACAAGAACGAGTGCCCCTGGAAATTACTAGCACATATTTTAAACAATCATACGTCTTTTCCGTCTATTCTCTAGAAGTTATAATGTATTCACATAATTTCCCTTTCCCCATCCATTGCCTCTGATTACTGTTACCTATACAATGTTTCATTTAAACAACCTGGAGAGAAACCTAAGAGACAGCCCCCACACACACAAACTCTTTAGCCCTACCAACACATGTCTATACAATTTGGAATACATGGGGGAGGGGGCGGGGGACCACTTCCACTATACACCAGGGGTGCTTGCTTAACAATATACATTTGACCATAACCCTATTGTCTAAATCAGCGCTAACATTATAAAAAGTATGTGCCTATAAATATCCAATATCTTCCATTGAAGACAACATTGCACTGCATACAAATGGGCTGATCATTTTTTGTGGCTATTTGTTTTCCCTGTCTACTTATCTAGCATCTTGAAATATCCAGCGATTTATGAAAACATCCCATCTTTTTTGGCATGTAACTGTTTTGTAATCATGTTATTTAATGTTGATGATTCACAGGTATACAATGTCGGAGGCAGTACGTAGTATTCAAAAATCCTACCCTGATTTGGACCGGCAGGGAGATGTTATATAGAATTTTCATCTGGAGGGATGCTGCATTACAATTACAGAGATTACAACACTGATGACTAACCTCTAAACCATGTCGCAAGACTCTTAAAGTGGACCTTGGTCCTCGACCACACAATGTATATAGCTGGGGTGTGTCTTCATTAGCTAAGTCAGCAATCTGTAGATAGAAACATATATTCATTCTATAGTATTTAATGAGACACACAAAAACTAACTGTATTTCCTTTCGATGTGGTGAAAACAGTAGACGGCACACAAATAAGCCAGTTCAGAAAGATAGAAAGAAAGAGATCAAAGGAGAGGGAGGGGAGAGACAATGCAGAAGACGGAAAGGAGGGGACAAGAGACAGAAGAGTGAAAAAGGGAAGAAGAGAGAGAAGGGGGAAGGGGTGAGAGAAAAGAAGATAAAAGTTATGGGGGATTTCACTGCTGATCTTGGCAATCTGTAAAGATAAACTAGGCTAAAAATAGAAATTCAAGTTTCTAGGTCACCTAAAAACCCTGAGTATGAGAAACCTGAGACCTCGCCAGGCCTTAAAAATTTACCTGCATGGTAACAATTGGAGACAAGCTGTCCATCTCATCCACCATCACCAGATTTTTCAATTCTCTAGGGGAGAAGTGGAATGTGTCTCCTTCTTCCAGCGGGTTTGCACTGCTGAACATTCTTTCCCCATCATCATCACCTAGATGTGCAATCTGGTACAGGTGGCTGAAAAACACACAATTTAAAACTGTTACAGCCAGTGAAAAGATATATCCTAAAATTAAATCAAACTGTACTTGTAGATGTAGAACTATCTTGAAAACCTCAGTTAATCCGAGTATCTGGCTTCTCTCGAAATTCTTGTTAACCTTGGGCTTTCCCCCAACCTTCCTAATCAGGGTGAAAATAGCCCCCATTACATAAACCAACATTAGAAAACACATGCTTGGGTCAGCTTGTGAGCCAGTGAATCATTTGTTCAACAAAAAGATTTACAATACGGTAACAAACTAAGAATATTTTTTTCGGACAGCTTCCCGTCACTAGTTCAGATTTACTGTTTTTAGTCATGGCAAGTTTTTGCCATTATTTTAATGACAACAGATAGCCATTATGTAGACTGTAAGTTCAGTAAGTAGTTACCTTTCCCCCGCTTCTGCATACACGGCCTTAATACTGACAACATGGAACGATTGGTTTTGTTGAAAGCTAATGCAGTAAAAATTCAGCGTAAATTTGACATTAAAAATGTGTGTTTTTGTTCTTTCAAGATATATTTTATACGCTATTTACTATTTGTATTCGGCCGAATAGTTGGTCCTGTTATTCGCATTCGACCGAATAGTGAAAATCACTTTTTGGTACAGCCCTACCGATTACCCTGATTTACAAATGCCAATGCTTTGGGTTTAACCCACTGACTACCAGCGTCGCACGTTATGCTGACATATACTTCTTGCCGCCAAAGTCACACTTCCTGTGACTGTAGCTTTGGACACTCGCCGCCATGTTAAAATTGCGACCAATTTTCTCAGCTCCCATGCCAGTGTGGCATTGAGGCAATTTCCAACACTGCGACAAATTCTCGTAACCATCCTTGTGGTCATAAATATAAAGGATTTTTCAGTTGCCTTTTTTGCCTCAACAACAACGAATCAGGTGACTGGTCGACAAAATCCATCATCAGCAATTGCGTGCCACATTCTAAATTCCGGGCACATCATTAACAGGGATGATGCATTTCGAATTATTTACACATCGGCCAACCGTAGATTACTCAGATACGCGGAAGCGTCCGCGATCCACCGGTTAAAACCGGATCTCTGTAGGCAGAAAGAAATGGTAGTTTCCTTAAGGTTACCTTGGTGAAACAGACAGTGTAGAATGTACTCGAATTTGTGTTTCAGTTTTTAGGATTCAGCTATTTGCTTCATTTATTCACTTGTTACTGTAGTATGCACCTGACGAGATACAGCGAAATATGCCAGGCAATAAATTGTGCAGTCTATTGTTTGTGTCTTCTTTGTTCAAATTCACATCGGGGAAACATTGCTTTGAATTTTTTGCAATAATCTACAGCCACATGATGATAATGATTAATTCAGAAACAGTAAACCCGACTTTTTTCCCTTTCAAATGTGTTCATGGTTCAATTTTGTGCAAATATTACAAACATAATAAGAGTTTTTGAAAAATATGATATTTTTGTATTAGTTTATATTGTTGTCAGACAAAAGATTTCCAGTTGCTTTTTTTTGTTGCAACAATCTAAAGCCTCATGATGATGATGATTATTTCAAAGTAAACCCCTTTTTTTTCCTCAAATGTGTTCTCGGTTCAATTGTGTGCAAAAATATATGATAAATGTTTGAATATTTTTTGAAGATATGACATTTTTATTAGTCTATATTGTCAGATAAAAGATTTTTCGGTTGCCTTTTTGCACCAATCTTCAGCCACATGATAATAATGCAAAACAGAATAAACATCTTTTCTTCTCTAAAAATTTGTTCTTCATTCAATTTAGGGCAAAAATACAAAATATTGTGAGATTATATCAAATAGTTGTGAAGCTGTGGCATTTTTAGTACACACTAAATTACGTGGTATCTGGGGAAAATGCAAGGGTTAATGGGCTTGGTAATTGGTAGTCAGTGGGTTAAAACTCTATCGTAAGATCCATAACCAATACATTAGAGCCAATGCAATCAATATAGAATTAATCAAGACTTACTGATTTCCAAATTCTGCAGCTACAAAAAGAAACCCAGACTTGAGGACACACATGCTGGCAGCTATGGGGACTGTGTCAAAATATTTTAGGCGAATTTCTGTAACCTGAAAAGTTGGAAATACTTGTGATTTTTAAAAAAAGTTTATGAAAGAAAGCACAGATACAATTTTAAAGAAATGCAACACAGTAATAAGTACACCAACAAGTGAGAAACAGACAGCAATGCTCAAGTTTTAACACATTAACAGCTCTTTTTTAATTCTCTTTTACTGCTTCAGGTCTTGAGGAATATAAAGGTTGTGGTTTTTTTTTCTAGTCGTCTCAACCATTGAAATCTGTTACAGAGTTTCTCTGAAGTTATCTTTCCACCTTGTTTTTAGTCTATCTTGTGTTCCATATCGTTCTCATGTGGTTTATATCTTAAATGGTATGGTATCTTAAGATATTCTAAGTGAGCAAGCTCTTTCCTCCTGCTGTTTTGTACCTTTTGAAGCTATTATGACCACAGCTTTCACCAACAGCCGAGCAACTCCTAAAAAACAGCTTTCAAATAGACTTACCATATCCTCATCAGTCTCCAGTGTGATTTTAAAGATGTCACCCTGTTCTGTTTGAGCCAAGAAGAAAAACATCGACTGAAAGAAGAAAAAAACAATGTAATACTGTGTCTTCATTCAGTGAACCTATTAAATGTTTGCATTCCAACACAATAGAAATTCCACTTAGACTGTATACTAATATACTAAGTAACTCACTCTCATCACAATTATGTTATCACATCGAAATCACTGCACATTTGGCATTCCCATGCATGCTCAGTCCTCTGATGCAGCAACCACTCATACTTCTAATTATTGTTCCCATTAGAGGTTGGTTATAATGTCTCCCATCTCGGCCTCAAAGACGTGCTTCACCATGCTTTACTCCCACAGCAGGCAATCATCATTTTGATTTGCCATTATATGTCACACTTGCAGTGTATCCGTTCATTCCATTCTAAATAGTGCAATTGCCATAGGTGGATTCGGGTCTAGTCCCTGTGACCTTTCTCATCAGCATCAGGGTTTTGTCATTTTCAATTCATTTATTTCTATTTAAGTGCCTGATATGGGATTATTTGTTCGATTGTTTGATATTTGTTGTGTTTCTTTCTGCACATTAAAAAAGCTAGATTTTTTACTATACATAAAAAAAAACATGGCCACAAATATACAACGGGATAGAAGTTGAACAACATTGTTACCCGTGTCCTACTTACCATATGGCTCATCTATATATATATATACATATTAAAATAAATTTTGTTTGTTCGTTCTCTATATTTTAGACTCAAGTCTAGCTACTCCAGTATCACAGTCTGTAGATCTTGGACAACTGCTTTACCTATCTAATGGGCACCAACTTTCTTAGGGGCAAATTAAGACGTCAAACAAGTCTACAAAAAATCTAACATTTTTTAGTTTCAGCCCTCACCTGCAACATGTTTTTCTGGCTAGTATCCATTTCCTGTATTTACGCGTCTCAGAAGTTCAACTGACTAGACAGACATGTGGATTTTTTTTTAGACAGACCTCAGTTAAGTAATTTTCTGTATTCTTGTTTGTAACTACAAATATCTACTCCTGTCGTGCACTGATGAATTTTTTCTAACTGAAAGTCGACCAGTTCTACTTACCGTTTGGTTTGATATCTATTCACGTCTGTTATGAAAGCTATCCAGCTGGGCTGAGGGTTTCTCGTTCTAAGAACACATCTGCTACATAAATTAAACAACAGATAAAACAAACCAAAAGCTCACCTTGGTCTTGTGTGTGGCACTGCATACAAATATCATTCCTCTCTCTGGATCATCAAGGTCACACTGTACAAATAAATGGCAGTTTAATTTATTTATGATCTCTCACTTTGTGCTTAAATTTAAGAAGACAAATATTTTATGTACTCATCAAATTTAGAGCAACAGAATATTTTAGGTGCATTATTGGAAAAATTAATGTGAAACAAAGGTGTTGTCATCTTGCACACGATATGTGTCCTGTATCTGGCAGTAGTATATAAACAACAATATCCTGTTAAACCTATCTGGATCATAATTAGAACATATATATATTTTCTGTTTATTTCAATACTGCATATTCATGCTTATTTGGGTTAATACTGCACAGATTATAGATCAGACTGTAGAAATTTAGCATAAAAATAATTGTATTGATAATTATAACCATCATTTAGTTGTGTCGTTATACACTATTTAGGGCTGGCAGTGTATTCTTCTGTTCCACTTTCTGCAACTGTTACAATATCATCGACAGAATCCAGTCAAGCATTTTGGACCCCTCTCAGCAATGTTTTCCTTATGGTTTTCTTTTGGACATGCTGGCTTCCTCAACCTGTTCGACATTTAAGTGCCTGTTTGAAGATTCTGTTTGCTTCACCTCAGGTCATTCTCATCCTTATAACTGCTGATTAACCACTTTAATATCTCCACACACAAAACTAGTGTGTTTTCATAACCAATTCACAGTAAAATGTCAAAAATAAGATTACTGTACCCTTCTTCGAGGAATGGGACACCTGATATCTGGCTGGTCACCCAAGTTCTTGTATGTGACGTAGTTTTCTGAACAGATGAGCACACCACTGGGTCCATCATGGCCACCAGGAACTAGCAAAATAAACAAGATTTTAGTTCCCATAAAGTTGTTTAACCTACTGAATTTCTAAAAGTTGAGTATATTCATCATTTTTACTCAACAAAAAATTTGACCAAAATCATCACTTTCAATTATCTCAGTCTTTAGGAAGAAAGAGACAGACAAGTTTAGGCAACTTAATAGACAAGAATTACACTTTTCAGACACTAAGGTAGCTTTTTCATTACTGCTATTATCATGAGGAGATCTTCTGGATTATACAACAGGGTTTACTAATGAGCACATATAAGACTGTAACTGGCACTCTGTGCTTGCTGTTGAAGGTGAGAATGGAGCACTTATGGAAATGCCACAAGTGCTGTTGATTCTTAATCACTAAATGGATGAATTATATCAGTTTGACTATAATAAGGTAAATAACATGGTGCACAGACAAGGAAATACCTGAAATCAAAAAGTTGGCATGCTCCTCTAATTGTTCTGAGTATTTTCGAACAACGTGATTGAGACCAAGATCCAGTTCATAGTAGGTGAGAAGCTGCTGTGTTTTCAGTGCTGCTTCTCCAGAGGGGTCACTATCTGCTTCCTGCACAACAGATTACACAAATATGTATGTTTATGCTGTAATCTTCTTTCACATTAACAAGTGGTGATACTTTTAAAGCTCATATACACAAAATTTAGTAAAAGTAAATAACTTTTCCAACAGCTGCCCATCAGACATAAGACTGAACCTTATTTTTTTCAGACCAGTCTGCCCTCATTAGGCGATGTGATCGACATCATGCTTTAATTCCTGTTACCCATTTTAAGTTGGGCCAACCTAAGAGTTGTCAATTTTACAAATCTGCCTTAATGTGGATTTGAACCTGAGATCTTCGGGCTGGCAGGAACCTGTCTAAACTCTGGTACTGTTTCTGAAAACATACACTTTGGGCAGGTTTGTCTGAATTATTTGTTTGCATGTCCTTAGGCGTGCCACATTTAGAGGCTGCAGCAACAGCACTGGTGTCACTTCTGGACAGACATTGGGTTATTAATTGTGACAGCGGAAATACTTCAGATGATATTAATTCAATCAGAAGTTATGGAGTGACTGAATGCATGGTTGCTAAAGGGCTGGAGCTGTGTGTGGTTTGAAAGCTTTATTTGCATGTACTGTCTTAAACGGTGGGAAGTGATTTTAGACAAAAACCATTACTACTGATACCAAAGCAAAATATGTAAACTGGTCAGGATATTTGTCGGCAGCCCTTTGCATGACACAGTTTTGTAATGATAAACTGACTGTTAGCTAAGATGCTACGCTAATGTTTCAAACAAAAACTTGATATTTAAAAGGGGTCATAATGTGGCACACATTAGATATACTGACTTCACCCCTGTCATTCATTATCTCAAGCATGTATCTCTTAATATCAACAACAATGGGTGCATAACTAGTTAAGCACCACATACACTACCTAGAGTGTGTGTTGTCTGATGTCTTGAAATTATTTGCAGTTATACTGACTCATACAAATGTTTGTCTAGAAATGTTTGTCCTTCAGGTGGCTACGGTTACTTAACTGCTGTCTCCACAATGAATTCTTGCAGTAATGGATCTCCAAAACGCTTTATCTTTACCTGTGAATGTACTCTCTCAGACTGATGTTAGCCCATCAATTTCTATTATCATCCCACTTTTATCGCTGTCTGCCTCTTACTCACTTGCCTCATCTTTTCCCCCTAGCATGGCTATTAATGTTGTTTTAATATAGCCAAAATATTTTATGTCTTTTACCAAATAACTCTGAATAAAAGGGTGATTATAAACTTTAACACATTACTTAAAGCTTCAAATTGAAGAAAACAAACTACTGACCTCATAATCTATTTCCAGGCAGGCAAAGGTGGGATTTTCAAACCCAACATCAACTCCAATCATGTGGTAAACAAGTGTGTTTGATTTATGAGCTTCCAGTGGGGAGGAGATAGTCAGTCGTGCTTGTGCGTCACGATTCAAGATATATACCAGTTTCTGCTTTTCTACAGCACCTATACACAATATGGTGGTATTTACAGATTATCGAAAACAAAAGTATAATTCAGCTTCATGCACAAATACATCAGGAATTATTTTTAAAAATATTTATGAGCTACAATGTGTTATGAAAATTAGTGTCACTGCATTCCTATGTACAGGCAGTCCTCCAATGCAGTTGATATTTTAAGGTTTCTTCTTCACACTCACTGGCTGTAAATTCTAGGTGTTAGTTCACCTTCAGACTTTAGTCTTGTTCCAGAACCTCAGTTATGCATGCACATTCGTCTTATCTGTATGCAGGCGCTTGGTTCCTTGCATTCTCAGGCAAATCAAAAGTAGTAATACTGACTGTTCCCATTTACAGTTGGTTATAAATTTGCCTATTTTGACCTTGAAATCTGGGTAGACGTGTTCCTATGAAGTAAACTTTGGCGGAAAGTTCTGGTTGTTCACCTCAAAATGTTAGTCTTGCTCCTAAACTTTAGTGCTCATGCACATTGGTTTTACACTTATCTGAATGCAGACTGCTGGTTCGTTGCCTTTCAGGGAGATGCACTTTGAAGGAAGCCCCCAGTAAGTCAACTCTTTTAACACATTTGTTGGGAGGCAGTGAGTCTATTCTTGTTTCCTTTCACAATGGGGCCTCGGAACACACACAGGAATGATAGAATACAATAGTGAAATTTCTACTTGAATAAATAAAACAAAATATACATATATTTTATCTTTCCTTTTTTTTTAAGGAACATTTAACAGAACACAATTTTTAAAAATAACAATTACCAATCATCACAGCCCTGCCTTTGGGATCTACAGCTAGGTACTGGCCGGGCACAATTCTACGACAACCACTCTTGCCAAATGTCTCTTGGTGAACCTTAAATAAATAAAATAAACCAAGAAAAATTAACCAGATAAGAATGCCAATAGTGCATTCACAAAATTACTCAATACTTTGTCTGCAGGCTAACCAGATTAATTCAACATTTGTATGTGGTCATACATAAGATGAATTCTTCCTAGCACCACTTCTTTCTGTGTTTAAAAAGCACACTCTGCATTAGTCCACAGTCATCGCATTATCCAGTGCAAACAACTAGTCGAGGTGAGTGTTGTCTAGTACCTTAAATATACAGAACATCACTGAACATCAATTAGCTAAGAACATTAATTAGCTTCAACAAGCAAAGGTACTATCACAGAGAAATTTACACTGCAATGTTTTCTCTAAACTTGTTTGCTCAGGTATATACAATTCAAGTAGAATTTTTTTTAAAAAGAATCTGCTTCCTTAGGCTTTGCAAGTAGCAGGGTTGTGTCCTTTTTTTGGACCTGTCTACCGTCAACATTGTTAGGGGTGGGGGGGGGGGGTGTCTCTGGAGCCCATAAACCCTACAACACCAAAGTGGAGACACACCAGAGGAGGTACTATCTAATATGAGTAAACCCTAAAATCCCTAGACATCAATGATTATGACTGCAACACTTTCACTTAATAATCCTCTTCCTGCATCTGCCTTCAAGCATTTTTCCAACAAAACTCTAATTTCAGTATGGACAAACAGATTAAACATACAATCAGTATTATTAAACAAGAACAGCACTGATAAAAAAGCTCAGTATTTCAGAAGCAATCTTCCCAGTACAAGATATTGGCTAACTACCTCATCCTGTAGGAAATTAGCTGAAAATCTAACCAAACATGGGCAGGCTGAAAAAGGGCTTACTGTGTGTTGGCCAAGTCCTATTCTCTACGAATTTTACAAATTTCCCATATTTTGCTTCCAGTCTCAGGGCTGAATCTTTAAGGAAACAATATAACTAAAACTAAGTTTCACCCAAAAGATCCAAATGTAGAATTCAGTAAAACCTAACCTTCACAAATTATAAACTCCAGGATTAAAATACTGTCATATTTACCCTCTCAAAAGTATTCTTTGAAGCAATATATTCCAAGATTACAATCCTGCCAGAGTCAGACCCAACCACAACATAATCTGAAACATGATGAATACAGTGTTTAATGAATAAAACATAGCAACATCTGACAATTACTTTCTGCTATAGAGCTTCCAATTAATAAATGAAAACAAATAATCTCCCCGTTTGGGTTCCATGGCCCTGTTATAGGGAAAACATAAACAGACCCACTGCCGGCCCAAAAGCATGCTGTAAGAGTCGAATGATTGAGAGCTTCCTTCAAAGTCAGAGTGCATCTGCCTGAGAGACAAAGAACCAGTAGTTATACAAATGAGTGGGATCTCTAAAACAGATGCACACGCAACACTCAGGTTTTGGAACAGGACTGCAGTCCAGAAGTGGATGAACAACCAGAAATCTCCGCCAGAGTTTACAGACGGTGAACGTGAAAAAGAAGAAATTAACTATCCATCTTTGCACAACATTATTATCGATTTGTTTTTACATACATTTGTTAAATATGTAATGTATATGCAGGGAACAGACTTTAATGTATTAATGACTACTGCAGTGGCAGCAAAATGACAAACTTGTAGATGAGTTTTAAAGAAACTCGTTATGCTAGAAGTGGTTGAACTGAATGCTCAACTTTTTTCTTTTACTGTGTTCCTATTCATCTGCGTAGTGTATGTTCATCAAGAACTACTGAACTACCTGAAATACAAAACTAACAAAATAAAACTATCAAATTCATGACAGGTGTTGTTATCTGCATACAAGCTAGAAAACTTACCTTTAGTTCCACCTGTCAGCCTAAAAGGCATAATGGATCTAATAATTCCAAAAACTTCTGTTGAGAGCACAGGGAAGATTTTCCCAGTGTTGGGGTCATGTCGAAACAGTTCCAGTACTTTGCCCCTGGACACAACAATTTCTTGCAGCTTGGAGCCTGAGAAGTTGCCATGAATGGCAGTAACAATTCCCTGTGACCTCTGAAGTGTCAGATTATACAGGTACATACTGGCAGCTTAGCTGACTTTACTCATCCTAGGAGAACATAAACAGAATGAATACAATATTAATTCACTTATCACATTATATTTTAATGAAGTTCACAACCGAGACTAGCTAAATTGCATTCTTTGCTATCTTCATGAAAATTACATGTATGAAGCCATAATCTCTTCCTAGGTGTGGCATACCAATGTCAATAAATCACATGAATTGTATTTTTTTTTTCTAAACTGCCTTCGGTTGGAATTTGCTCACTGGTAAATGTTTTAAGACAGCAATATGAATAATTTACCCCACAACCAGGTATTCAAATCTGTTATAAACTGCCTTCTCAGTGTTATATTTGATGTTTAAACAAATAAACACAAAAAAGCTGGCTTTTTATGCTGTGCTCTACACAGGCTAATAAGGTGAAGGATAAGGTATGCCTTCAGGCATACACAGCTAGACCTACAATTTATAGATCAGTCAGCACTCACTGGGCGATGGGGTCGATGTTGAATGAGTCAACCTGGTAGCCCATGTCATTTATTAACGAGTCTGGATACATGCAGACTCAACCCGCAACATTTGGATCTGCATGCAAGCATCCCGCAGCCACACCACAGCAACTCCCTGAAGGTCAGGCTAGGAATGCATTTGTTAATTTTATTCCAGTAGTCAAGTTTCTCAAAAAAGTTTCCCAATGTCTGAAGTGTGTGTGGCATATACACATATATCCTATGTTATGTACTCACTACGATATTTCAGTAATAATTTATCCCATAAGATATGAAAACAGTTGGGTGCATAATTAAATTATCTAACGTGGGCCGCGTTAGCGCAGTCGATAAGAGGCTCGCTTTCAAATCCAGCTGCGACTTGCTGCAGCCACAGTCAGTGTTCGAAATTGGGCGGTTCCCAGGGTTCACCCAGTGTCTAGGAAATGGGCACAAGATTTTACTCTGGAGTAAATGGAGGACTGTCGCTGTAGCTACAGGAGTTATGTGCGGCGACACAGGTGGACAATTCTAATCAGCTGTCCGTACTTGTGGCAAAGCACTTAATGTTTATAAATGTGTGCAATGACGCTGGTTCACATCTCCCGACTTTACCCTTTTTTTTTTTTAATCTTCAAGATAGCCAACAGTTTGTTTCACTCAAGGCTGTTATAGTGATTATCCAAACACTGTCTACCATAAATCATTTATAAGAATAAAATATAAACAAATGTACAAATGGATGATTAGATGATGAATTAAACTATTACTAGCATTATTCCATGTGGAAAACATGAAGAGACTCAATGCCTCCCCAACAAGCATGTCGGAGTTGACTAACTGTGGGCATCCTTCAAAGTCAGAGTGCATCTGCCTGAGAGACAAGGAACCAACAGTCTGCATCAGGTCATGCAATTTGCAATAAATACTCTCAAGATGACAGCTGGAAAACAAAATTGCCATAGTATATATTTATATGAAGAGAGAGAGGCCAGTGTTGAAACAAAAAGGTGTTGTTCCTCACCATCACAGTGTCTACTTGTATAAAGTTTTTAAAGTAGGGCTACAAATCAAATCTGATGCCATGACAGAAAAAGGCGACACGCATACATGATACTACTGTGTACTGCCAGACAAAAGCCAAATACTGATTTAAGTATATTTTTCTTTTGTACCCAAGCAAATCTTACTTTATTGTCTACTAATTCAAATAAAGGCTCTACTGGCAAATCCGGACGAAGAATAAACAGCCGTGGACGACTTATTCAGAGTTCTCTCCCGTGGCCGCACTCCAAACAGTGATCGGAAAAGCCACAACAAAACAAAGAAGACAGTCACGTCGACATCAGGGCTGCCAATGCTTGGTTGTTTCCCCCAGATGTGGGTTTTTTTTCGACACTGCAGGACAATTCTGGGTGTTTTTTTGGGTGTGTTTTGTTTGTTGGTGTTTGCCGGATTGTATGCTTTAATGATCAATAAATTTGCGTGGTTAGGGGGTAGGGAGTAGGATTAGATTAGGTTTAGCGGTAGATTTGACAATTTTGACGCCGGAGTTCCCTATAATCGCGCACAGTCCCATACACACACACAAACAATCGAGGGCCTCTGGATGCTGGTCAAATGCACAATTCGCCAACGATTGGGGGGCACCAGCCGCACGCTATTGGCGTCATATTTGGCAGAGTTTTAGTGGCGCCACTCCCACAAACATCATATTGTCGGCCAGTATTTCGAAATCCTACGTCTAAATTTTCACATCTAACCCTAACCCTACCCCTAACTCTAAGCCAACAACCGCATGATGATGACTACACAACCATTCACAATGCCTCACGCAACCGTACGCAACCCTGCACGCAACCATATGATGATGCCACGATGCCTCACGCAACCGTACGCAGCCCTACAGTGACTACACGCAACCGCAGGATGATAGCTAAGTGTGTCGTTTGTTTTCCGATCACTGTTTGGAGTGCGGCCAAGGGAGAGAACTCCGACTAAGTCGTCCACGGCTGTTTATTCTTCGTCCGGATTTGCCAGTAGAGCCCAAATAAATTACAATTGTACAATTATTTTTATCATCTAACACTAACCGTGTAATAATACTGATTGTATATTACTTTACTGTACAGTACAGTAAAGTAATATACAATCAGTATTATTACAGTATTAGTACAGTGTACTACTAACTATTAAAACGGTGAACTTGGAACTCATGTTTCATATTTGAAAGAAAGAGTAAAGTAAGCAGAGTAAAGTGACTAGACAACTAAAATGGATCACCATGAGATTGGTTTACGTTACACTAGCATCCCTTGGAAAAAATACTAACTCAAAAACGTACCCGATACGTAGATTATTAATCGTAAGTGTAAGCAGGAGTGACAGATGTCTTGTCTTGATTACGCCGAAGACGGGCCATGGGTGGACGGGTCCAACTGATTACCGGCACATAATAGCAAAATGCGATTGGATTGGAACCCAGGAATAAGCATTTTTTTTTAATTAAAGCAAACGCATCTTATCAAATGTATTCTTTAAATATATATATATAGCCAAAAATTAGAAATATAACAGCTGCAGCGAAAGTTTGATAATATGCGATTGTCAATTGAGAGCACTAATGGCGGAACAGGAATGCTTTGAGTTTAAGTGTAGTGGGGGTAGAACTTTTGATTATCCATTCAAAATATAAGTAGTACAAGAAATAACACATTACGATGAACGACACTATATGTAAGATATTTAGTGCAACCAAATTGTTCAAATTAAGTGCATACCAAAATTTGATGCCACAAGATTGAAAAAATTAACACTATATTCCAATACAAAGATGGACTGTAAACTTCCGGTTTCACGGAAACATCAATCCCATAAGCAAGGTTGCCAGATAAAAAACGTCATTTTATGCCAAACCATCACCCAAAATATGCCATAAAATTGCCAAATAAAGTGTAACATTGTACTCACTTCACATCAAAAGCTATAGATTGAATTCTTCACTGTCATCCTCACTGGAACCAGTTGAAGATGCAGCATAAACCTTTTCGGATGTAAAATCTTTAAGCATTTTCTCAGATGGAATAAGGTCTTTGCAACATTTCTTTGATATCAATAGTTCTGCTCTAGTTCTGACAACTGCATCAAGAAAATCCCGTTGTTTTTGTTTCTTGCTTTTGATTTAGTTGAAGTAACAAGAGAGAATATTCTCTCAACTACAGCATTGCTAACGGGCATTATTAAGCAAATAAGGGTGAAAGTGGCTAACTCTTTAAATGCCTGGTGTCGAAGTACGCCTATCCAAAAATCTTCCCTGTTTGTAGGTAGTCCATCCTTCTTAAATGAAGCTTCTTCTTTCCAGTTGACAACAATCAGTTTTCTGTACTGTTCTTCTATAATACTGATGTTGTTTTCTGCCAGGTGTAAAAATGATAGCTTTGAAAACTGTGTCCCTGATACTTGATTTAAAACTGCCAAAAGGCTCAGTTGTGACAGATTTTGAAATATATTCTCGGTGGGAAGTCTACACGTAATTTTATTGAGAGCTTCCTCTAGCACAGACATGCATCTTTCATTAACATTGTTTATTTCTATCTGAACTTCAGTCCTGTTATTCTTCTGTAGGAACGCATTACATTCCGTTAGGAATTTAATACCAAAGTCAACGTGGTGAATATTTTTTTTTTGCTCATTGACGTCATACAGTCTGTTGTTTAGACTTTTCTGGTGCATGGACAATTCTTGGTGTAGTTCATGAGAATCAGCTTTTGTTTGTTGGAAAAGACTGTTCAGTCTTTCAAATTCTTGTACAATTGGTGTCGCAAACACAGTACAAATAATTATTGTGGTCTAACAGCATTTCCTTTAACAATCTTACTTTATATTTTGTGTCAAACGTTGTCTGGGCTAATTCAGCACATGTGAAATAAGTTTTCAATTCTCACCAGTTCACCAACATATTGAACATAATCTTTCCACGCATAAGCAACCTAGTAGATGACAGTTTCTCAAATGGAAGAGGAGCAGTTCGTTCTGATTCAAACTCCGTTGATGTGTTCATCACTCTAAACAGTTCTTTATAGGCTTCTCATCTGAAATCACTATGACAAAACTACTGAGGTGTTTCTGACAGTAAGAAACCAATATTTGATGGCAGCTTGGCAATTGCACTACAAATGCAGAGTGCTAGGGAATGGCAGATACATTTGAGTTTTACACAAAAAGGAAACACATCTTTAATCCTGGATCATACAAAGTTCTTGCACCCGACCATGTTTGAAGCGCTACCTGAAGCAAACCCAATGCAGTTTGTAAGACTCTGACCACACTTTTTGATTTCCTTATCAATGAAACTAAATACGTTTTCTCCTGGAGCCACTTGCAATGAAATTAAAGTAAGAAATCCAGTAAATATTTCATTTTTCCTGTCACTGAAAAAACTAACTATAATGCAAAAGTACTTTTGAGTGGAAACGTCAGTAGACTTATCTGTAATGATGGCATATTTCTTGTTCCGAAAAACCTCAATAAGGCCATCCCTAAGTGCAGGCGATATTTTATTTCTTATTAAGCATAAACATTATGCTGTCCCAGCTGAGATAAAAAGACAAATTATAAATACAATCTTTATACCGACATTAGGTTATCAATGTCAGACTTGGACATTAACAAAAGAACACAAGAGAAGACTAACCACCTGTGAAATCAGATGTTTGAGAATGGCTGCGAATAAAACCAGAAGAGATCGAGTGAGAAACGATGTGATTACAAGAACTATTGGAACCATACCCATCGTTAAATTTATTGAGAAGCAAAGAATGAAATGGTTTGGTCACCTAATGAGAATGGAACCAACGATGCCAGCATCAAGAGCATACAACATGAAAATCGAAACACCAAGAGGCAGGGGAAGACCAAGAAGAAGATGGATTGAAGGAGTCACGGACAACTTGAGACTTCATAACGTCACGGCATATGAAGCGACTGAGCGCGCCCTGGCTCGGATGCCGATCATCTGATAGACTGCGACGCCTAGCGGCACAAGCAGATTTTGACAAAAGAAGAAGATTATGCAACTGTGTGTGCTCCAATGTACTCCCATGACCATGTGCTCTCATAATTTCCCTTAAATGATCAATTCTGCGCATTGCACAATGGCAGGTCATGCCTACGGCAAGTTGCAACTCTGCTACATTAACTTTATCATTACTTTACCTAGGAGTTATTGTTGTAATAAGCTGTGACTGGCTTTTTGACGGAGTTTTCATCCTGTGTTTTTCGGATTTTTCATGATTTGAAATGCTACTAATTCTTGGTGCAACAGTGCACTGACACAGTTTACAATATGCTGCCTCTGATCCATCTGAGGATCTTTTGAGCCATGAGTATGTTTTCTCCCAGTTACTATTATACTTGCGATTGCTGTCATAAGATGCTTTCCATTTTTTGGATGACGTGGCCATTGGTAAAAGTAATAAAGCCTATCACAGATAGAACTAGGTCTATATCCTATCTATTTTCTGTCCTCAAGTAGTTTCTGAACAGTCTGAATCACTTGGTATCAGTGATGTGTTTTCGTTTTACATATCGCATTTTTTCTAGTAAATTAACGTAAATTACAGGGGTTTATAGCAGTCACGATCCGTTTAGGAAGACAACAAAACAATAAGAAATGGCGCGAATCTCCGTCAGTCCGCACCAGGACATCTCAACAAAGTCAAACTGAAATAAAGATTTTAACTGTAGGTCTACATTGCTTTTAGTACATTTGCGTGTTTCTTACAGAGGAACCATGAAGAAAATGTGAGCACATCTTGATAAGAAATGCCAGGAAAAACCCAAATATGCCAGAATATGCCAGTTCATTATGTTATGCCAGTTCAATTTCAAATATGCCAAATTTGTGGAATCTGGCATAAAAATGCCAATATGGCAACCCTGCCCATAAGTCTTTTAATTGAGTGAAAGCCCTTGATCGTAGTCATCACACACGTTCGGTTTGTAATTACTTACTGGAACTGTAAGGAATAAAGAACAGTCAATCCCTAGCCGCACAAGACTGCAGGTTACACTGGTCTTATATGACCGTTACTGATCCCCTAATTATAACTTCTTAAGGGTTGAAAGGAGAATCTGGGCTTACTCTATTGGTCTGCCACCAGCACTGAATATTTAGTTAAAGTTAGTTGCGCATCCTTTACAGGACGTTGCAGAACCAACCCCAGGATTTTTTGGTTATTGTTGTTTTTATAGGCAAATTTACGTTCAGTAGTTTGCCATTGCTTCTGGACTGTCGGCTTCTCGATACCACTGTCGAAACCAACGAAGCGCGTTTGCAACCCCTAAGCCACAGACGCCGACCTTCTTTCTTTCTCTTCTTCGATCCTTCTGTTAGAAAACTTATATCAGGAGACCGATAGCCTTTATAAAAACTTTTGTGCAGTCCCTATCTCCTCGTGTACTATAAAGTTTTGACTTCATTGTGCTTGGAACAGGCCAGATTAGGTCTCTGTTGGTAGCATACAGTTGACAGTATTGAAGCAAAAACTCAGCATTTTCTGGTGCCAAAGTACAGGGACACGTTTCCGTATTTCCTACACCGAAAAGTCTGAACATATGTTGACGAAGTCTTTTGTGCCTTGTCCTTAGTCCGAATATAATACATTGTCCCTCTCTAGAAAGACGATAAAGCGAGTCTTGAGAATACAATTTGGTGTATGTATACAGCGACCTTTCTTGGATACTAATAAAGGTTAGTTTCGTGTTTGTTCTGTATAATGTTTGCATGTAATGCATTGTAGGTATTTTGTGTGTGTTTTTACAAGTGATGCCCTTTGTAACTTTTGTGTATGTTTTGCAAGTCCACACATGGTTAACATAAAAAATTAAATTCCAACATGCATTAATTAAAATTATTCTTCAACCTCTATCTGGTCTAGGATATGGGGGGTATCTACTTGGGAAAAAAGTAACAAATCAAATATTGCTGAGTTGTATTTCGTACTAGGCAGGCAAAACAAAGGAAATACATATTTTGTATTTTACAAGCCGTTTTGGTCTGAAGCCTGTTCTTCTTTTAGCCTTCCATCTATAGAATTACTAGGCTGCGTTGTCTCGAAGCATGGTTTCCACCTCGAGTGCTAGAGGTTTCGGGTTTAATCCCCGGTAAGGGCTGAAATTTTCTCACGTGGACTTGGACTTCTAGTAATTCCCCCTGGTCTCTGGGTAGTGAAATCGGACGCCCGTGTGTATTGTTGCACAATCAAAAGATCGAGAGAAAAAAATAGCATAACGGCACTGCCCGGGCACACATTTTGGAGTCAAAAATCAAAGTATTTCAGGATCCTCGCCGGTACTACAGAGCCTGTGCACTGTGCTGAGCTTCTTCGGACTCAGACTTGAGTTAGAATGAGAACAGAGCATTTATGGGTTACATCCGTGTGCCAAGATGTTGATCAGTTGTTCACAAACTTCAAACCTTTTCAGTCTCTAAAGTAACAAACTACCCAGCTATTATAATCAGGCAGATCACTTTTTTTAGGCAGTTTGAAAATTACTAAATAATTTTGGGACAATTTTCAGGTCAGGATGAGAAATGTTGAAGAAATAAACATACAACGTGTTAAAGAAAACCAGCTCACACGACAACGAGCAACACTTTTGAAGTAAACTTCTGTCTACCACGGTAAATCTAACTAGTGCTGTTTAGTGTTTTGGCAAACTTATGCTGGCACAGTCAAACTTGGACTTTTACTAAAATTACTGTGAGCAAAATCAAAAGAAAGGAGATGAGGTATCTTATGCTGTTGGAACAACAAAACATGACAAAGTTAAGAAATTAGACAAAGACTAGGCCTGAAATCAGTCATATGTTAAAAACAACAAACAGATGCGATAGTTTTGGCTATGAGATGAAAATGTCCTGGTACGAACCTCCACACAGAGCCCCGCTGAAGAAGTACAGCGGGCACATAGCAAGTAAAAGACCAAATCTTGCCTTGCCGACTGGCGTGGGCGATCATGCATCTCCACAATCGGCGATCCGCTGCTGCGTGTATCAGTTCCTGTATTGACATCCCTCCATGCCATGAAAAAAGACTGTCAAGAATTTGCTCTTCCCTCTGTCTCTCTGTCGTGAGGTGAGCAGCCACCCTACACAATGGAAGAGTCGCGAATTTGATTTCCTCGCGCTCAGCCAAATTTCAAACTTAAACCCGTCCGGAAAGGTAAATAGTCCCTCCTTGTATTGATCTATGCCTTTATCTGGTAAAATATTCATTTCTAGACCCTTTAGTTGCTTTGATAAATCTTCATTTTCAAACTTGCAACTGTAGGTTGGCGAATTCTGGTATTTTGTTTAGAAATTCTTGTAAACCGGTTTACTCCTTAGGCAGGAATACAAGAGACTTCTTTCCTAGAGACGCTAGTTTGATTTTGAAAAAAAAAAAACATTCTTTAGCCTGATCCCAAAGTGTCAAGACGTGTACACAGTCTATCTTGGAAGATTTCCTAAGCTTGAGTAATTTGATTATAGTTTACGAGTACCATAAATTATGTCTTTTTAAAGCTGGCCACTGCTGCAGAGAGGGCAGAGTCAGCTGTGTGATCGCACATAGTTCGACCGTTTTTGATGTCCAGAGATTAAGATCCGAACCTTAGACCTTCCCCCGAACAGACTAATTAGTTGGTGCTCTACATAACCCACACCATTTGTAAAGATATTAAACCCTACCAGTAATTATTCTCTGACCAGTCAAACGAAGTTTTGTGTCGCATAACTGAAATAGGGAATTTAGGTCATCTTTAACCGGCAGTCAGGGCTAGGGCTCTGAGTCAAAGGTGTGTTTGACACAGATTCAGTGGACGTGTAGTGAACGGCCTGTGGAGACGGAATAAATATATATATATATATATAGGCACTAACTGTAAACATTGTATGTCTGCGAGTGCAGATGTGAGGGTGGAGAGAGGATGATCTATGTGTGTTAGTGTCTATCTATCTCCACTATATACCTTGTTTTCTATCTGTTGCACTATGTTACAGACAGATAAAAAAAGGAGACATTGTCTCCTGTTCTTGAGAGTTACACTCTGAGGAATGGTGAAGGATAGCAGAGTTGGGTTGAGCTGATGTGTGATTAAGGGTGATTACTAATTCTGAGTTCTTTCCTGACAGGATGATACCTCCTTAGAGATCAGGCAGACGAATCATAGTCCAGCCAACAACCACCAACCTATACCCTTCTGTGCACCAAGCATAACCAAAAGTCCTGCCCATTGTGCCATCACCTCAAAATGGCAAGAGCTTGCTTGTGAGTTCCAGGACGAGTGGACAATTGCAGACATCTGTGTTATTAATCCAGAGAACCAGTCTTCAAGAGCTTTGTTGGGCTCTGATGCAGTTTTTGTGTCCTGACCTGTGAGAGAGACTTGTTGAGTTCCTATGCAGTTCCTGTATCCTCGATGGTGAGGTAATCAACTTGTACCAGATCAACTCGAGGCATAGGTACCTGAGTCAACTACAGTCGAATCACCATGGACTGAGGGGAGCATTGACCTACGAACTAGGCTAAGTGATCACTTATTCATTATCATGCTCTCTTCCCACAGCACCTTGAGATGCCTAGGATGAATTCATGTGCTCCTCAAGACTACATCTGGCTGCTTCAATATCTGGGTTGTGTCAATGTTTCCTGAACATTCTTGAGAATCTATTCATTATTATATATATATATATATATATATATATATATATATATATATATATATATATATATATATATATATATTGTACTTATTACATGCAAACATTTTCATGGCTGACTTGGGTGTCCCTATTTCACCATTCTAACTGTCTAG
The DNA here is from genome assembly GCA_905116865.2 of Candidula unifasciata. Taxonomy (NCBI): domain Eukaryota; kingdom Metazoa; phylum Mollusca; class Gastropoda; order Stylommatophora; family Geomitridae; genus Candidula; species Candidula unifasciata. The sequence continues at coordinate 504,685 of CAJHNH020000413.1, read as the reverse complement.
CTGTGATGATTGTGTGAGCAATAAGTGTTATATGTGTTAACATGGTTATGATAGTAGACTATCATAACCTGGGAGCTATCTTTTTATAGTAAAGGGAGTGTCCAGCCAAGTGTACCTAGGAATATTATATATTTTGTAGTGCCAAAGCTTCAATTGCCCTACTCCTGAAATAAATTGAGCGTATATTGGCCACGGGGCATCCCTTAGACCAATACGATCCAACTACTCAACATAATTATTTCAGAGTGCTGTTAGTTCTTAAGGAGAAATCCTTAAATCAGGCACGCGACAGGAGCGATTTGTGACACTCTCCACAGATCTTTTCAGTGGTCGCAAAATATTTCAGTTTCCCTCTTCTCATAACATACCAACAAATTATGACTTTCTCTTTCTGACTAAGACCACATAAAATATGGAATAATGGCATCAAGGGCAGCCTTAAGGAAGTTACGAAAACCATGTATACAGCCCGTTAGAAATATCACCTTACCCGCAACTCCACCCCTCCCCTCTTCCCCTCCCCCCAGCCCCTCCCAACACTTCAATAAAGTAACTGGGGGAATTGAAGAAGCAGAAACACAAGACTAAAGGAGATAACCTGCTAATGTATCAATACACTTTTCCATAGAACTGTCAACTTGCTTTTCCAAATTAGTTACGCAATCGAAGGTTTATTTTAAATCTGCCTAACTTAAACTTTTGAAAATAGATATGGATTTACCTAGATACGAACCAAAATAGAAATCTGCTTTAAAATTTTAAGTATATTGTAGAAGTGTTTCACCAGAAACAAAAATAGTTTATCAAATTTAACAATCGACACTTTACGTGTAATCTGTTCTATACTTTTTGGTAATTATTCAGTTTCGTCCTTTTTAGGACGAAATTTTTTGTTATTTGAAGCCCCACTCTGGCTTTTGCCAGGGGCCGCAATATAGGCAGGCCATAAATATGGCCAAATGTCTGAACGCGGTTTCTGGGACCTCTCCACGGTGATCCTCATCCATATGGTGGCACTTTGTGTCATCGGGTGTTTATCGCTTGTGTGATGTCCTGGTGGGGTAGAAAGTCAGTCAGTCAGTGTAATCTGTTCTGCTCATCTAGTTTCGTCCTTTTTAGGACGAAATTTGTTGTTATTTGAAGCCCCACCCTGGCTTTTGCCAGGGGCCGCAACATAGGCAGGCCATGAACTTGGCCAATTGTCTGAACGCGGTTTCTGGGACCTCTCCACGGCGATCCTCATCCATATGGTGGCACTTTGTGTCATCGGGTGTTTATCGCTTGTGTGATGTCCTGGTGGGGTAGAAAGTCAGTCAGTCAGTGTAATCCGTTTAATTCAGTTTCGTCCTTTTCAGGACGTAATTTTTTCTTATTTGAAGCCCCACTCTGGCTTTAGCCAGGGGCCGCAATATAGGCAGGCCATCAATATGGCCAATTGTCTGAACGCGGTTTCTGGGACATCTCCACGGTGATCCTCATCCGCTTGGTGGCACTTTGTGTCATCGGGTGTTTATCGCTTGTGTGATGTCCTAGTGGGGTAGAAAGTCAGTCGTCCTTTTCAGGACGAAATTTTTTGTCATTAGAAGCCCTACTCTGGCTTTTGCCAGGGGCCGCAATATAGGCAGGCCATACATATGGCCAAATGTCTGAACGCGGTTTCTGGGACCTCTCCACGGCGATCCTCATCCGCATGGTGGCACTTTGTGTCATCGGGTGTTTGTCGCTTGTGTGATGTCCTGGTGGGGTAGAAAGTCAGTCAGTGTAATCCGTTGCTTATATTCTTTACGTCCTTCTTAATACGTAATTTTTTTTTTATTCGAAGCCCCACTCTGGCTTTTGCCGGGGGCCGTAATATAGGCAGGCCATCAATGTGGCCAATTGTCTGAACGCGGTTTCTGTGACCTCTCCACGGTGATCCCCATCCACATGGTGGCACTTTGTGTCATCGGGTGTTTATCGCTTGTGTGATGTCATAGTGGGGTAGAAATTCAGTCAGTCTGTAATCCGAACCTAATAATTAGTTATTCTCTATCGTCCTTTTCAGGATGAAATTTTTTATTAGAAGCTCCACCCTGGCTTTTGCCGGGGGCCGCAATATAGGCAGGCCATAAATATGGCCACATGTCTGAACGCGGTTTCTGGGACCTCTCCACTGCGATCCTCATCCACAAGGTGGCAGTTTGTGTGATCCCTGGTGGGGTAGAAAGTCAGTCAGTCAGTCGACACTTTATCGCTAGGAAAACATAATCGAGGGGAGGAAGTAGTCAGCCTGGCAAGCTGCCACAACCTCTTAATGTTATGAATAAATAAACATGAAGCGGATGTCCTAGAAAGGTGTTAATTAGTCTTCTTTGTATTATCAAATTAAGTGGTATCTCCGAGAGAACATTTTGTCTTCATCTGCTTCACTTACTCGTCTGCCGCTTTCGGTGCCAAGAGAGAAACACGGTTCAGGATTTTGCTCTTCTGGTCGCCACAAACACTTTATACTGTTCCACTTTGTGCTCTACATCACTCTTCCCTTTTGGTAAATATTTTGTATGGTCTAATTATAGGAAGTACGATCCGGATTAAAATGGGCAACCCTACTGGCTAATGTCCTAGGAAGTACAATTCTGACTAACATGAGTACCATATAATGTTCTAAGAAGTACGATCTATAGTAACATGAGTACCAGATAATGTTCTAAGAAGTACGATCTATAGTAAAATGAGTACCAGGTAATGTTCTAAGAAGTACGATCTATAGTAAAATGAGTACCGGGTAATGTTTTAAGAAGTACGATCTATAGTAAAATGAGTGTAAGGTAATGTGCTAGGAAGTAAAGGCGACTGACGTAACATTGACTACATCATCCACCGAGTGTCGCCCCCCCCCACCCCCCTCACTTCCCCAGTGAGACATAGCATCAAATGCTCAGTCACTAGGGTAAAAATGGTTCATTTATGTTTTATAATATAGAAAGACTGTCAGAAAAAAATCGTCAAAATCAGTGTTAAAAAAAAAAAAACCAGCTGGGATCAACCAATACGAAGGTTGAGTATCCTTTACAGGACGTTGTAGAACCAACCCCAGCAGCCCCTGTCTGCTGTGTGGTTTTTCTATGTAAATTTACGTCCAGTAGTTTGCCATTGTTTCCTGGACGGTCGGCCCCCTGATACCACTGTAGAAACCAACACAAGGCGCATGGCCCGCGTTCGCATCGACTTAGCCACAGAGCGGACTCTTGGATAGTATATTGTATTAATATCTTAGTTTTTTGGCTGTATCAAGCCGCTGCTGCTACTGACCGATCTGTTCGCTGTTTCATTGCCTTCCAAGCCACAGGGACTTGGAATCGATTGCAGTACAGACTGTTCTACTGAAGAGCCTAAATGAATCAGCTGTTGCGTCAAGTCTGTAGACTGCGTGTATTTTGGGTTAACAGTTGCTTGCAAAACTGACACAGCATCACTCAGAAAGACCACTCTGCCATAGTTGCTATGCTGGTGTCTATTCAGGAAAGAACATTCCACCAGAAGTGCTTCTGACACTGCTTTATAACTGGGAGAATATGAACCTGTTGGTAACAGCTTGTTCAATTTTGAAACCATGTGGGCATTATATATAAATTCCTTCTCCTCCGTCTCTTATTGCTCTTTTTGCTGAACCATCTGTATAAACTCTAATCCTGCTCTGTTGTGGGTAAAATCTGTTGATATCCCATTGTGTAACAGACTTTATATCGATGCTGCTCATTCACGATTTGGAGGAGACGACCTGAATATTTAGAAGTAACGAAAATAAGCAACTGTGGATCGACAGTAATCGGCCTCTATCGAGAATGCTTTTTCCCCCCATAAGGTTATGGTCTCTTTTGCAGAACTGAGTTGAGTCAAAAATTGACATCAGAGCACTCGGGGCATTCACATGTGTGCTCCGTCCTCATAATCAGCGGCCAGCGCAGAGTTCCAGTACAGTTGGTACCGGTCGTAGTATGGTTATATGTCTGTCTTGCCTTTCCTCTGAGTGTAGTGAGCTGACCAGACCCTCTGGTTGCACGCAGGTGCTTCATTCTCTCCAGGCCATAATATTCTTGTATCTCTATTGATTCCGTTGCTTGTTTTTAAAGGGTCCTGACTACATCTGCCTTGTCATATATCAATTCACCTCCCAGTGGTGCAGATCCAGCCAATCTGTCTGGCTCTTCATTACCCACCACGCCGGCATATACTGGAGAAAAGATCCAAAGTATGCTCACTACCCGTGACTTTCCTAGTGAGGCTTGTCACTCTGCTCGATGCATTCATCTCTTTACCTTTCTCAGCATGCTTTCAGAGTCTGCTACATTAACGACATGTGTATTCATCTTGTTCTCTAGCCACCGGAGAGCTGCAGTTACCGCCTCCACCTCCATTCTCTTGCTAGATGCTGTGATGTCATATGCTAGGCTGTCTTGCAGTAAAGATTTTCCATTGGCTTTCGCTACGAACCCCCAGACACTTCTCTTTCCTCTCAACACTGAACCATCTGTATAGATAATCAGATCACCTTGGCGTGAATTGTCATATATCAACTGTTGAACTTCAACCTCCGTAGCACCCGCTGGCCACTCTCTGCACATCCGGCGCAATGTGATCATAGCCCTACATAGGTCAGACTTTTCCTCTAGTACTCTGACTCTCTCCTCTCCTCGCCAAATGTTCTCCAGCATGCATACTTGTCTTATTGTGACTTCAGCTTGAGCCTTCCACGATTTTCCCTTTTTCATCCTCTGACCCTTACCTGCAGCTAAAGTTTCACTCAGAGGGTCTTCTTTTTCTGCAGCTACTTTGAGGTTTGACTTAGCCTGCAGCACCTTTAACCCATCTGCAAAAGTCGGCAATGCGTGGATGTATAGCATGCACACAACTGGGGTGTCTCTTGTACATCCCAGGATAACCCGCATAGCTTCATTCTGTATGCGCTTTAGTTTCTCTAGCTGACTCTTCGAGACAGTGAGTAACCCTAATCCATAATCAATCAATGAGATGACTGAGTGCTGGTAAAGTGTGAACAGCATTCTCTGTTCCATGTCAATCACTGCCATAATCTTTAGTGCATTAAGACCTTTTTAAGCCTTTGTCCCAACCCTCTCTATGTTATCCTTGATTGACAACAGTTTAAGGATAGGAGAAAGACATGAGTACATTCAACGAATCGACGACGTTCGGACTTGTCTCAAGCATTGATAAACATTTTCCTCTAGGAGGAATTAGTCATTTAGTGATCTGTCTCTCCTCCTCCTCCTCTTCTTTATCTCTCTGGTTTTTTTCTTATGTGTACATGTACCTCTCTTTCCCTCCCTACTTTGATGTGTGAGTGTTTGCGAACTGTTAATTATTATTAATTGTTGTCACAACTATAACTAGTATATTTAAGTGTATGTATGCTTAAATGCATGACAATAGTATTTTATTTATAAATGTATGCTGGATCATAAGGTTAATGGTATATAAGAGAAAGATGATAACTCCTGTACGCCATTAACACACCCGTGTGAGTATATAGAGAGTCGGTAGTCCAGAACCCAAGTTTAAAGTGTCTCCTTCGTGCCAAAAAAAACTGCATGGTTGTGGAGTGCACAATCGTTAACGAAGGCAGTCAGGTCGTACAGGGGCAACACCTTGCTGATAGGCGTTATGCCACTGGCCCTTTCCCAAGCACGAGGGCACTACTGGGGTGACCGTTAATAAATCCTCACTACTTCCGGTCAAAATGGACGCTAGGCACGGTCACTGTTGTGAACTGTGGCAAATTTGTTTTTTTTTTTTTTTTGCTTCTGCCAGACGGTAGCCGGTGCATTTTTTGTTCCATTTGTATACTGAAAGGATAGTTTTGTCCCCCAGCTTCTGGGTTGAGTGCATGGCGTGATACTGTGAGCTGCTGATTTCATTTAGAATGTTTTTCTATTGTGACCGACGTGGTGGTGTGAATTGTAGATGCAGAAAATGGCGCGATGCCTGTTGTCGCAATATTGATGGTGCTATTTTTGTGATTAAAATTGATCACGTGTGCAACTGCTGATCTGTTTGTGACTTATGCAACCATCCATGATGAACTGTGCAGTACGTCGTCTTCTACTTGCAGTAAGTAGTTGATGACCTTGGGCTTGTCGTCTAGGAGATGATGTGTCTAGTGAATGCTCTTAGCACACATTCCTACGATGACATAACTGGGACAAGCCGACACCGACTTCAAAGTACGATACAGTTTATTGACTTCCCATCACTTACATAGAAAGTCCTGTCCGTGTCCTAATTCACAGGTTACGTGCACCACGTCGTTCAGATGCCAACATTCTCACACACTCATCGACCAGAGTTCGGCGCCTTCACTTCCACATCGCCGCATATACGGATCTGGTCATTGTCTCAAGCTCTACACACTTTGGCTTGGCTGGGCTTGGCTTCGATTGATGTTGTCGTCTGGTCTTCCTTTCGCGACATTCAAGTTTCACGTTGTCATTCTCACGAACACTCTCGCTCTAACGGTCAACACATACTAACCCATACTTGACTGGGGTCTGAACTTATACCTGCGGTTCGATAAAAGGACGTAGCTTTTTTTATTTTTAAAGGATAAAATATTTTTCTGGTGTAGCCCAAAAACGAAACTTCTGTATACTTCTCAGTCTTTTTTGCTGACTTTCTTTTTCCAGATTGGTACTATTATTGCGTTTGTTCAATCCTCTCGTGTCTCTTGTGATCAGTCTATTCATCCATCTTACGCCTTCCTCTTCTGTTGCTTTGAGTAGTTCAGCATGTATATTGTTAGGATGTTGAGCCTTCTTGGAAGCTCTTTTACAGTTTTTCCTATTTCCGCGAGTGCTATGCTTGGTTCTAAATTTCGTTTATGCAGCTATTGTTTTCTTGCGGATTGTTCCTCTGATTGTAAATTAAGTAGATCGTTAAAAGCTGACGCAATCTCTCTGGGTTCTTTTAAGGGGACTTCCGTCTTGTCATTTATATTTTCTACTATGTCATATTGTTCGTTCCTACCTCTAAAAACTTTCATTTGCTTATAAACATGCATCCACCAGGCCCTATGACTCTGCAGTCAAACCACTGATCTGCTTGTAACTGATAGCTCCGTAAAAGATATTCCAGATCGGACGTTGCCAATACACACCCAGACAGAAGTGAAAGGAGTATTAGACAAGGAAGAACAAAACATGTTGTCTCTGTCTACCTGATAATGAATACACACAGGATCTTTTGGTTCGTGTCTGCACGGATGGGTCAGAACAAAACGCATGCAAAAATGAAGTAGCAGGAGTGTACGTTGAGCATCCAAACAATACTGATATATACAGCCAAAATACCAACAGGAAAGCATTGTCACAACTGTGCTTCGGAAATTTAAAGTCATCAAAATAGCAGCAGAGAAACAACTAAATAAATACATGTCAGTTTTAGCAACTCGTGGTATTCCTGACAATGCAAGAGCGGTACTTCAGGCACTCCAATCTGGAAAATTTACATGGTTTACGCAAACTACTCTCTGAACTAGGCAACCGGTGCAGTGCAATGGATACCATCCGACTTTCAGTTGAGGGGAGTTGCGTTGAGTCAAGAATTGTCATCACAGCACTCAGGGCATTTCCATGCATGCTCCGTCCTCATCTTGAGCAGCCAGCGCAGAGTTCCAGCACTGATGGTACCGGTCACAATCTAGTTATATGTCCGTCTTGCCTTTCCTCTGAGTGTAGAGAGCCGGCCAGACATTCTGGTTACACCCAGGTGCCTCATTCTTTCCAGGCCAAAATAATCTTCTTTCTCTACTGATTCCGTTGCTTGTTTCCAAAGGGCCTTGACCACATCTGCCTTGTCATGTATCAGTTTACTACCCAGATCCAGCCAATCTATCTGCCTGTTCATTACCCACCACGATGGCATAGTCTGGAGAAAAGTAAAAACTGGGAAGTTCACGGAAATGAAAGAGCTGATAAACTAGCTAAGGAATATGCAAATGAAGAACAACCTGGTGTACTAGTATCTTATGAACAGAAGAAGAGAATAATCAAATCAATCAGAAAGTCACCAAAAATTACCAAAAGACGATTACTATCTAATGGACAGACCAAAGCAAGTCAATATTCTACGCCTTAGAACAGAACACAGTCGACTTCGCAGGCACATGAAAACAAAATTTAAAATTTACGATTTACGATTAGCACCTGAGACAACAGACCCCGTTGTCCTCGAAGACTGTCCAAAAGAGAACATTTTAAAGCAAAACCTTTGGCCAAGAGAAACACCGGTGCAAGCCAAACTTTACGGGCCGCTGACTGAAATACAATAGATTAGTTCATACTAGACACTACATTGCAGACATAGAAAATCTGTTTCAAGTGAATGATGAATGGAGAAAAAGAAGGTTATAAAAATTTTCGTAGAATTTTTTTTGGTCAGGTTCAATATTTCGCTGTTTTTCTGCAATGACGTTTTCTTTGAGGTTTCTGACATCTCTGGTTATCGTTCTTGCCTTTCTGTACTTCAAGATCATCTTCAATTTTCAACTTTTACCCAAACCTGGTATCTACATTTCTTCTTCTTCACTGCTGTTTTTACTTTCTCGTTCAACAAGGGTGTTATTAATGAATGGTCTTGTGCTTCTATTCTTTACCATTCTACATGTTTCACGAGTGCTTCTAAAACTGATCTTTTAAACATGTCCCATCCCTTTTCCGCGGAGTTGGTTTCTTTAGCTAACCTGATATAATCTCCAATAATCTTCTGAAGGTATGCTTCTTGTGTGTTAGCATTCTGTAAGTTAATAATTGTTTATGTTTCTTTGTGGTTGAATGTAGTCCTCTAGTATTCCTCCCACTGTTCATCAACATGTTCAGCATGACCGTTCATCAACATGTTCAGCATGACCGTTCATCAACATGTTCAGCATAACCGCCTTGTAATCAGTGTCTACATGGGTTGGGATTATTCTTGCGTCTGTTATCGCTTTTCTCATGTTATTTTAGTCGTCTCCTTGTGGGATGCACTATTTTGTTATTTTGAAGCCCAACCCTGGCTTTTGCCGGCGGCCCCGTATACAGCCAAACCATAAATATGGCATAGCCATGGATATGGCCTAACGGCTGAAAGGGGTTTCTGGGACCTCTCCCCGGATGTTGCTCATCCGCATGGTGACACTTTGTGTCACCGGGTGTATATTGCTTGTGTTATGTCCTTGTGGGGTACAACTGCTTACCCACCTTCTTCTCATGTTTCTCTTGGTTAGTATAGTCTGACTGTTACAGTTACGATCATTATATTTATACCAAGTATATATGTAAGACTGCAGGTGTTGGAAACAAGTGCTAGTTATGAATAAATTCCGCTGATAAGATAGCTCAAGGAGACTGCAGCCTTTTTCGTTTTTCTGACTTGTTATCTCCAAATTTTCCAATGTATTTTTCTGCTACCTTCCAGTGTCCGATTCTTGCATTAAAATCACCGATGATGATGATGACATTTTCTTCTTTCTTGTTCTTGTTAACTGTGTTAAATTAGTCTGAGTGTGGTAGACTAGTTCAAATGTGACCTTCTAGGAAGTTCGAAAACAATGTCACTGGTCTAGCATACCGACAGTGGTTTATTTAGTACTCGTTGAAAATGAAAAGACTGGGTAACAACTGGGAGAAAATGAACGGCAACAGCAAGTACTACCAGCGTGTACCCCGCACTTCGAGACGGGTAAGGGAGTGCACAAAATGCTATTTAAAAAGTGGGTACTTTATTAATATCCTACACCCCCTCCCCAGATGATGCCACAGGACAGTCCAACATTTTAGAGGGTGATAAGACTGGGTTTCCCGGCTTTCAGATGCTTTTAACGACCCCAAAACATCTAGAACCGGCCCTAACCCCAACCACCTAAGTACCACGAGAGATTGCAGCCTAGGTCCCACGACTGCATGTAGCCTAGATCCTACGGCTGCATGCAGCATATCTACAACTCCTGAAATATTCGACTGTACGGTGACCTGTGGATTTCCCCTGTTTATCCAGTACAATGCATAAATAGATTCTTTGGACAAGAATCTCGTGTGTTCATTACAGGATCATCAACGCTGCACACCGGGCATACCATCAGCGTTGCAATGTTCTTCCAAGCAGGTTACTTAGTGTTCTGTATTGGTGGATGTGGCGTTCAGGGACTCTTGTCAGAGTGTTGACGATTGTGTCTTCAGAAGGTGAATACTGATCTGTCAGGGCCCTTCTCTAAGTATCTAGGGTGGGGAATCTGGTTCCTGCTGTACCCCCTCCCCGAGAGTGGTTATACATGTCTGCTAGTGAATTTGCCCATTCTTTTACATGTCTGAGCTCGCCCAATTCATATACCTACTGGATACAATTTTCAGCCTAGGCCATCCAAGACAGGTCTCTGTTTTGAGTCGTATTCCTTTTGTGTAGGTAATAGCTTATGCCGTGGGTGGATAATGTGTGCTGATAAATTGTGTACGCCTTAACCTGTGCAAATTTATGTTTAGTAACCCAGCACTACCTGACACGAACAGAGCTGTCTTAGCACCATTATGGGCCCCTGGGCAAACCAGTGAGCTGGGACCCTAACGACAACCACTCACGGGATTGCATTTGTATTTATGAAAAGTCATTATATTGCCATTCACATATTAGAAAACATAGGATCCTGAGAGAGGCGGAGAGAGAGAGATAGAGAGAGAGAGAGAGAGAGAGAGAGAGAGAGAGAGAGAGAGAAAGAGAGAGAGAAAGAGAAACAGAGAGGGAGAGAGGGATCCATTACAACCATCTTTCTTAGTGGATATGGAACTAGACTGGGTAAAATGTTAAAACACGATACAATCTCTTCCGGCAGGGTCCGCCCACTTTCTTCTTCTTCTTCTTCTTCTTCTTCTTCTTCTTCTGCGTTCGATATCAGTCATGCTAAACATTGAGTCCCGTCTGGGTCACAAATAGGATTGTGCGTTTAAGGTCGCCACCGGTTCCCCCCCCCCCCTCATAGCTGCTCTTGCAATGTGGCTCCTTTGGGCCAGATCCACAGTCTTTGCTGGGAGAGGTAAGGGCAGTACTGCAGTATGTGTTCACGGGTTTGTCTTTCTGCTCCACAATCACAGGCAGCAGATTCTTTTATGCCTATCCTGTACAAGTGTGCTCGAAGACCACAGTGTCCAGTCCGAAGTCTAAGAATTGATGTTTGTTCTTTCCTGTTGAGTTTGTTTATGCTGTCACTCTCTGGTCTGTAATCTCCATTCTGCCTTCTCCACTCCCGCTTGAAAGACTGCTTTAGCTCTGTTTTGGTTTCCTTGTAGCTGTGTGGTGGATGAGGTTGTGGAAGATTACTCCCAGCTTTTGCCAACTCATCTGCTCTCTCATTTCCTTGAATACCACAGTGGGCTGGTATCCACTGCAAGACCAGTTCTGCTTCCTTGGAGAGTAAGCCAATGTTGGTCCTTAGATCAGCAATTATTTTGTCTTGTTTTTTGCTGGATAGTGCTTGGAGAACAATGAGTCGCTAAGTATAACAATTTGGTGCCCTCTGTATTCTTGAGTGATGAGATGCTGGACTGCAGAGAGGAGGGCAGTTGCCTCAGCTCTGAAGTTAGTGCAGATGTCACCTGCTGGTAGAGAGAGAGTTTCTGCTTTACTGCTAGGGGGTTTAATGTAAATTCCACAACCCCCCTTTCTGACTGCATCTATAGCAGAGCCGTCGGTGAAAACCTGAGTCCAAGTGGTGTTTGGATACTTCTCATCAAGCATAGCAAGAGCCAGGGTTCTCTGTTGTGTCTCCGTCTGGGCATCTTTTGAAGTGATTCCTGGTACCTTTAGGACTACATTTGCTTTCTCTGGCTTGCTTGTCCATGGTTCTGGCCTAAGTTTTTCGCACAGTGTAACATCTCTTTCAAGCAGATCTTGGTGCTGTCTGTACAGTTCTCTAGCAAGGTGGTTGGGGCTCTGACGCTTCAGTCTGTTTTTTGTTCTCTCTTGAAATTTAAAATGCAGTGCGTGACTTTGAAGTCTTTTTAATTTCTCATACTGTTAAAGAGTTTTGTATTGTCTTCTGAGTTCGAGTGGTTCAGTATCTGCTATCTTTTCTATTTCTCTGATGGGGGTGGTTTTCATGGCTCCTAGAACAATCCTTAATCCCATATTCTGAACCTTGTCCAGTTTTCCCATTGTTGTCTTGGCTGCTGCAGCCCATGCAGTGGAGGCATATTCCATGACTGGCCTGACTGCTCCAGTATATACTTGTTTTAGGATTCTAGAGTTAGCGCCCCATGTGGTACCCGCTAATTTTTTCATAACTGCAAGCTTCTTGAATGCTTTTCCCTGTACTGCTTCTACATGTGACTTCCAAGTTAGTCGCGACGCCCACTTTCTGAAATTAGCGATCCATGGGAACCTACTCTGGCGATCATCTATAAAAATACAAATAGATAATGCAAAATGGCCTCGGAAGAGAGACTGCCTTTACTGGAGGATGACGAATCTCTAGATTTGCCCCGGTATACGCCAAAGAGTTTGGTGCCACAGTCTCTTGGGCCGTACCCAGATGGACAGCCAGAACGACTGCCCATAAGTGGCGGAAGCAGCGTGCTAACACTGTTGGAACAAGATTCAGTTGTCGCGCTGTTTGTCGTAGCATTTGACACCCGTTCGGGTGAGTCCTGGAATCTGGGATAAAATAGATTTTGAGTTTTTACAACAAGTCAACAACCATACATTACATGTGTGTATTATGCAGTTTGCTACATTAGTAATGCAGAGCACGATAAATGTAAAAGAAGCAGTAATGTCAACTCAAATATAATTTTCTCTACAAGTGCTGTAGTGTTTCTCAAGTTGTTAATGTGATGTCTAAGTCTAACTTTGAGTACCTACCAGTCGCTTGTCAGACTTGACTGTTTTGTTAAGTGTTAATTTGTATAACAATTACAAAGCTGTTAACGCCCTTTTGTTGCCATTACCGTTACTCATAAGGGAGAAAATAAATAAAAGAGCAAAGGTTACGCTGTAAACTACTTTGCATGTTATAGGTGATTAAGCAGTAGTAGCTGCAGACTCCAATTAGGGATCTCCTCCGAACGGTGTCATAATATTATGGTGGCCATAAAATATCCAAACTGGGCTCAGTTGTATTAAAAATATGCTGGCTCCGTATAACAAAACAAATGCTCTAACAGGGTCTCAGCGATATGTTACATACGGACCTGTTTCTTATTGTTTCTGATTACCTGACAATTCTAAGAGATGCACGCAACACTGCAGAGGATAGTAACAGACGATAATAATAGCGACCGTTTGCACTTTCCATTGTCAAACTTTCTGCCGACGAACAAATCGCGGCAAATCTCGGATTGGCTCGGAAAAACGAAACAAATGCTCTAACAGGATCTCAGCGATATATTACTTGCGGACCTGTTTCTGTGACTATGCCTCACCGCCGAGCGTATTCCCTGCGCCGCTACACGCAGCGTGGATAGGGGCTAAACTAGATTGCTGGGACTCACGAGCGGCAGCTACAGCATCTCCTGCAACTTCCTTCAATTACTTTGCTTGTGAGTCCCAGGCACCTAGTTTAGCAGCCCATCCACGTAGCGGCGCAGGGGATACGCTTGGTGGGGAGTTTAATCGCGTTTTGCTCATGCCGACAAGTCTGACATCTACCGCTGCTAAATCCTCAATCGGAAGAACAGTATTGCTAATTGCTTTCATCGTCTGTAATGTCTCGAAATTGTCAGCAGTCGCTAATAGCGTCTGCTAGTATCGTCTGCAGAAACGCTCAAAATTGTCAACGGTCAGTATTTATCGTCTGCTACTATCGTGTGAAATGTTGATATGTCAAGTAATCCTAGTTTTGACGCGATATGTTCCTTGGCAGAAAGTCCGTATTTTAGAAATGCCTGAGCCCCGTTCGGATATTTTAGGATATTTTATGGCCGCCATAATATTATGACGCCATTCGGAGGAAAGCTCCAATTAGTCATGATGAAGTTTCCTGTAGGCATATGGGTTCCGGGGCCCTATTGTGTGTGTGTGTGTGTGTAGGAGTCACCTGCTGTAAACAAGCATGTTAAAAATTAAACTAATTAGGGTTTTGCCAATAATCAGTCAGCTTCAAATTACAAAAGTGCCTCACTGCAGAAACAAGTGAACTAGGATGCATGACAAACTAGGCACCCCTAAAAAAGGCGTCTTTGTTAGCCATGAATATCATACAACTTTAACTCACTTGAACTTGAGAGAATATGAGCAAAATTCATCTCAGACTATTGAAATGATACCAACGGTAACAGAAATTAATATTAACCAAGCATAAGCAACAATTAGAAACACATTTGCTGGCTATCCTCCGAATAACGGCCACATATTATGGCAGCCAAAAACACACCCTGACAGGGCTTCATTAGGTCGTGTGTTGTAAACATTCAAAAACTTGAACCCGAAAATAATGAAGAATGAAAAATAAGGGAAAATGACGAAATCAACTACTTAGCAATAATTGAGGCCTTCATATCTGAAGATAGTGGCACAGAAGTTGCAAACAGTGCCCGAAAATCTGCTCTTTGTGGCTGTGGTGCCATTGAAACTTGGCTAAATATGATCGGTGCCACATTGGTAACGCAGTTTTCACGGCCGAGAGTATCTCCCGTGTGGCGTGGAGGGCGGCTAAACTAGATGGCTGAGACTCACGAGCAAATAAAATGAGGAAGCTGCAGGTAGCTGCTGCTCATAAGTCCGCGCTGCAGAGGATGCTTTCGGCGGCGAGTTTAACTTGGCGGTTTGTTGCGTTTTGCGACATCACCGGGGGAAATTTTTCATACTTTTGCTGCGGTATATTCGCCGGAAAGAAGTCTGCAATTTACATGTGATTGAGGCCCTGTCAGGGTGTGTTTTTGGCCGCCATAATATTTGGCCGTTTTTTGGAGGATAGCCCATTTGCCATATTGCTGTGTCTTGATACAGCAGGCATTTTAAATGGAGATGTTATTGGTCAGTTATGTTGTGTTGCATGTAATACACAGAAGTAAACAGACAGGTACTTTTGAGAATGTAAAATCAATATAGATATAATAAACAAATAGATGCATACTCATCAACACTCATAGAAAGAAGTAGAAAGATAGAAGGGCACTAGACAGCATGAAAATTGAAAGCTATAGTTTACCTTGCCAAGAATCAAACGTGTCACCTTTGCTTGTGAAAGTGCCTGGCTGTAGAAACAAATACACTAAGATTTTTTACCTGTGCTACTGTTTCAATGGTTTGAAACTCAATTCAGCCCATATTCCATAGTTGTGGGTTCAGACTTTATGAAAGACATGTTGGAAACAGAATAGACCCCCTGTCCTGCTAACAAGCATGTCATAAGAGCAACTAATTAGGGGTGTTTCCTTCAGAGGGCATCTGCCTGAGAAGTGAGGAACCACAAGTCTGCAACCGAATAAGCCAGACTTGTAAAATGGATATGCATGCACATTCTTGAACAAGACCAAAGACCAAAAGGGGATGAACAGCCACAGCTTTCTACCAGCTGGTGAGCATAAAGAAGAAGTCATCCTAGCAGTAAACCACCACACAACATGCCAGATAAATTAAAAAAATTTGTTCATTCACCCCCAAACATGAGTAATCCTGAAGTTCTGGGTAAAGTCCAGGATTCTAGGGGTGTTAGGGTTAGTTGGCGTTCCTTTCAAATCCCAACACCCCTATAATAATTGACTTTCTGGGGAATTCCAGGATTCCCCATGTTATAAAGGGTGGATAAAAAATAATGAACTGAGTTTTTGAGGGCAGATGCAGAAGTACAAGATGTAGAAATCACATTTGTTTTCTTACAAAACTAAGCAGATTATTTTAGTATCAAGATATCTCAACAAAAATATAGGTACAGAATTGTTTATGAACAGTGAACATTTTGTTTCTCTGTCTGAAACAGGCAACATTATTGAGTGGTGTTTGCCAGAGGAGACTGATCTTGATGGTGTGGAGTTTAAAGCAATGACCAGTGGCTCTCACACACTCAACAGTGACTTTGTGTAAGTACCCTTTGAAATGTCTGAGTTATTGAGTATTCCCCTCATGGCTTCCAGTGCTCATTTTTGGAAAAACAAAAATAAACCCACCGCCCCTTAACAAGCATATCATAGGAACTGACTTATAAGTGCTGATGCAGAAGAAGAAAAAGAAGAAGAGTTTCCTGTTTTACAACTTTAGGAGAACAAAGAAGAAAAGAATTACTGACATCCTAAATGATCTGAACATTAAGGAGAATTTGCTGTTAAATAGCATCCTGTCTTGGATACTGAAATATTTTGGCCAAATCAAACGCCACAGCGGATTGGAAAGAATAATAGCAGAAGGCGTAGTACCAGGAAAATGGGGCAGGGGCTGACCAGCACAAAGATGTGCACAGGTTACAAGTGAAATCTCAGGTATGAAAGTACACGGGGCAGGAGATCTGTCTAGAGAGGAGTTTCTTTCAGGTAGACGGTGATGAGGGCGATGTTCTGCAGACGACATGCTACATAATGATAAGGAGATCCCTGTATGGGTTTTGGGGCCCCCTTTTGGGAAAAACAAGAATAGACCCACTGCCTGCCCAGAAGCATGTCGTAAAAGTCGACTAACTGGGAGCTTCCTTCGAAGTCAGAGTACATCTGCCTGAGAGGCAAAGAACCAACAGACTATGCAGATGAGTCCAGAAACGACGAAAAACCAGAACTTTCTGCCGAAGTTTAAAGCCGGTGAACATAAAGAAGAAGACGATGATAAGGAGCATTGGGTAAATGGTTGTAGCTCTATTTTTTTTAAGACCAGTAAACTCTTGATAGCCTACTAGATAATTAAATGCCAGTCACCTTTACTTCCCAGAATATTTCCTGGTACCTGTTTTAGGCTGGGCTGACTTGTCGGCCAAGGTTAGTTAAGAAAAAGTCTCATACAGACTAGAACCAGGCTTCTTCTGGCAGTACACAACAGTACCGGCACTAGTTTTTTTCCGCGCAACTGAAATAAACACTTTTTAAGGCGTTTTTAAAGACACTTTTTGGTGAGTACCGCACCATTTTATCTATAAAAAAAAACCTGACTAGAATATACTACCAACAACCAAGCAGCTGTGTGCTAACTACTGTGCTACTGTAGCTATTTCTCTTCTTCTCTGTCTTTCTCTCTTTCTGACATGCACACACACAACTAGAAGAAGCATAAAGATATGCAGAAGAAAATTTAAGATAGATGCTTTGAAAGCAAGACACCCCCGTGTGGGTTCCAGGGCCCCATTGTGGGGAAAACAAGAATAGACCCACTGCCTCCCCAAAAGCATGTCGTAAGAGTCGACTAATTGGGGAGCTTCCTTTGAAGTCGGAGTGCATCTGCCGGAGAGGCAAGGAACCAACAGTCTGTATTCAAGAGAATGAGATCTGTAAAACTGATGCACACGCAACACTCAGGTTCTGGAGCAGGACTGCAGTTCAGTAGTGGACGAGCAACCAGAACCTTCCGCCAGAGTTTACAGCTGGTGAACGCGAAGAAGAAGAAGAAAGCAAGACATAATGTGATGAAAGTAAATGAAAAAATTACTAAGAATATAATTTAATGTAAATAAGGTAGCTGATAAACTAATTGATAGAAGAATAAAGCATGATACTGTGTAATGAAAATAACTTGAACACTGATTGATAGAGGAATATTCTATAATATAATGAAAGTCACCAACAATTTTTTCTTATAACAGAAATCAGCAAGGTATAGAGTAAATTAAAAAAACAACAACAATGTAACTGAAAAGGGATTGATGGTATAATATTACAGGATATAATATGATGTGATATAATGTAATGAAAGTAACTGAGAAGTTCATTACAAAAGAATTCAGTTTAAGGTAAAGAAAGTAACTGATAAATTTATTGATAAAAGAATATGGCATTATATATAAGAGTTGATTTCATGAAATGAAAACAACTGGGAAAGGAATAATTAGGAGAATTTTGTTATGTTATGATGAAATGAAAGTAACTGAGAAAGTGTTTTTTATAAGAGAATATGACATGATATAATGCATCGAATATAGTCGAGAAGGTGGTTTGTAGGAGAATATGGTATCCTGTAATGTATTGAAGTTATATCATGTAGTGATTTGATCATACAGCAGGAGTTTGCTGACAGTTTGCTAATGTTAAGAAGTAAAAATGTAAATTGATTACAATGCTAATTGCTCAAACTGCTGAACTGCTCTTTTTCTTTTGATTTGTGTTCCCAGATATTTTCGTAAAGACAACTTGTTTGGGCTGGCCTGTTTTGAAAACATGCGGGTAGACAGTGAGATAGAAAGAGGAGCGCGAATGAAGTCAGTGGGTATTTTGTCCCTTTCATATACAACCTTATATCGTCACATGCAATTTCTGGAGACTCAAGTAAGGTATGACTGATTCATTGATTGATTGACTATATGATGAATTGTAGAATTTTATCATTCTTTTGCTTTTTTCCCCTATACTGTGTGTCCACAAAATGCTGAAGGTCATAATTAGCCAGATCATAGAAGTGTATGTGTGTCAGAACATGACGATTCTGCAATCGATGTCACTGCACTTGAGGTAGAGCACTTGAAGTAGTGTAAACAAGCTGGCATAAAAAGAACTATTTAGGTAATAATTACACATAACTGTATAATTTATAATAACATAATGTGATTAAACGTTTCAATACCTACACAAACTGAATGCATTTATTCAGAAACTAAGGTGCCAGTTGAAACCCAGAGAAACTTGCATTTATACTTTATAGAATACACAGAAGCATTTGATAAAATGAAACATGAGAAACTAATCAAAATGTTGACAGATATTAATATTGATGGGAATGATCTCAGAATTCTGAAGAATATTTACTGGAAGCAAATGGCTGCTATTAAAATGGAAAATAGAATGGGCACATAGGAACAGATCAATCAAGGAGCAAGAAGAAGATCTGTTTTGTCACTTGACGTCTTTGCTCTCTACAGTGAGATGATACTGAGAGAGATCAAAGAAACACAATGAATTAGAGTGGGAGGTCCCCGTGTGGGTTCTGGGGCCTCATTGTGGGGGAAACAAGAATAGACCCACTGCCTCCCCAAAAGCATGTCGTAAGAGTCGACTAATTGGGAAGCTTCCTTTGAAGTCCGAGTGCATCTGCCAGAGAGGCAAGGAACCAACAGTCTGTATTCAAGAGAATGAGATCTGTAAAACTGATGCACACGCAACACTCAGGTTCTGGAGCAGGACTGCAGTTCAGTAGTGGTCGAGCAACCAGAACTTTCCGCCAGAGTGTACAGCTGGTGAACGCGAAGAAGAAGAAGACTGGGATGTTATAATATAAACAACACAGGTTATGCAAATAACTCAGTACTGATAGCTGAAAATGCAAATGATCTAGATCAATTATTGGACATTGTGTTGAGGGAAAGTGAAAAAAGGATCTGTCCTTGAATATAAAGAAAACAGAGGTGATGGTTATACCAAAGAAAAGAATACCATCACAGTGTGCTATTAGAATAGAAGGTAGAAAGGTAATCCAAGTTGATAAATTCAAATATCTGGGTACAATCATAACATTGGATGGAAGATGTGTGTCAGAAATTCAGAGCAGAATAGGCCAGGCTAAGGCACAGAATAAAGAACATCTTGTGCAACAGGTTTCTCCTTTTGGATGTCCGAAAGTGAGTACTAAAATGTTATGTAGAGCCTATATTGCATGGAATGTGGATGCATAAAGTAGAAAGAACTTGGCGGTGACGGAGATGTGGTTCCTCAGATGAATGTTAAGACTCCCTTGGGCTGCCAGAAAAACTAATGAGGATTGCTTGAAAGAAGCTAACAAAAAAAGATAAATAAGCTATAAGGAAAAGAGTAGCACTGTTTTTTAGTCATGTATTGGGGGGGGGGGGCCTTTGGAGAATATTATGATGACTGGAAAGATCAGCGGTAGATAAAGGAAAGGCAGACCGAGAGAGAAGATAAAGGATGGATTGTGATGGTGGCACGGAGGGATATCGTCATTGGAACTGATCCAGAGGTCAAGGCACCAAGATATATAGAGATGCATGAATGCCTATGCCAGTTGGCAGGGCACCTGATGATGATGATGATGATAATGATGATGAAGATGCCAGTGCTCACCCAGAGTGTCTTATAAAAGATACTGGGACCCACACTACAGTTTCTGTTACAGCAGTGCTGAAAAAAAAGCATTATATTTATTAACTGATAAATTAATATAATATAGAGGACTTGAGAATGAATATGAGAGGTTAATCAAATTTAAAAAGAGACAGGTCAGATTTTTAAATAACACAGACACAAAATTTTGACATTTGCAGATGATGTTCTTGTATATAGGAAGGGGAGAGATCGGAATCAAATAGCTAAAGAGTTACAGGCAACAGTAGATAAGGTGATCGACTGGTGTACAGAAATGAGTGCTGTAATCAACCCAGAAAAGCAACCATCCTGTGGTGCTCTTTGGACAACAAGATTGTTAGAGCTGATGTTCCTAGACTCAAAATAATTGGCAGGGACGTCAAAACAGACAGCAGACTACGTTACCTGGGAATCACCTTTGACAGAAGTTTGTCTTTCAGAGATCACATAGAGGGAGTTGTGACAAGGGCTCAAAAAAGGTATAAATGCATTAAAGATTATGGCAGCGATGGACATGGAGCAGAGAATGCTGTTCACACTTTACCAGCAGTTAATCACCTCAGTGATTGATTATGGATTGGGGTTACTCACTGTCTCGAAGAGTCAGCTAGAGAAACTGGAGCGCATACAGAATGAAGCTATGCGGCTGATCCTCGGTTGTACAAAGGACACCCCGATTGTGTACATGGGATACATCCTTGCATTGCCAACTATTGCAGATAGGCTAAAGGTACTGCAGGCTAAGTCATACCTCAGAGAAGCTGCAGACAGGGAACACCCTCTGAATGAAGCTTTGGTTGCAGGCAAGGGTCAGAGGCTGAAAAGGGGAAAATCGTGGATGGCTCAAGCAGAAGACACAATAAGACAAGTATGCATGCTGGAGAACACTGGGCGAGGAGAACAATGGGTCAGAGTACCAGCAGAAAGGTCTGAACTGTGTAGGGTTATGATCACATTGGTCCGGGTGTGCAGAGAGTGGCCAGCGGGTACTACAGAGGTTGAAATCCAACAGTTGATTCACAATAATTCATGCCCAGGTGATCTGGTTATCTGTACAGATGGTTCAGTGCTGAGAGGAAAGAGAAGTGCCTAGAGGTTCGTAGCGAAAGCCAATGGAAAATCTTCAGTCCAAGACAGCCTAGCATATGACACCACATCTAGCATGATATGGAGGTGGAGGCAGTAACTGCAGCTCTCCGGTGGCTAGAGAACAAGAGTCATGCACAGGTTGTAATTGTAACAGACTCTGAAAGCATGCTGAGAAAGGAGAAGACAGGGATGCTTCGAGAGTGGCAAGCTTCACTGGAAAGGTCACGGGTAATGAGCAGACTTTGGATCTTTTTTCCAGGCCATGCCGGCATGGTGAATAATGAACAGCCAGACAGATTGGCTGGATCTGCACCACTGAGTGGTGAACTGATACATGACAAGCCAGATGTGGTCAAGGCCCTTTGGGAACAAGCAACGGAATCAGTAGAGAAAGAAGATTATTATGGCCCTGAGAGAATGTGGCACCTGGGTGTAACTAGAGGGTCTTGCCAGCTGACTACACTTAGAGGAAAGGCAATACTGACATTTACCCAGATTGTGACCGGTACCATTGGAACTCTGCTCTGGCTGTTGAAGATGAGGACGGAGCAGGCACGGGAATGCCCCGAGTGCTGTGATGTCAATTCTTGACTCAACTCAACTTGAAGATCTTTATTAAATATTTCTTTAATTTTGCTGCTTTTACAAACCAGACATCAGTTAGAAACTCCAGGAAACTATTCTCAACTGCTTGCATTTTATAATGACCGGAGGGGAATCCTGCCTTCTGATGGAACATCCGATACACTAAAGGCATCGTCTCCGAGATCCACACCTTCTACTCCTAGTCGAGATTTGCTCCCCGAGATGAGGGTAAGTGAATTGAGATACTGCATTATATATTCTGAAGATGTCTTGTAAGAGTAGCTGAGAGGTCAGTAGCTGACTCAGTGGTAATGGCAGTAGATGATTGGTAGCCCTAGTAGATCTGTGGTAGTGGTAGTACCTCTGTGGTAGTGGCAGTACCTCTGTGGTAGTGGCAGTACCCCTGTGGTAGTGGCAGTACATCTGTGGTAGTGGCAGTACATCTATGGTTGTGGCAGTAGATCTGTGGTAGTGGCAGTACATGTGTGGTAGTGGCAGTAGATCTATGGTTGTGGCAGTAGATCTATGGTATTGGCAGTAGATCTATGGTAGTGGCAGTAGATCTATGGTTGTGGCAGTAGATCTATGGTATTGGCAGTAGATCTATGGTAGTGGCAGTAGATCTATGGTTGTGGCAGTAGATCTATGGTAGTGGCAGTAGATCTATGGTTGTGGCAGTACCTCTGTGGTAGTGGCAGTACATCTGTAGTCGTGGCAGTAGATCTGTGGTAGTAGCAGTAGATCTATGGTTGTAGCAGTAGATCTGCAGTTGTGGCAGTAGATCTATGGTATTGGCAGTACCTATGTGGTAGTGGCAGTACCTCTGTGGTAATGACAGTACCTCTGTGGTAGTGGCAGTACCTCTGTGGTAGTGGCAGTACCTCTGTGGTAATGGCAGTACCTCTGTGGTAATGGCAGTACCTCTGTGGTAGTGGCAGTACCTCTTCTTGGTTGTAGCAGTACATTTGTGGTTGTAGCAGTACATTTGTGGTTGTGGCAATACCTCTGTGGTAGTGGCAGTACATCTATGGTTGTGGCAATACCTTTGTGGTAGTGGCAGTACCTTATCTTGGTTGTAGCAGTACATCTGTGGTATAGGCAGTACCTCTGTGGTAGTGGCAGTACCTCTTTGGTAGTGGCAATACCTCTGTGGTAGTGGCAGTACCTCTGTTGTAATGGCAGTACCTCTGTGTAGTGGCAATACCTCTGTGGTAGTGGCAGTACCTCTGTGGTAATGGCAGTACCTCTGTGGTAATGGCAGTACCTCTGTGGTAGTGGCAATACCTCATCTTGGTTGTAGCAGTACATCTGTGGTATAGGCAGTACCTCTGTGGTAGTGGCAATACATCTATGGTTGTTGCAGTACATCTGTGGTTGTGGCAGTACCTCTGTGGTTGTAGCAGTACATCTGTGGTATAGGCAGTATCTCTTGGTAGTGGCAATACATTTATGGTTGTTGCAGTACATCTGTGGTTGTTGCAGTACATCTGTGGTATAGGCAGTACCTCTGGTGTAATGGCAGTACCTCTGTGGTAATGGCAGTACCTCTGTGGTAATGGCAGTGCCTCTGTGGTAATGGCAGTACCTCTGTGGTAGTGGAAGTACATCTGTAGTCGTGGCAGTAGATCTGTGGTAGTTGCAGTAGATCTATGGTTGCAGCATAGATCTGCAGTTGTGGCAGTAGATCTATGGTATTGGGAGTACCTCTGTGGTAGTGGCAGTACCTCTGTGGTATTGGCAGTACCTCTGTGGTATTGGCAGTACCTCTGTGGTAATGGCAGTACCTCTGTGGTAGTGGCAGTACCTCTGTTTTAGTGGCAGTACCTCTGTGGTAATGGCAGTATCTCTGTGGTAATGGCAGTACCTCTGTGGTAATGGCAGTACCTCTGTGGTAATGGCAGTACCTCTGTGGTAATGGCAGTACCTCTGTGATAATGGCAGTACCTCTGTGGTAGTGGCAGTACCTCTGTGGTAGTGGCAGTACCTCTTCTTGGTTGTAGCAGTATATCTGTGGTTGTGGCAATACCTCTGTGGTAGTGGCAGTACATCTATGGTTGTGGCAATACCTCTGTGGTAGTGGCAGTACCTCATCTTGGTTGTAGCAGTACATCTGTGGTAATGGCAGATCCTCTGTGGTAATGGCAGTACCTCTGTGGTAATGGCAGTACCTCTGTGGTAATGGCAGTACCTCTGTTGTAGTGGCAATACCTGATCTTTGTTGTAGCAGTACATCTGTAGTATAGGCAGTACCTCTGTGGTAGTTGCAATACATCTATGGTTGTTGCAGTACATCTACGGTTGTTGCAGTACATCTGTGGTTGTAGCAGTACATCTGTGGTATAGGCAGAACCTCTGTGGTAGTGGCAATACATCTATGGTTGTTGCAGTACATCTATGGTTGTTGCAGTACATCTGTGGTATAGGCAATACCTCTGTGGTAGTGGCAATACATCTATGGTTGTTGCAGTACATCTATGGTTGTTGCAGTACATCTGTGGTATAGGCAGTACCTCTGTGGTAGTGGCAATACATCTATGGTTGTTGCAGTACATCTGTGGTTGTTGCAGTACATCTGTGGTAGTGGCACAGGGCGGATTTGGGGAAAAATTTACCTTGCTTTACAGGTCAACCCTTCGAGTTCTTCATGAGGGAAAGCTAACATATACATTTCAAATAAAAACAGTTGTGCTACAGGGATGTCTTTTGTCGCCTCTCTTATTTTTACTGGCTATAGACTGGATTATGAAAACAGTAACTGCTAACACTGAATGGAATTCAGTGGACCCCTACAAAACAGCTTGGTGATCTGGACTTCGCTGATGATATTTCTCTTCTGTCCCATTCAGGGAATCAGATGCAAGATAAATTAAATATACTGGATGCGAGATCACAGCAGCTTGGTCTGAAAATCCATAAAGGAAAGACAAAGATAATGAGAATAAATCAGGCAAATAGTAATGTGGTTTCTCTTAATGGCACCCCACTCCAAGAAGTGGAGTCTACACCTATTTGGGCAGTAATATAGATAAAGATGGAGGAACTGATAGAGATATTAAAATAAGAATACAAAAGGAGGCGCTTTCATAGCACTAGGGAATTTGTGGAGGTCAAAAGAAATTAAAAGAAACACAAAACTAAAAATTGTTATTTCTAATGTCAAATCAGTACTTTTGTATGGGGCGGAAACATGGAGAACAACTAAGGCAATTACTAATAAATTAAAGACATTCATTAACTGGTGCCTGCGCAGAATAGAGGGAATCAAATGGTATGATAGAATAACTAATGTAGAGCTTTGGGAGAGAACTAAACAGGCTCCAGTGGACCAAGAGGTGAGGAAAAGAGGCTGGCGTTGGATAGAACACATACTGAGAAAACAGGAGAACAGCATAACAAGAATGTCTTTGCATTGGAACCCACAGGGGCATAGGAATAAAAAAAGGCCAAAAAACACACGGAGAAGAGAGCTGGAGAATGAAATTAGAAAGAAGGGGGGGGGGGGACATGGGCAGAGCTCTATGCAATGGTGAAGGATAGAACGACTTGGTGTGAGGCCTATGCTCCATTGGTTGATAGAAAGGTAGAAGAAGTATAAGAATAGGTCAGCCCTACCTAAAAAAGGTACTGGTAATGCCCTGGGAAGCAAATATGGATGGCATGTTTTATTTTGTTACCTGTACTTGGAAACTGTACACTTTGATCAGAAACTATTTAAATTGTTACACGTGGTCATAAACTGTTTACTTGGTTTCGTGTTATAAGAAAACTGTTTACTTTGTTTCATGTGATCAGAAACTTTTTCAGTTGTTACATGTGGTCAGAAATTATTTATTTCATCACATAGGGTCAGAAACTATTTCCTGTGTTACATTTGGTCAGAAACTATTTCATTTGTTTCATGTGGTCAGAAACTTGCTGCTTTGTTTCATGTGATCAGAAACTATTTCAGTTGTTACATTTGGTCAGAAACTAGTTATTTTTTTACATGTGATCAGAAACTATTTTACTGGTTACACACTGGTCAGAAACTAATTTTGTAACATGTGGTCAGAAACTATTTTACTGGTTACATACTGGTCAGAAACTAGTTTTGTTTCATATGATCAGAAACTATTTCAGTTGTTACATTTGGTCAGAAACTAATTATTTTGTTACATGTGATCAGAAACTATTTTGCTGGTTACATACTGGTCAGAAACTAATTTTGTTTCATATGATCAGAAACTATTTTACTGGTTACATACTGGTCAGAAACTATTTATTTTGTTACACATGATCAGAAACTGTCTACTTTGTTTCATGTGATCAGAAACTATTTAAGTGGTTAAGTATGGTCAGAAACTCTATACTGACTTACTTAAAAGTTATAAGTGACTGTTCACAGTGCTGCATGTGTTTAGAAACTCACAATGTGCCAACCAACCTTTTAAGCACAGATGCTGAAGAAGGCTGAAACAATAACTACGGGTCTTGTTATAGGGGAAGTGGAGAAAGGGCAGGCCAAGGAAAACTAGGATCCAAAATTTAGTTCACTGGATGGGTCTCAGATATAAAAACATCAGGTCCAGTATATCTGACCATCAGAGAAGGAGGAGGGATCCTAGCAGACAGTCAGTGACAGTTGGTGACCCAATAAGGCACTATGTTCTAGCCTTACTGACTGTAAACTGTGGTGGAAAGTTCTGGTCGTTTGTCCGCGGCTGGACTTTAATTTTGTTTTCGAACTTGAGTTTTGCTCGCACAACCGCTTGACAGGTTTTGTAAGCTTGTATGCAGGCTGTTGGTTCTTCACCTGTCAGGTAGAAACACCCTGACATTGAAGGGAAAACCTCTATTTAGTCACCAAAAAGGGATGTGATGATGATAAAATTAGATAAGAAATGTCTGTTGGTGCCATCATCTTGTGTGCTTGAATTCTCAGATAACTCACCCAGCTGGGTGCTTCAGTCAGTTTATCAAGTTCTTTGGAGAACAGATCTTTGTCTTGTGGAAGTTTGCATTATTGCAGCGGAGAATAATCTTCTTCTCACCTCCACCAATAGGAGTGGTATGTTACAGAGGTAAATTGTATGTTTTTGTCTTCAGGATATAATTTGTTGAGGATGTTAAGACAGTTTCGCATCATAGCAAAAAATGAGAGAACTTCTAATAAGAACTATCACATTCAACTATCCAAATTGGATTTTGTGTTACATTGTAACCATTGGGTGACCCAGTATAACTGTATTGCAAGGCTGAACTGGGTTTCTGCAATTTGCTGCTGTTAATTATCATTCAGATATTGTCTGTTTGAGCCAGAGTCACTGGGTATTAATCTTTCAGTATGCAGTCCTAGAAGGGGGAAGACACAACTTGTGTCATTCCTCAGATTGAGTATAATTTAAGTATGCAATACCAGAAGGGGGAAGACAGTTTGTGCCATTTCTCAGACTGAGTATCCTTTCAGTATGCAATCCTAGAATGGGGAAAACAGCTTATGCCATTTCAGTGTGCATTCCTAGAAGGGGGGAAACAACTTATGCCATTTTTCAGAGATAATTTCAGTGTGCATTCCTAGAAAGGGAAAAAAAAAACCAATTTGTGCCAATCTTCAGACTGAGTATCCTTTCAGTCTGCAGTCCTAGAAGGAGGAAAAGCAGCTTGTACCATTTCTCAGAGTATCCTTTCAGTATGCAGTCCTAATAGGGGGAAAAGCAACTTGTACTATTTCTCTGAGTATCCTTTCAGTGTACAGCCCTAGAAGGGGGAAAACCAACTTGTACCATATCTCAGAGGATCCTTTCAGTATGCAATTCTAGAAGGGGGGGGGGGGGGGATGTGGTTGGACAACTTGTGCCATTTCTCAGAGTAATCTGACCAAAAATATAATGTGCCATTCTTTTTTCAGTTTACTGTGCTTGCTGCTTGGCAAATCATTCAATACCTGGGCTGAACAGTATAGAGTTGAGGCCTCACTTCTATGTTAATGTGGCAGACATTGAAGCTTTGGAAAGTGAAGTTGCTTATGTTGCTTGTAAGTTTTCAATAAACTGTTAATCTGATATGTGTGCACAATGTAGGGAAAAGTGTAGATGGGATTTTTAAAATGGTTGTTGTATATACCTTGGCCATTATGAGTAGGTAACAACAGTGCCTGGATAAGGATAATGATAGTAAAACCTTATACACAAACACAAGAAAAAATGATTAGCAGTAGAAGAGGCAAACAGATAGAATTGATGCAGATCTTCTCCTTCTTCTTCTTCCCTGGCTGTAAACTCCGGCATCTATTTTACATATTTGGTTTATTTGTATGCAGTTAGTTCTGTTCCTTACCTCTCAGGCAATGGGTGTGGGTGTGCTCCTTGCCTCTCAGGCAGTGGGTCTGTTTCTTCCCTCTCAGGCAGTGGGTCTGTTTCTTGCCTCTCAGGCAGTGGGTGTGTTCCTTACCTCTCAGGCAATGGGTGTGGGTGTGCTCCTTGCCTCTCAGGCAGTGGGTCTGTTTCTTGCCTCTCAGGCAGTGGGTCTGTTTCTTCCCTCTCAGGCAGTGGGTCTGTTTCTTGCCTCTCAGGCAGTGGGTCTGTTTCTTGCCTCTCAGGCAGTGGGTCTGTTTCTTCCCTCTCAGGCAGTGGGTCTGTTTCTTGCCTCTCAGGCAGTGGGTGTGTTCCTTACCTCTCAGGCAATGGGTGTGGGTGTGCTCCTTGCCTCTCAGGCAGTGGGTCTGTTTCTTGCCTCTCAGGCAGTGGGTCTGTTTCTTCCCTCTCAGGCAGTGGGTCTGTTTCTTGCCTCTCAGGCAGTGGGTCTGTTTCTTCCCTCTCAGGCAGTGGGTCTGTTTCTTGCCTCTCAGGCAGTGGGTGTGCTCCTTGCCTCTCAGACAGTGAGTCTGTTTCTTCCCTCTCAGGCAGTGGGTCTGTTTCTTGCCTCTCAGGCAGTGGGTGTGCTCCTTGCCTCTCAGGCAGTGGGTGTGCTCCTTGCCTCTCAGGCAGTGAGTCTGTTTCTTCCCTCTCAGGCAGTGGGTCTGCTCCTTGCCTCTCAGGCAGTGAGTCTGTTTCTTCCCTCTCAGGCAGTGGGTCTGCTCCTTGCCTCTCAGGCAGTGGGAGTGCTCCTTGCCTCTCAGGCAATGAGTCTGTTTCTTCCCTCTCAGGCAGTGGGTGTGCTCCTTGCCTCTCAGGCAATGAGTCTGTTTCTTCCCTCTCAGGCAGTGGGAGTGCTCCTTGCCTCTCAGGCAATGAGTCTGTTTCTTCCCTCTCAGGCAGTGGGTGTGCTCCTTGCCTCTCAGGCAATGAGTCTGTTTCTTCCCTCTCAGGCAGTGGGTGTGCTCCTTGCCTCTCAGGCAATGAGTCTGTTTCTTCCCTCTCAGGCAGTGGGTGTGCTCCTTGCCTCTCAGGCTGTGAGTCTGTTTCTTCCCTCTCAGACAGTGGGTCTGCTTCTTGCCTCTCAGGCAGTGGGTCTGCTTCTTGCCTCTCAGGCAGTGAGTCTGTTTCTTCCCTCTCAGACAGTGGGTCTGCTTCTTGCCTCTCAGGCAGTGGGTCTGCTTCTTGCCTCTCAGGCAGTCAGTCTGTTTCTTCCCTCTCAGGCAGTGGGTCTGTTTCTTCCCTCTCAGGCAGTGGGTCTGTTTCTTCCCTCTCAGGCAGTGGGTCTGTTTCTTTCCTCTCAGGCAGTGGGTCTGTTTCTTCCCTCTCATGCGGGTCTGCTTCTTGCCTCTCAGGCAGTGGGTCTGTTTCTTCCCTCTCAGGCAGGCAGTGGGTCTGTTTCTTCCCTCTCAGGCAGTGAGTCTGTTTCTTCCCTCTCAGGCAGTGGGTCTGTTTCTTCCCTCTCAGGCAGTGGGTCTGTTTCTTCCCTCTCAGGCAGTGAGTCTTTTCCATGTCTCTCAGGTAGTGGGTCTGTTTCTTCCCTCTCAGGCAGTGGGTCTGTTTCTTCCCTCTCAGGCAGTGGGTCTGTTTCTTCCCTCTCAGACAGTGAGTCTGTTTCTTCCCTCTCAGACAGTGAGTCTGTTTCTTCCCTCTCAGGCAGTGGGTCTGTTTCTTGCCTCTCAGGCAGTGGGTGTGCTCCTTGCCTCTCAGTCAGTGAGTCTGTTTCTTGCCTCTTAGGCAGTGGGTTTGTTTCTTCCCTCTCAGGCAGTGGGTCTGTTTCTTCCCTCTCAGGCAGTGGGTCTGTTCCTTTCCTCTCAGGCAGTGGGTCTGCTTCTTGCATCCCAGGCAGTCAGTCTGTTTCTTCCCTCTCATGCGGGTCTGCTTCTTGCCTCTCAGGCAGTGGGTCTGTTTCTTCCCTCTCAGGCAGTGTGTCTGTTTCTTCCCGCTCAGGCAGTGAGTCTTTTCCATGCCTCTCAGGCAGTGGGTCTGTTTCTTCCCTCTCAGGCAGTAAGTCTTTTTCTTCCCTCTCAGGCAGTGGGTCTGTTTCTTCCCTCTCGGGCAGTGGGTCTGTTTCTTCCCTCTCAGGCAGTGAGTCTTTTCCATGCCTCTCAGGCAGTGGGTCTGTTTCTTCCCTCTCAGGCAGTGGGTCTGTTTCTTCCCTCTCAGGCAGTGGGTCTGTTTCTTCCCTCTCAGGCAGTGAGTCTGTTCCATGCCTCTCAGGCAGTGGGGCTCCTTGCCTCTCAGGCAGTGGGGCTCCTTGCCTCTCAGGCAGTGGGTCTCCTTGCCTCTCAGGCAGTGGGTCTCCTTGCCTCTCAGGCAGTGGGTCTCCTTGCCTTTCAGGCAGTGGGTCTCCTTGCCTCTCAGGCAGTGGGGCTCCTTGCCTCTCAGGCAGTGGGTCTGTTTCTTGCCTCTCAGGCAGTGGGTGTGCTCCTTGCCTCTCAGTCAGTGAGTCTGTTTCTTCCCTCTCAGGCAGGATGTCTGTTTCTTCCCTCTCGCAGTGGGTGTGTTCCTTGCCTCTCAGGCAGTGGGTCTATTCCAAACCTCTCAGGCAGTGGGTTTGTTCATTTTTTTTAAAACCCAAAAAGGGGGCCAGGAGCCTACACAGGGAAATGCAGGTCTAAGATGGTGGCAGTGAGACATATGAAAAATGCCCCCCCCCCCTTCCTCTCAAATCTTGCACAATTCATTTTCTGGCATATTTCACCATATCTTGTTCCTTTTATGGTTTCTGAGGCCTTATTATGGGGAAAACAAAAATAGACTCATGCCTCCCTAACATGCATGTCATAAGAGATGACTAATTAGGAGTTTCCTTCTGCGTCAGTGCATCTGCCAGAAAGACAAGGAATGAACAGTCTGCATACAGATAAGCCAGATCTGTAAAATGGAGTTAGCACACAAGTTCTTTCACAAGACAAAAGTCCAGAAGTGGATGAAGAACCAGAACTATCCACCAGAGTTTACAGCCGAAGAAGACAAAGAAGCTGTATCTCATCATTTGCATTACTGTGGAGTTACACTAACATATAATTAAGCACTGCTAGTAATAGTGTGCCAGACAAAATCTGCGGTAGTGTACTTGATGAGCTAAGCAAAAATATTTCAGGGGAAAAATTGTGAAATGTATTGTTTGTGTCCACAATATTTGAATTTACAATGGGAAAACTATACCAAGAATTAGTCCTCTCCACCATTGAGAATGCACTGGCTTTAATGACACTTAATGCTACACAGAAAAAAGAGACTGGACAAATTGAAAAACAAAGCAATGTTTGTTATTCTGGGGTTCACTTGGGACATCTCTTGGCAGTCTATGTGATACCTCTTGGACATTCCCACAATGAAGAACAGAATCAGACTTCTAGGGCCTCTTCAAAGTAAAATCAGAATTGCAATGCCCGCTTCACGATGAAGTATTCAAGGCTAAAAATAACAGGCTTAAAAGATTCAAATCTTGCATGGGTCACGCTGAGGATGCCATCCAGTAGATATGTTGCCTTGCAGACATTCATCTAGGAAATGGAAATAGTGGTTGGGTTAGGTGTGGGAACACCAACTGTCCTAATACTTGATTTGCTCTTTGCATCAAAGCAGTACTTGTCATAGATATTTTTTATATCAATTTTTGTAAGATAGGGTAAATCCACCAATCCATAGCTCTGGTTAGGTTATAGTTGGGATATTTGGTTTGTATTTTAAAATATTTAATGTTGCTTTTGCTTTTTTGTCAATATTTTTGTTGGTTTTTTCTTTGATTGTATTTGTATTTGTAAAAAATAAATAAATCTGTAAAATAAAAGTTTCATCAGCAAATGTTATTGGTAGATACTCTTTAGGATTATCCCCCTACAAAATCCTTTTGGCAAGGTGCTTGAGAAGATTATTGCTGGAAAGGGAAGAGCTCCTGCCAAAAGTTTTGGGTAGTTACCGGCGATGAAAAGATACCTGGTCAAATGCAGCTACTTTTGCTTTTGATGTTTATGAGGACTTTTAGAACAGACAAGAGACAGTTGTGGCAGCACTTGATCTTGAGGATGTCTACAAAAGAGTCAGATATGATATTTTGCTAACTGCACTCACGGAGAAGGGGGTTTGTCCCTGGCTTGTGAACTGGAAGGTGGTTGTTCTGCATTCACGTATGGTTGCGCCTGCCTGGGTACATGGAGCTCAGAACCATGTAATATCGCCCCGGGACTACCCCAGGGTTCTGCAATTTTATCAGTGGTCTTCAATGTGTTTACAAGAAAGATTGCAGAAATTGAAGCACCAGGTAATGGAAGGATATTGACATTTGCTGATCATGCTCTTGCATACAGTCAGGAGTGTAATAGGCAAGAACTACAGGCAGCTGTAGACAAAGTGACTGACTGGTGTGCAGAAATGGGTGCTGTCATCAACTCAGAAAAGGCGGCTGTTTTGTGATGCTCTCTGGACAATAGAATTGTAAGAGCTAATGTTCCAAGCTTCACAGTTAAGAACAGTAACATCAAAAGAGAAAGCAAACCGAGGTACCTGGGTATCATTTTCTATAGAAGCCTGTCCTTCAGGGATCATGTGGAGGTTGTTGTGGTGAAATGCAAAAAAGAACTTAATGCTTTCAAGTTTATGGCAGCAGTGGACATTGAACAAAGAATGCTGTTTATAGTGTTCCATCATGTGATCCTGTTGATAATAGATTGTGGACTTTGAATGCTTACCATATCAAAGAGTCAGTTGATTAAACTTGAACGCATACAGAATGAATACGGGTAATTCTGGGATGTACAAGAGATACCCTGGTACTATGTTTGCGATATATGCTTGCACTGCCTAATATTGCAGATAGGCTCAATGTTCTGCAGGCAAAGTCATATCTCAGAGTAGTTGCAGACAAGAAGCACCTCCTGCATGAAGCCCTGGATAGAGCTAAGGGTCACAGACTGAAAAGAGCAATGTCTTGGATGACACAAGCTGAAGACACAATCAGCCTTGTGTGCAGGCTTGATAAATTTGTGCGAGGTGAGGAGTGGGTCGAAGTGGCCAAGCAGGTTTCAGACTTGTGTAGGGTTCTTATCACTTTGGGTCATGAGTGCAGGGACTGGCCAGCTGGTGCTGCAGAATCAGAAGTTCAACAAATGATTCATGACAATTCCCGCCCAAGAGATATGATTATCTAAACTCATGGCTGTATGTTGAGACCAAGTGCATGGGGGTTCATAGCAAAAGTGAATGGATGTCACTTAGTACAACAAAGCCTGGCATATGATATCACAAGGTCTATTTTGAGAATGGAGGTGGAGGCAGTCACTGCTGCATTCCGTTTGCTTTAGAATCAGCTGTACACACATGCCGTGATTGTAATTGACTCACAGAGCATGTTGAGAAAGGTGGAGACAGGTGTGCTATGTGCAGAGTGGCAAGCTTCACTTCAGAGGTCCTGGGTGGTTAACATCCTTCGGATATTCTCTCCAGGTTATGCTGGTGTATTGGGAAATAAGCAGACAGATAGACTGGCTAATTCTGCACCACTTGGTGGTGAACTGATGTATGACAAGCTAGATGTTGTGAGGGCCTTCTGGGAGCGAGTGAACAGTGCGGAAGCGCAAATAGATCATTACGGTCTAAGGAGAATGGTGCTGTGGGGAGTTACCATGGGATCTGGCCGATGCTTAACACTCAGGGGAAGGATGAGATGGATATATGATCAGACAGTAACTGGTATCATCAGAATTGGAACTCTTCGTTTGCTGCTGAAGATGGGGACATAGTGTCCCGAGTGCTATGATGACGATCCTTAATTCAACATTCTGTAAGATATGCAGGTGAGTTGGGAAATAACCAAACAGACAGAATGGCTGGTTCCGCACCACTTGGTAAATTTATGCGTGACAAGCTAGATGTGGTCAAAGCTCTTTTGGAATGAGGGAACAGTGTGGAAGCGAAAATATATTGCACAATCTGGAGAGAATGGTGCAGTGGGGAGCGGCCATGGATCTGGCTGACTGTCAACACTGAGAGGAAAGGCAGGACAAACAGAATCAGACTGCCACCGGTACTTTCAAAAATAAAACTGTGTGCTGCTGAAGATGGGGGCGGATCACTTATGGGAATGTCCTGAGTGCTGTCATGCTAGTTCTGAACTCAACTCAGTCCAGCTGTTTTTGAAACAGGAGTCAGGTGACTGACTTCTTCTTCTATGGTCCGGTTCTGCCTTTCAGAATCAGGTTTTTAAAGAAGCATCAGGTGCCAGCCTTGGTGTGTGCTAAGCAGATGCTGCTATTTACCACCTCAGATAATCCATCTGTTCATCAGTTGCATAGTCGACCTCTAGATCTGTGACAGACTAAGCATTGTAAACCTCTCGGTCTGACAGACTAAGCATTGTAAACCTCTTGGTCTGTGACAGACTAAGCATTGAAAACCTCTCGGTCTGTGACAGACTTAAGCATTGTAAACCTCTCTGTCTGTGACAGACTAAGCATTGTAAACCTCTTGGTCTGTGACAGACTAAGCATTGTAAACCTCTTGGTCTGTGACAGACTAAGCATTGTAAACCTCTCGGTCTGTGACAGACTAAGCAATGAAAACCTCTCGGTCTGTGACAGACTAAGCATTGTAAACCTCTCGTTCTGTGACAGACTAAGCATTATAAACCTCTTGTTCTGTGACAGATTAAGCATTGTAAACCTCTCGGTCTGTGACAGACTAAGCTTTATAAACCTCTCGTTCTGTGACAGACTACGCATTATAAACCTCTCGGTCTGTGACAGACTAAGGTTTTAAACTTGTACATGTATTATTTGCTTGAGATAGTGTCATGAATTGCTCCCAGGTACTACAGAAAAAATCTTTGAATCAAAGACCCACCTGTATGATATTTATGTGGATAATCAGATCGTCAAGGCTGGGTCTCCAGCTATGAAAGATTTGTTGAAAGTTACTGAGGGTGACAAGGAAAGGCTTGTAAAACTCAGCAACCTCAGGTCAGTTTCCACGGTGCTGCTATTTTTTGAAATTTATGTTGTTTATTAAGTTTAGGCCAAAATGAGTAATTTAGATATTTTGAAACAGGCTAAGATCTGTTGACAGTTTGCTGTGTGGATTTCAGGCCTCATTGTGGGGGAAACAGAATAGACCTACTTCCCCCCCCCCCCCACCCCCTTATCAAGTGTAAAAGGCGACTAATTACACATGATTCCTTCTAAATCAGAATGCATCTGTCTGAGAGGAAAGGAACCAGCAGTCTGTATACAAAAAAGCCAGATCTGTAAGACAGATGTGCATGCAAAACTCAAGTTCTAGAACAAATTAGGGTGCATAAGTGGATGAACAACCAGCTAGTGAACATATAAGAAGGCCACATTATGAGAAAAAAAAAAGAAACTGGAACTTGTGACAACTGGAAAGATTTATGGAAATAGAGACAGATTAAAACAACACAAGAAGATTTTTGATGGCCTCTTGTCACGGGATGGAAGTGTGTCAGCATATGAGCTGACACAAGCTAGTGGAGATCATAGATTGTGGAGAGGAATGAGTTTAAAATTTTTGATTTTTTATGTAATGTGCTTAATAATGATACTCAGTTAAAGAGGGTGCTTCTTTATGATCTGTAGGTCACATACAATGATATGGTTTACTTATTATTACCCTCCTCTCTTCTCCACATTTCCTGTGTTGTGAGCAGTGGTGTAGCAGAACATTTTCGCCACCCTCCCCCACCCCACCCCCACCTACCATTTATATTTAAACAATTTAACAGTACCTATTTTTGCCATTTTGTCAAACCCCCCTCCCCCCCCCCTCCTCTTTCACATATTTTAATGTAACCAATTATTGTCACCATTTTGTCACCCCTCTGTGATGACACCAGGGAAAGCCCACACCCCTACAACTAATTTGTCTGCCACCGGTTGTAAGAAGCTCATTATTTTCCTTTTCAGGATGTGCCTAAGCAATGTGGATTGCCCTTTTCTGATGTAGTTAACAGCGGTTGAAGATTCCCTTTCTGGCTTTCCTGTTTGGGGCCCAGTTGTGGGGAAAACAAGTATAGACCCACTGTCTCCCCAGCAAGCATGTCATAAGAGTCGACTAATTAAGAGCTCCCTTCGAAGTCAGAATGCATCTGCCTGAGAGGCAAGGAACCAACAGTCTGCATACAATTAAGTTAGATCTGTTAAACAGATATGCACACAACACTCAGGTTCTGGAACAAGACTAAAGTCTAGAGGTAAACAAACAACCATAACTTTCCGCCGGAGTTTACAGCCAGTAAACGTGAAGAAGAAGACTTGATGACTGCATTAAAAAAAAATATACACGTATGTGAAACTATGTTGTTCTTTTTGGCATCTTTTAGTCTTTCCAGATGATAGTGTTATATTGTGCTTTAGGGAGGCATGTGCTCACAGTGTGACTAGCAAAACCTGCTCTCGTTAAGAAAACTCTGTAAAACTATTACAAGTTAGGTTATGTATTTGTACAGTCTGAGTATATGTTCCTATTTCATTTCAGAACTGCTCACAAATTCTCCACTGAAGAACTTGGACAAGAAACTTACACAAATGAAGAAGAAATCATAACTAGGTAACTGCAGTCACATATGCGTTCTCTGCCTTACACAGAGCAGCCGTGTTTGTTAATGTTTTTATGTATGACATAACACACTAACATCAGAACGTACTGTCTCTGTCTTACACAATGCACCCGTGTCTGTTTATGTCTTTATGTATGATGTAACATCATTTCAGTTGGTTAATATGAGCTTGCTTAAGATGAAGCCTTGGTTAACATAAAAAGCAGGGATGTATTATTCATAATGCATCTATTACTCCTGGGTTGGTATTTTTATAACTGAACTTTTGATTTTTTGGTCCCTTCTAATTCATGTTAACATGGTTTTACTGGGATGTGGGGGGGGGGGGGGGGGGGGGGGGGGGATGTCGGAAGTGCGTACCTGTATCGTGAAATATTGTAAAGGTAATGTCAAAGAAAAGAACTGCTTGAATGTATGATAAAAGTCACTAGAGTTATCTTGTGACAAGTACAAAAGTTTAAGCATTTAGGCACATGGATAAAATCAGATAAAAGCAGTATCAGAAAGAAAAGGAACAGAATAGGACAGACAAAACTGCATTTATAAAATAAAGAGCATCTTATGTGGAAGGCCAGGATACTCTCCCTAGCAAAAGCATTGGACCGGACCAATGTTCTCAAGGAGGCAGGATGAGTAGATGGTTCAGGGAAGATGAGTAGATGGCTCAGGGAAGATGAGTAGATGGTTTAGGGGAGATGAGTAGATGGTTCAGGGGAAGACGTTGAAGTGGCAACCTTGACAAGGATACGAAAACTTCTTTAAAAAACAGGTGTTGCCACATATAAACAGTATACATGTAGTTAAAGAAGAATAGTAAATTAGCATAGAACCTATGTTATCACTTGCCACATGCTAAGGAAGATACTGAAGATGGGATCCAAGCGTTCATGGACTTTTCCAGTGTTTAAGGAGGATCTAAGTTCGTAACTGACAAAATCTCCGGTTTTTGCTGATAAAGACTGTAGCCCATTCAGTTGTTCCTGCATATGTCTCCCCCTTTATTAAGCTTTTTAGTCACAATTCAGTGGACGACACACATACACATATATATCTGTGTATTACTGTGTGAGAATATACACAAGTGTATGTCTCTGTTTCAAACCATGCACATGTGTCTCTGCGACTTTGTGTATGTATGTTCATGTAACATTATTATCATCATCATCATTATAGTCCCATTTCATGGCATGTCGCTGCGTCATCAGCCTCTGTTCACTGTGTGATTAGGTCCCTCCACCTCTAGTGGTGAAGGTGCAATGGACTTGAAATGAGCATGTTCAAAGCCTGTCCAATCAGCCAAGTACTGCATCCAGGTCTTTCTTAGTTTATCTGTTCTCCTCTTCCCCTCTGCTGAGCCCTTGTTCATGTATGTTTCCAGTGTGGTTCTGTGGAAAAATGAATAGATCCACTGCCCCTCTAACAAGCAGTCGTAAAGGGAAACTTATTAGGGGAGTTACTTTCATAGTCGGAATGCATCTGCCTGAAAGGTAAGAGACCAACAGTCTGCATACAGTAAAACCAATTCTGTAAAATGGTGATGCACGCACAACTCAAGTTCTGGAACAAGACCAGAGTTCAGAAATGGACCAATAACCCAAACTTTCCACTGCAGTTTATACTAAGAAGAAGAAGAATAAGTTCATGTATGTGTGTCTGAATACCAGTGTCTCTGTGCCCGTCTAATAATTCATCTCCCATGATTGTTTCAGCTTTTTCACTGAGATGAACGAGCGTTTATTCCAAACCCTGCTGGACATCTCCCAGTCACAGGATCGCCAGTTGACCTCAGATCATATGAAGAGCATAGGGTTAGACCCAACAGGCGATCGGGTGTTCCTGATGGAGCTGGTGGAACACTACGGCATTGATGTTGTCTTGATGGTGGACAATCCCTGCTGCCCAAAATAAGGCCACACACTGGAAATAACTTATATAATTTGTGTTGTGGTGAATTTCTTTTTGCTTGTGGCTGCGTTCTGTTTAACATGGGTTTATTTCTGCCGATATTGTGACTTGAGTCAGAGATTGAAACATGATGTTCACCTTTACTATAACATTGTCATGTAATATTTATTTATCTGTATTATTACTATTATTATTATCATCACCATGGTGGGACAACACTCCTCTATGTTACTCTGGATGTCCGGAGTGGTCTCCCCATTATAGTACGCACATACCTTGTTTTAACTGACACAAGGGTGGAAATGTCTGTCCTTACTAAAATAAGGTAATTCTATATACACTCAGGTCTAGATAAATAGTGTTTCAAGTATGAGATTAGTTAGTTAGTTATTTAGTTAGTTAGTTGGGTTATCATCATTGCACTCCGGACATGTCCATAGGTGCTCAGATCCTCCCCTCAGTATGAACCCCAACGTCCGATGGCTAATAGTACCAGTTCTATGTTGATTAACAAGTCTTTTGGCGGTAGCTGGTGTGCGTCTCGTTTTTGCTGTGCCGATCTTAATTCCCAAGTCTGCCATTCTGGCGAGTGATGTGGATTCATTGCCACCAAAGTCCTCTATCCTTCCCATTTCTCTGAGGGCATTGATAATATCAGCGTGATCCATAGGCTGACCGTCGGTAGTGATAGCGGATCCAGCCAACCTGTCAGCTCTTTCATTTCCATTGACGCCTGCGTGTCCCGGAACAAAAATAAAGGTGACGCCACGCACAGTGGACTTCTGCAATGATTCAAGCCATTGTCTTCGCACTGAACCTGCCTGAACCCTCCGAATCATACTCATTGAATCGCTGAGTATACATACGCGGGTGTATTTTTGTGTTTCAAGCCAGGAAAACGCTTGCATCACTGCCATCACCTCCATCGTCATGCTGCTGGTTGTCATGGAGAAGGCGCCGTTGGCTTCTTTGACTGTTCTGCCCGCTAAGCGTGCTGTAAATGCCCATGCGCTTCTTCTTTGGCGTATAAAGGATCCGTCTGTATAGATTAGTGCATCTGCTTCGTCTGAATTTTCGCCGATGAGAGCGTTGACCTCTGCATTAACAGCAACAGGATTCTCTTCTCTACATCGCCTGTTGAGTGTGACAATACAGGAAAATGTACAAATAAACGCCTGAGGCACAGGTATCCATTCTGCACCGGGTATGATGTCGGTTAGGCTGCATATTTGCCTGATAACATCTTCTGCCCGACCTAGCCACGATTTTCCCCTCGTCAGTCTGTCGCCCTTTTCACTAAAAAGCGCTTGATGCAGTGGGTGTTTCTTATCAGCATATATTTTGAGGTATGCCCGAGCCCTCCACAACCTGATCCTTTGGTTCATTGTTGAAAAGTCAAGTAAATACCTCATTGCTCCACAGGATGTGTCTCTTGTACATCCCAAAATAATGCCCATGGCTTTATTTTGCACCTTTTCGAGTCGTTCAATCTGGGTAGCACTGACAGTGAGGATGGCCATAGCGTATTCAATGGGGGAAAGGACCAGACCGTAGAATAGAAGTATTAGTAGTCTTTGCTCGATATTGGACGCAGCCATAATCTTCATTGCAGATAGACCTTTGCGTGCTTTTGTTATCACATGGTCAACGTGTTCCCTGAATGACAAGCTGCGATCGAACCTCACCCCGAGAAACGTCATAACGTTGGTTCTGATCAATACATTATCACGCATTTTCACTTCTGGTAAGTCTGACTTTACAATCTGATTGTTCAAAGAGAACCATGATGCTGATGCCTTCGAAGGATTGACATAGGCATTGGAATCGTCACACCAGGCGGCAATTCGATCGAGTTCTTTGTACATTGTGCTGGCAATCTCCTGTCTATCACGCCCTCGTCGATAAATCAAAATGTCATCAGCAAATGACAAAGTCCTTCCCTTTCCATTCAACTGCTGCTCAGTGATCATCACCGTATAAACGTTGAATAAGACTGGTGATAGGGGTGATCCCTGTGGCAAGCCTGAACATATCGTTTGCGGTTCTGAGGACCAGCTACCACATCTTAGTACAATCTTTCTCTGGAACAGGACCGCTGCAATCCAGCGGATCAGAATAGGATTTACTTCTAGTTTAAGCTGTAATTGCATTAAATAATCATATGGTACTTTATTGTAGGCATCTTCTTAGTCCAACACTGCCGCACATGTCTCTTCTTTAATCTGAAATCCCTCGTACACATCGTAGGCGAAAACTGCAGCATTGAACCATGTCTCTTTATTCAACCTGTACCCTCCAAGTTTTGACGGGAACTTATCATGTAGTTCCAAGTAGGTGGTCAATCTTTGTGCGACAATTTTTTCCAAAAGTTTGCCAACAGTATTC
Source organism: Candidula unifasciata (assembly GCA_905116865.2). Taxonomy (NCBI): domain Eukaryota; kingdom Metazoa; phylum Mollusca; class Gastropoda; order Stylommatophora; family Geomitridae; genus Candidula; species Candidula unifasciata. Next base: position 463,628 of record CAJHNH020000413.1, on the reverse strand, counting down.
TGCATCAAGAGGATTCTGTAGCCACAGATCTTTGAATGGTCTTTGTTAGGCTTCAAGTATGAGATTCTTGGTGTAAGTAGTCAGGGATCTTCTTCAAGCCAGTGGCACATCGGGCATATTGATGGGTGTTATTAAAAAAATAATGCTGGCTACCTGTTTTTTCTAGCACATTTTGTGCTAACTAAATTTAGTTTGGGTAGATCTGGGAGCAAAGATTAGTTGTCAAAAATCTACCTTGACGCGGATTTTCATGCTAAACCTTTGCCCCAACAGGTAGTCATCTAGCCACTGCTCTAACGCAACACCCACTCCAAGAGTTAATTGGTGGCTGGTAACCTTCAGATAACAGTGCAATTTTTTCTGTAATATTTATACACATTATCTTTTATTTTCATCCGTTTAAATAATTTGAATGTTCATTAATTTACTCTGTGATCAGATGTTGTTTTGAAATATTTTATTGTTGTTGCTTATGAAATTGATAACACATTTGTGTTATTTCTGTCAGTTTTAAAAGTGTTTAATTGTTTTATGATTTAGCTAACTACTTTATGGGTTCCAGGCCACCATTTTTTGGGGAGAGGGGGGAATAGACCCACTGCTCCTCAGTAGGCATGGCATGGTATCAAAGGCAACAAATGAAGGGTTTTCTGAAACCAGATGTGTTGGACCAGAAGGTGCAAATATTGCAGCCTATCTGTAAACCACAACAGTGTCATCTGCCCTGTTAATAACATACACATAAGAACAATTACATATTACACAAAAATAAATCAAGGAAAACCGAACAATGAGGCCATTCAAATCACGTGATAAACAAATTGGCATGTATTTATTGGTTCACTCCCTGAATGGGTTCTGGGGTCTTACTTATTTACTTTCTTAGTCACTCCTCTTCTACCTTGGGGTGTACAGGTTTGCCAGAGAGATCACCAGATGCCTCTATCAGCAGTTTTCTTTCTGGCTTTGTTCCATTCCAGTCCTCTATCAGGAACTGTCGGATGTTGTCTTCCCAGCGGACCCTGGGTCGCCTTGGAGGTCTTGTTCCCTGGTTCTTAGCCTCCCATGCCTGCCATCGTGTTCAAACTATTATAACTGTGACTGATCCACTCGGGTTTGTAAGGACTGGGTATCAAGATCTTGACATATTGTCTGATTGCGGACTTTGTCCCTTCTTGTTACTTGGACCACCTTTCTCAGATATCTCATTTCTGAGGCCTGAAGCTGGCTTCTGTGAGCTGTTGTCATTGCCCATGACTCACACCCATAGGTCAGGACTGGTACGTAGGTAGAGCGGTAAACAGCCTGTTTCGTCCTCTTGCCAATTTCTGTTTTACAAAGAAACCCTCGGTTTATGGCCTGAAAGAGTCTCCCGGCAGCTGCTTTTCGTGTAGACAGCTCGGTCTTAATGCCTCCGTTTCGGTCTATTACAACTCCAAGGTATTTGAACTGGTTGACTTGCTCCAATGCATACTGACCCATCATGATCTGGTTGTTTCTTCTCCTCTCTTGAGATCACCATGGTTTTAGTTTTGGAGATACTGATAGTCATCCCTCTTTTCTCAAGCTCTTCCTTCCAGACAGGTAAATTGGACTGAAGGTGTGCCTCTGATTAAGCTATCAGGGCCACATCGTCTGCAAATGCCAGCTCTGATAAACAGATTAGTCTCATCTTCCAGTACCCTACAGAGTACTTCTTTGTCTTCTCCTTACAGGTCTTGATGACATCATCCATCATAAGAATGAAGAGGTAAGGTGAGAGAATATCACCTTGTCTAACATCACTAGTGGTCCTAAATTCTTCTGACCTTGGGTCTGCTGTTCTTACATAATTTCTGCAGCTTTTGTATTGCACTGATCAAGCGTGCTGGAATGTTTTTCCCTGCCAAGCAGTCCCAGAGCTTGCTCCAGGAAACCTTATCAAATGCCTTTTCTAGATCCAAAAAACATAGTCTCATCTCACTCTAATATTCAAGGGCTTTTTCACTCATCTGTTTCAGTGTGAAGATAAGGTCTTGAGTACTTCGGTTTGCTCTGAAGCCACATTGGTCCTGATCCAGCTGTGGTTCTATCAGACTTCTAAGTCTCTGCTGGAGAATTCTAGAGTAATTTTTACCAGGAAGACTGAGGAGGGATATGCGTCTGTGGTTTTCACATTGTCTGTTCTCCCCTTTTTAAATATAGGTATAATGACGGCAATCTCCCAATTATTTGGTATAGTTAGCTACACCAGGCTGCCTGGAGAACCTTCAACAGAAAGTGCTCACCTGTGACTCCCATATATTTGACCATCTTTGGTGTTATACCATCATGTCCTGCTGCTTTCTCCAGCTTAATCTTCTCAATAGATGTCTTTAATTCTTCCATCCTGGTGTTATCATCCCCATGGATGATTTCCTTAGTAGTGAGGTCTGTTATTTCTAAGTCTTGACTTTCCTCAACACCAAGGAGCTCTGAGAAGTATTATTTCCATCTGTCCATAAGATCATTTGTAGTAGTAATTAGAGCCCCTTCCTTGTCTTTTATGAATATCAGCAGGACTCTTTCTCCTTCCTCATGTTCTTGAGGGTCTTGTAGAACAGTTTTTGATTTTCTCTTGCATTCTTTTCCAACTTTTCTCCAAATTCTTACCTTGATTTCTGTTTTGCATTAAGCACTAAATGTTTGGTCTCTGTTCTAAGTGCCACATATTGTTTATATTTTTGTTTCTTCAGCTGTGTTCCTTGCTGCCAGGAATTTCTTGCATGCCCTTTTCTTTTCTCATATTTTCACTTTAACCTCTTCCTTCCAAAAAGGTGTCCTTTGTCCACACCTTCCACTTGGGACTTCACCACATGCTTCTACTGCAGCTGCTGTGGGGATATTCTTGAATCTGCATCAGAGGGTTTCTTTGTCCTCTGATGGTTCTTCTTCAGTTCCTATTGCTTTCACTATAAGCTCCTGGTATCTAGCCTTAATATCTGGCTATCTTAGCTTGTATGCCTTAATCTTCATCCCTTCTCGGTTGCTTGATTTCTTGAATGGTTGTCGGTGTTGCCTTGTTGGAGCAGCTCTTTCAGTTGTTCTCTTTATTGTGACCAGACAGTGGTCACTTCCAATTTCGGGGGGGGGGGGGGGGGGGGGGGATAGACCTACTGACACTCTAACGAGCATGTCTAAGAGTTGACAAATTTGGAGCTTCCTTCGAAGTCAGACTGCATCTGCTTGAGTGGCAAGGAACAACTAACTGCACTGAAATAAGCCAGTAAAATGGATGTTCACACAAAACTCAGGCCCTGGCACAAAGCCAAAGTTCACATGGATGAACACCCTGGACTTTCTGCTGGAGCTTACAGCTGGTGAAAACAGAAGAGGAAAAAGACTGGCTCTCAAAGATGTAAAAAAGTAATAAGTGGGAATAGGAGGACACTCTAGTATCTGATATGTACTTATGTCTCTGTGGATCACTTCCTGTCTATTGTCCGTCTGATTTTTTATGTCGTGTGAAGGTGCTGGATGGATATTTTGATCAGGAAGGGCTTCAGTCATTCAACAGTGAAGTCAATCATTATCTTCATTGTGATATTATTCTTGGTGTTGTGTGTGTGTTGGTGAGGATCCCTAGCCATAACATTCCTTTTCTCATTCCTGATTGCTTTAATTTAAGAAGCTGACCAGTTGTATTTGTAAATTTTGTTGATTTTTGTGCCCTCATCAGTGAGTGTACAGTGTTGCTGATGATAATCTGTTCTGGTGAATGGGCAGATAATTTTTTTTAGTGTAAATGAACAAATAAGGAAACTTTGCAAGGCAGCAGAGAATGTGATATGGTTTGTAGGATAATGAACAAAACAATGTTATGATACTGTCAGACGGACAGATTGTTCTGAATTACCTCAAGGGATGTTTTGATCTTACAGGAAATGTCTGTTTAGAATAATTATCTTTTAAATTTGTGAAGTTGCAGAATTTATAGCTCTAGTTGTTAACTACAATTTTTGTTTCATTGTTTTTGAAACAGTAATCATTCAGTTAGTGAATTATGGTTATTATTACATTTTATGGATGTGAATTTGTGAATTTCATGTTGCCTTTGTCACTTCTATGAATTTTGTTAGTTGCGTATCCTTTACAGGACGTTGCAGAACCAACACTAGCACTGGCTGTTGTGGTTTTTCTAGGCAAATTTAAGTCCACTAGTTTGCCATTACTTTCTGGATGGTAGGCTTCTCGATACCACAGTCGAAACCCATGCAAGGCGCAAGGCCTGAAGCTGGGATCGAAAGCGGCACCCCGGCATTACAAAGCGGGTGTGCAACGCCTTAGCCACAGTCGCTGAGACTTCTATGAATACTGATAGAATATTTGTGTTTACTCATGTAAATTAGATTTTCACAGTTGCTTTAAATTTTCTGGTTAGTACTAAACTATTTCATTCTGGATGTAAAGAGACGGTACCATCTGTACTCTCTCAATGCTGAATGTTGGGTGGCATATACCAAATCTGACATTGCACTTATGCCAATGGCTTCAGGTGGAGGAGTGCACTGGGGCAGGTACCAACCTTATCCTGGGAAGAGGAAATACAACCTGGTAAGACAGTATAATTTTTTTAATTAACATTTTTCTGGGAATAGTAATATCTGTAGTATATTATTATCATTAAAAAGATCTAATGGGAGAGCAAGAGGATGCTAAATCAACAGATGGATTGATGAAATTAAAGACATACACTCACACAGAATGACAATAGTCTGCTGTTTCTCCCCATCACATTTACCCATTACCATGATCACATATAATGGGATTAGCTGATGTTTATGCCTGGCTGCTATGATTGTACCCCTAGCAATTCTAACTTTAGATGCCCCAGTATCTGAGCTAAAGTATGCTTGGTTGCCCGATATGCTGTGATGTTGTAGCATCTCACAGTATCAGTGATTCCTTCAGTTATTCTTCTTTTTGGTCATCCCTTACCCTTGTTTCAGTTTTCATATTGTACATTCTAGTTGCTTTCATCATTGGATTCAAAACATTTCAGTCTTTGATTTTTAATGAGTTTAATTCTAGGTGCTGTATGATTATCATTAATTTAATTTAACTGATTACTTGTTGAGAGCATGTGACGATTAATTAGTCTTGTGATTGGTACTTCATAAGATTGTCGACCGTTCTGTGACATCAGTTTAGTTGAATTATGTGAGCTTCCCTTGCGGGTCCAGGGCTTTATTTGGAGGAGAGGGTTGGCAGAGGGAGAAAAGATCCACCCCCCCCCCCCCCTCCTCAAAACAAGCATATTGTAAAAACATGACAAATTAGGAGTTTGGTGAAGTCGGATGTATTGGGCCGAAATGCGTAGATTTTACTGCCTAGCTGTAAACCACAACACAGCATGCCTTTTTAAGGGCAATTGCAGAAGAAGATGATCTACTTGAGCATTGGAGAATAATGAGCTCATTTATATGACAGTATGATTATATATATAGAAATATTATAGTTTTCACAGAAAAGAAGGAAGAAGAACCTGGATCTAGGCAGTTCATTTATTTTGTTTTTTCCAGCCATGTCACTCCGTTATATATCTAGCTTTGTGATTATCCATCACTTTGAATTGTGATGCTTTCCCCTTTCCTTCCAGATCCACATCAATTTTTTATTGTGGTCCTTTTAACTAATTTTTATTTTCTAGGTCAGTAACAAACTGTATCTGAAATTGCAATTCCACATCAACTCTCTTGATCTTTTTGTTTTTTCTGTGTGTGTGGTTCTTATCTGAGAAGATTAGGTATGCACTTCACACACCTTGGTATCACTCTTTTTTGTCGCAAGCAAAGCATCCTGTGTGGCTGGATGTTATGTGTGCGTGCACCTGTCAGTGTATGTTTTTCATGTGACATTTTTGCAGGAAGAGTACCGAACTGTTGAAGTCAGGCAATAAATTGTATATTGTGACCTCATTTTTTAAAACTTTTTGAGAATGAATTAACTCACTGTAAGCTTACTATTTTTAGTTAAAAACTTCCTATTCCTGATCAGTCATAAACATTAAATCCATTGTCCGTGCGTGGGTTCCGGAGCCCTACTGTGAGGTAAACAAGAACAAACCGACTGCCTACACAAAAGCATGTAATAAGAGTCGACTAATTGGGAGCTTCCTTAAAAGTCGGATCGCATCTGCCTGAGAGACATGGAACCAGCAGTCTGCATACAAATGAGTCAGATCTGTAAAACAGATGCACATGCAACACTCAGGTTCTAGAACTTGTCTGCAGAGCAGAAGTGGATGAACAACCAGAACTTTCTGCCAGAGTTTACAGCTGGTAAACGCGAAAAAGAAGAAGAAGAAATCCATTATATTCCAATTTTTATTGTAATTGATTTTGTCCTACAGTTTAATTACTAAAATCTGTTTAGACCAATATTGGATTTAGTTTAAGTAACTCTTCTACTTCTTCTTGTTCACCGGCCGTAAACTCTCGTGGAAAGTTCTGGCTGTTCATCCACTCCTGGACTTTGGTCTTGATCCAGAACTTGAGTTTGTATGCACATACATTTTACAAATCTGGCTTATTTGAATGTAGACTGTTGGTTCCTTGTCTCTCAGGCAGATGCACTCCTACTGTGAAGGAAACACTCCTAATCAGTCACTTGCTTCAACATGTTTGTTAGGGTGAAGTGGGTCTATTCTTTGTTCTCCTAAATAAAACCTTGAAACCCACACAGGAAGTTTAAGCAACAAATGTTTATGATATGAGTTGAAGTAATGCCTGCCTCGGACTGAAAGAGTTAAATTGTCAAAAATTTCAAGATGTTGTTTATGAGTTTGTTGTTTTAAATCATGACACTTTATTTAAGATCACTGGTGTTATTTGTTTTTGAAATAATAGAAAAATTATACATTTTCAGCAGTTCCTTGTTTGAGATTTTAAAATACATTTGGTTGTGATTTTCCCCCTTTAGGTTCTGAGGCCTCATTATGGGACTAGTTTAAAGAACAAAAAAACAGAATAAACCCACCGCCCTCTAACTAGTATGCCATAAAAGGGATTTGCTGAAACAGGATATGTTGGGCCAAAAGGGCTTGTGCTTAGCGTCATTGACTATGGTCTTGGCCTCCTCACTGTCAGCAAAACCCAGCTAGAAAGACTGGACCGAGTACAAAATGAGGCCATGAGACTCATACTCGGCTGCACAAAAGACACCTCCTGCAACGCCATGCGTTATGTCCTGGGTTTGCCAACGATGACTAGCAGATACAAAGTGGCACAAGTCAAGGCTTACATGAGGGTATCGGCAGACGCTAACCACCCATTGCACAAAGCTATATACGACACAAAAGGAACGCGTCTCAAAAGAGGCCGCTCTTGGATGGCAAAGGCTGAGAATTTGATCCAGCAGGTATGTGACCTACGCGTTATCAGGCACGGAAAAGAATGGATGAATACACCAGTAGACATGCATGGCATCTCTAAGGTTGTCATCACACTAGGAAGGTACTGTCGGGATCAGATTCCTGCGGCCATAGACACAGAAGTAAGGGAACTGATAGATCAGCATTCAGACCCAGAAGATATCATCATCTACACAGATGGGTCCGTGAAGCGCGGATCAAGGTCAGCATGGGCATACACAGCGCAAAGAAGGGGGAAAACAATACATGAGGACAGCGGCGCTTACCAGACAACCACGTCAAGCATGACCATGGAAATAGCCGCTGCTTCTAGAGCTTTAGCATGGGTATCCGAGCAAACCGCCACACAAGCAGTAATTGTCTCAGACTCAATGAATATGCTTCAGAAAATAGCAACAGGCAGTATGCGCTCTGAATGGATAGAAAGCATTCGGAAATCGCACTTAACTTCCGTAACCTGGATCTACACACCGGGTCATGCGGGCGTAAAGGGAAATGAGCGAGCGGACCAACTGGCAAGCACAGCACTAATGATTGCGGGAAAAAGCATGGACAGAGCAGATATCGTTAACGCTGTACGTACTGGGCTAGTGGATAATATCGAATCCCTGACACTAACACGATTGCGTGACATGGGAGTTAAGCATGGTGAAGCACGTCTTTGCCGTCTGCGAGGCCGAGAAAGGAGACAATATAACCAGCTTCTCATGGGGACAATTAGTAGAAGTACTTTGGAGTGGCTGCTGCTTCGGAGGACTGCGCACGCATGGGTATGCCCAATGTGCAGTGACGTCGATTGTGATAACAAAACACAAAATAACATTTTATAGGAAGTCGGCATTCTGAAACCCAAGTTCAAGGTGTCTCCTTCGTGCCAAAGAACTGCATGGCTGTTGGGTGAACAGTCGTTAACGAAGGCAGTCAGGTCGTTGTAGGGGCGACGCCTGCTGGTGGATGTAATGTCCTAAGTCCCTTTCCCAGCTAATAGTGAGGGTACTGCTGGGGTGACCATTTGTTAACCCCTCACATATTGCTTCAAGTCACAGTGGACACTAGGCACGACCACTTTTTTTTTTTTTTTTTTTTTTAAAAAAGCCGTGGCAGTTCTGCCAGGCGGTGGCCGTTGCATTTTTGCTCCATTTGTAGACTGGAAGGATATAGTTTCGTCACCCAGCTTCTGAGTTGAGTGCATGGTGTGACACTGTGAGCTACGAGTGTTTTTCGTTGGCACAGGAGCGGAGCAACAATGGGGTGACCCGTTTGCTATGATGCTGAAACTAGGATTACCAGATTACCAGATTACCAGTTGGGCCAAAAGGCACACTTGTCACAGCCTAGCCGTAATACACATCAAAGTTTTCCAACTGCCTTTTAATACTTTGGCCCTGGAAATGCTGGGGGAAAAAATGGGTATGAACCAATTGGAATTTCTAAAAAAATCTTTTTTATTTTTAAAACACTTTACACAGGCCACTAGTAAATTTGTTTCAAATTATTTTGGCTGAACTTTGTAATTTATTTTCTGAATATATAATGATAAATAAAAGTAGTAATCAGCAAACATGAGTAGAGTGAAGCATTAAATAGAATACATTCCCTCGGGCATAACTTAACAAAAGTATTGGGTGACTCATGCTGTAACCTCTGACCTCTGTCACTGAAGCCTGCTGGAAAGGATGATGTCAACTTCGTTTTAGAAAGGTGATTTAGTTCACAAGGAAAGCCTCTAAATGCTATTTTTAATAAATATATTCATATCCTGACCTTCTAAAGACTGACAGATGATATCACTACGTCTAGTTTGAGAATGGAGATGTAGGCAGTCACTGCTGCCTTCCGCTGGCTTGAGAATCAGCTGTACGCACATGCCATGATTGTTAGTGACTCAAAGAGCATGTTGATAAAAGTCGAGACAAGTGTGCTCCCTGCAGAGTGGCAAGCATCACTTTAGAGGTCCCGATTAGTTAGCATCTTTTTGGTGCGTTAGGAAATGAGCAGGCAGATAGAATAGCTGTTAGGTCACACGACTGTAAGTAGCATATATTATAGGCTGCATGCAGTCATGGGACGTAAGTTGCACTCTCTCATAACCTGAGGATTTAAGACTGCATGGCTAGAGTGGTTGGCTTAAACTGCAGCTTAGGATTTGAATTTTGACCCATGATTTAAAAAAAAAAGTCCCTTTTCCTTATTGAGGATCAAACCTAGTTTCCCACATGAGAGCCTAGAGCTCTAACCAGTTGGTCAGCCACTCCTCTTCAGAGAGAAAAACGAAAAAACATGTCTGAAACAATTACTAGCCATGAGTTCTGACTTGACATCATAAAGACATAAAAGTATCAGTCCCAGATACTGACTTTCCTTCATATATACATGACATTTGTGCTAAATACTGATCATCTGTTATAAATACATAGACATGTCAGCCTTTTATACTTTTCACACTGTTGTCTGGAAAGACGGAAAGGTGCCAGTCATACCAACCTCTCATCATAAGCTCATGAAAATGAGTTAAGTTGAGTCAAGAATTGACATCACAGCACTCGGGGCATTCCCATGCATGCTCCATCCTCATCTTCAGCAGCCAGCACAGAGTTCCAATACTGATGGTACCAGTCACAATCTGGTTAAAAGTCCGTCTTGCCTTTCCTCTGAGTGTAGTGAGCCGGCCAGACCCTCTGGTTACACCCAGGTGTCTCATTCTCTCCAGGCCATAATAATCTTGGTTCTCTACTGATTCCATTGCTTGTTCCCAAAGGGCCTTGTAGCCTATGAACATGTAAGCCTCAAATATTAATGTCCTGTTTTTTTTAAAAACCTGGAAATATCAGTCCCAAATACTTTCCTCCCATTATAAACACAGGGGCATCAGTCCCAAATACTTTCCTCCCATTATAAACACATGGGCAGCAGCCCCAAATACTTTCCTCCCATTATAAACACATAAGCATCAGTCCCAAATACTGACCTTCCATTACATACACATGCGGCGGACATAACAGCCTTAAATAGATAATGGCAGTAAATACTGACCTCCCACATAGAAATAGCAACCCTCAGAAACTGACCTTCCATTATGAACACATATAAATATCAACCCCCAAATACTGACCTCCCATCATAAACACATATAAATATCAACCCCCAAATACTAACCTCCCATTAGAAATATCAACCCCCAAATATTGTCCTCCCATTAGAATTATCAACCCCCAAATACTGACCTCCCATTAGAAATATCAACCCCCTTCCATCATGAATACATAGAAATATCAACCCTCAGATACTGACCTTCTATCATGAACACATAGAAATATCAACACTCAAATACTGACCTCCCATCATGAACACATAGAAATATCAGCCCTCAAATACTGACCTCCCATTAGAAATATCAACCCCCAAATACTGGCCTCCGATCTGAAATATTAACCCCTAAATACTGACCTTCCTTCATGAATACATAGAAATATCAACCCTCAGATACTGACCTTCCATCATGAACACGTAGAAATATCAACCCCCAAATAGTGACCTCCCATTTGAAAAATGAAAATAGTCATAAATACTGTATCCTGTCATAATCACTTGAACATATCAGTCCTAACTACAGACCTTCTATCCTTTAAGAGTTAACCAAGATGCAAGGATCTTGTCTAAAGTAAATAGTTTCCATAGTGGTCCAGGTTTAATCTTCAGATGAGGGAATATTTATCTGTCTTCTTCATTTGCATGTTTAAGATCTATCTAGAATGTATAATGTGGAGAGAGAGAAAGAGAGATGCTTGCAGTTATGTATTCAAAGAAAAGGGAAGGAAGTTAATCACCCCATGACATATGACAATGACCAAGTTATGTACGGTATCCTATAATTTCACATCAGTGTGTTATTGGTATTATAATGATTACTTTATAAAGATGGTATTATCTTTATCATAATTGAAATTTATTTCCCTTACAATTATCATTAATATTTTTTCTATTCTAGTCATATCCTAGAAATCTGATATTGTATCATGTACTTGTGTTGTGAACTGCATATCGTAAATATGCAATATACTATTGTAATGTCACTAATGATCTAATGTTTTTTTAACACAGTGTGTGCCAGTATGTTTATTGATACTCTCTGTGTAGGTACCGGGGCCCATTCTGGGGAAAACAAGAATAGACCCACTGCCTACCCAAGAAAAAGCATGCTGTACGAGTCGACTAATTGGGAGCTCTTCGAAATCGGAGTGCATCTGCCTGAGTGGCAAGGAACGACCAACTGCACACAAATAAACCAGCAAAACAAATGTACATGCAAAACTCAGGCGCTGGCACAAAGCTCAAGTCCAAGTGGATGAATAAGCAGGATGTTCTGCCGGAGCTCACAGCCAGTGAACAAAGAAGAAGAATTTATTGAAACTCCATTCTTGATATAAAAGTAAATAAAGTAAAAGATATCAGCTATCCTCTGAATAACGGTCACATATTATGGCGGCCAAAAACACACCCTGACAGGGCTTCAGTCACATGTTGTACATTGCGGACTTCCGCCACCATTGAGATTATCTCCCACGCCGCTATGCGTGGTGTGGAGCGGGGCTAAACTAGATGGCGGGGACTCGAGCAAATAAAATGAAGGAAACTGCAGGAGATGCGGTAGCTGCTGCTTGTGAGTCCCAGCTATTTAGTTCAGCCCCCCGTGTAGCGGCATGGGAGATACTCTCGGCGGGGCGGTAGTCGCAGGAAGTCCGCATTTCAAGTTGCCGGAAGTCCACAATTTACATGTGATTGAGGCCCTGTCAGTGAGTGTTTTTGGCCGCCATAATATGTGCCCGTTATTCGGAGGAAAGCCAAGATTTCTTTTCTAAGCTTTGAGGTGATTCTGCCCTACTGCTTAATTGCTTCTATTTTGCACAGGCACCAGTTAATAAATGTTTGTAGTTTGTTAACACAATAAACCTCGTGAACATGAATTCCAAGGCACCAAAAAAAAAAAAAAAATCAAGAATTTGTGTTGTAGTATTCATACTAACCGGGGACTTATATTTTAACGTTGCAGTACAGTATTAACCATTTCCAATATTATACCATCATAAAAAACAGAACTACTTTACTAATTAACTTTAAAGAAAATACTGAGCGAGCATAATCTTGAATTAATTGTTTTTTTCTCTGAGCATGTCATGGCATTGTAATAAAATCCTATTGTAATATAATTTTTTTTTTTTTAATAAAAAAAAAAAAAGCAGTATTGTTTGTTATTTGCCTTACTAAACTATCTCTGTACTTGAGCACTATTATGGAATGTTTATGCCAAAGAATGGGGGTTTCTACCTCACTGTATGGGTTTCTGCCTCACCGTATGGGTTCCTGCCTCACCGTATGGGTTCCTGCCTCACCATATGGGTTCCTGCCTCACCTTATAGATTCCTGCCCCACCCCCATGTGTCTCTGCCTCACTGTATGGGTTCCTGCCTCACTGTATGGGTTCCTGCCTCACCGTATGGGTTCCTGCCTCACCGTATGGGTTCCTGCCTCACTGTATGGGTTCCTGCCTCACTGTATAGGTTCCTGCCTCACCTTATAGATTCCTGCCCCACCCCCATGTGTCTCTGCCTCACTGAATGGGTTCCTGCCTCACTGTATGGGTTCCTTCCTCACTGTATGGGTTCCTACCTCACCGTATAGGTTCCTACCTCACCCTTTAGGTTCCTGCCTCACCATATTGGTTCCTGCCTCACTGTATGTGTTTCTCCTCCCCGTATGGGTTCCTGCCTCACCGTATAGGTTCCTACCTCACCCTATAGGTTCCTGCCTCACCATATGGGTTCCTGCCTCACTGTATGTGTTTCTCCTCCCCGTATGGGTTCCTGCCTCACTGTATGGGTTCCTGCCTCACCGTATAGGTAAATCTTCATTCAGTTAGAAAGATCCACCGGTAGCATCAGCTTTTCTTTAATGATGTTTGCCACAAGTAAAGGAGGTGCAGTGTTCTGTTATACAACTCTGAACAACTTGTTATTTTATATTTTGATCATCAATGTTTTGTTTTTTCTTTTATGATATGACTGTATTTATGGTGTAAAACAATGCTATTAAAGTACGCAAGCTATATTTGTATATCTTTTTTTTAAAGTTGCTGTGAGTGAATGAATGATGTAAGTAAGAGGTAAAGGACCCTTTTCTACAGTTTCAGGCTAATTAGGCATATAGGGTTAGACCTATATATGAAAGAGCAATTCACACTTGGTGGCATCAACATCATACCAGCTGCCTTTACTTCTCAGGAATCAACCTAGTCCCCATTCAAGGCCGGGTCGACCTAGAAGGAAAGGTCATTTTAAAATAAGTACTGTACTACTAGGACCCAAATCTACAACCTTCTGATCCGCAGATGAGCATCTAACTGCTGCACCACAGTGGCTCCAATTAACTATGTAAGTGAGGTTTAAAAAAAAAAAATTGATACAGTAATTATCTTCACAACTTATAGCACAAGTTAATGGATTCTGATTGCATATTGAACCATTAAGTTGATAAGTGCTGAGATCTTCTCCTCAGAAAATCCCTCAGCTTGTTGTGGCTGATTTCACTAATTGTGGGTTGGTTTATTACCGAAAAAAATGTCTGGCCTACTCCACAGTGTCTGTGTAGCCTCACCCTTTGTTACTTCTCCTCTTTCTTCTCCTTTTGGTTTGTGATGACATCACATATTCAGGTCGCAGCTTAGAGGGAAAAACAGTCAGTGATTCCTTTTAGTTTGGTTGCCAAACATTACCCCAGCTAATTTGGATGAAAGCCTCAAGAGTTATGAAATTACAAATGTCAGTTAATGTG
>CAJHNH020000413.1:316910-444410 GCA_905116865.2 Candidula unifasciata | reverse complement strand
ATTTGATTCAGCCAGGCTTCTTTAGCCACTTTGCATTTGTTCACTATTTCTTTTTGTATTCTAGAGTATTCTTCTTTATCATTCTTTTTCTTCCTTCTTTTATCCATCAACTGCAGAATTTCGGTTGACATCCATTTCTTTTTTGCAACTGTATGGGTTGGTGGGATTGTCTCTTTTGATGTCTGCTGAATTGACTCACGCAACATATCCCACTGTTCATCAAAAGTCTGTATAATTTCCATTGCATTATACCGGTTTTGCACAGTGACGTTGTACTGTTCCCTAATTTCTTTATCCGTTCTAAGAATTCCTAAATTTAACTTGATGTTCTGTGGTGTTTTTCTAATGTTCTTTAGTTTTATTCTAATTTTTCCTACAACTGGGACATGGTCACTAAAGCAGTCTGCCCCTGGTCTAGTTTTTGCTCCAACTAAGCTGCTCTGGAATCTTCTTGAAATCAAAATATAATCAATCTGATTGCGGACATTATCACCAGGACTTTTCCAAGTCCACAATCTTCGAGGATGGTTTTTAAAACCAGGTGTTACCTATTATCATGCTGCGCGACTCAGCCCATGCTATTATTAATCTGTCACCTCTCACATTCTTTTCTCCTAGTCCATAGCCACCCGTTATTCCGTACACCTTTTCACTTCCTACTTTTGCGTTGAAATCGCCAAGTACCATTGTTACTTCACAATTTTTGCATTGATCAACAGCCATGTCTAACTCATCATAAAATGCGTCAATGTCTTCCTCTGAACTATCTGCTGTTGGGGCATAAATCTGTACTAAGTTGATGTCAAACGGTCTGCCGCGAAGTTTTACTAATAGTACTCTATCTGATATTGTCCAAAATCCTTTAACAGTTTTTGAGTTCTTTGGATCCAAAACAAATACCAACTCCCTTACTATGTTCCTTCTCACCCGAGTAGATAATTCTGTGCTGATCTGAATACCTTTCCCCTGCTCCTGGCCATGTCATTTCACTAATTCCTAGTATGTTGATGTTCATTCTCTTCATTTCCATCTTGATGTTATCCAGTTTTCCGTTTTGTACGAGTGTTCTGACATTCCATGTACCAATGTTCATGATGTTTCTACCATTTATTTTTTCTACAGTAGCTGGATGACGGTCGGGTATCCCCCATAGAACATGATGCTCCCTACCGGACGAGGTGATTCCACCGGAATCCCCATTCACGTCGTTTTCTGAATACGTATTATTTTGAGGCATGATTTTCTTGGGATAGTACAGCGGTGGTTTCCCCCTTGCCTTCCGCCGGTTTGTATATGGTTTGACTCCAATAGCCTTTGTCTCAAAAGACTTACCCTGCAAGGCAGCAGGGGGGAGAGGTTATGGCGCCTTTTACCCGCCGATGGCCATGTCCTAGAGTTTTGAGGTATTTTATAGAGTTAGCTGTCCCACCAACTAACTCGCCTCCTCTCAATGACCATCACCTGTTTTGATCCACGGCCACTTATTCAATATATTCGTAGCTAACCTCTATATCTAGAGGCCTTCCCACCATCCGCCAACTGGTGGACGCGCCTAGTAGTAGGACAAGCTCCTACCCCAGGATATCTATATATATATATATATATATATATATATATATATATATATATATATATATATATATAGGCCTAGATGTATATACATATGTATGTGTGTGTGTGTGTGTGTGTGTGTAACACACACATTCATATATCCCCTCGCCCCAAGAAAGGTTCTTACACATGACCACCGGGCCGAGACCTAACACCCAAGCAACTGACCCATTGCGGCTCCCTAGTTTTTCATTCTTGATTTACTTGAACTCATAGGCGCCAGAACCCGAGAGCTCAAACCCCCAGAGCCTACCCCAAAATAATTAGATTGTGCGCGCGCGTGTGGACGGAGGGAATACTTTTGTAAGAGGACATAGAGGCCGGTTCAACCATGTCTGGAAATTTTCTTTGAAAGTTTTTTAAAATTGATTTATATATTGCACGTTATTACATTTTTTTTTGTCATTCGGCACTTTAATATAATGATAGTAATAACAATAATAATAATATTGTGCTGAATATAAAAATATAACAAAATACCCGCAGTAATGGGAAATGGATAAACAAATAGAAACAACCTTTCTTACTCAGTTAAATGCGGCACCATACCGCTTAAAAATATTGAATGGGGGTAGAAAGGGCTGGAAGGTGACTGAAAGGGTTATGTTATTATCTTCTCAGCACTTAGGACACATCCATAGGCGCTCATATTCCCCTCTCAACATATTCATCAGCGTCGTGCGGTTAATAGTACCAGTCCTATGTTGGTTAACAAGACTTCGTGTGCGCCCAGTGTGCTTCTCGTGCTTGACTGTGTCGATCTTTACTCCCAATTCGCGTATTCTTAGCAGTGATGTGGACATGTTGCTTCCACAATCCTCAGAACGTACTATCTCTCTAAGGGCAAGGATAATGTCTGCGTGATCTATGGGCCGGTCACCTTCAATTAATGCAGCACCTGCCAGTATATCAGCTCTCTCATTACCAACAACGCCTGCATGCCCTGTAACTAGCCTGCCTCGACCCGCCAGATCATGCTCTGAAAGCTTACGAGCCCCATTTTTGTGTGTCTAGGTGGTGAGGAGATTGTAGCTGAAAAAAAAGAGAGAGAGGGGGGGGGGGCAGCCTCAGCACAGCCTCCCCCAAATGTCTTCCTTATCAAAATTGTATGGCAGAAAAGGGGGGGGGGGTATAAAAGGTAGGGCTGAGACTCTCCCAATGTTTTCTTGGTTGCGGTTCACCTGGCTTAATTTAAACGTCAATCCAGAGACTTTATGTGGCTTCAGATAGAATAAACAGCGATACCAGCCTATATAGTCATATTCGTGTATGTTCTAACTTAGAATAACAGTAAGCCAGTACTTCCTATATATGGTATCATATTTTTTTTGGCTTTGCTAGAAATAACAAAACACCGCACAACACAGGGTTGAGGCACGGCCAGCTCCAGATTTATTAATTAGAGAAGGGCGTGGTTGAGGTAAGAAAGACTGAGGTGATAAGGGGTGTGACTGGGGGGTTCACATAGACGCCGGAACCTGGAGGCTCGGATCTCTTGAAGACCCAGCCCCCTACCCCCTCAAATTTCCCTAATTTGGAATGATTGGGGAGGGGGAAGGGGGTTGCAATAATTTTTTGAAAGAAGACTAAGAGAGATTCTTTGTAACAAAGTATAGACATTTTCGTCAAATGTTTGTTTGTTTGTTTGTTTTAGTATCCAGAAGCCATGAGTTGTTAACCCTTAGGCTCGGTATTATGGATATCGCAACCTTTCGGCCTTGATTCCATTTTTAAATACCGTAAATCTGGGAGAAATGTGGCTTTTCTGCCTACCGCCGGGCGTGAACCCGGACCACAAGGAGTTCGTCACCTGCTCACCGCGCAATCCGGTTTAGCCAACTACGCTAGAGAGACGTGCTTTTCGTCAAAAGTAATTGTTTATACATTTAATATTATTTTAAATATATAGTTAAATATACTTTCCATTTAACACAGTTATCACAGTAATAAACAATAGTAACGTAAATTATGATTTTCTTGGGATAGTACAGCGGTGGTTTCCCCTTACCTTCGGCCGGTTTGTATATGGTTTGACTCAAATGGCCATGTCGTAGAGTTTTGAGGTATTTTATAGAGTTAACTGTCCCACCAACTAACTCGCCTCCTCTCAATGACCATTACCTGTTTTGGTCCACGGCCACTTATTCAATATATTCTTGGCTAACCTCTATATCTAGAGGCCTTTCCACCATCTGCCACCTGGCGGACGCGCCTAGTAATAGGACAGGCTCCTACCCCAGGTTACAAAATGCAAAAACTGCATTTTATAAAATGAAAAACATCTTGTGCAATATATCCTTGTCATTGAGAGTTAGAAAAAGAATTCTTGCTTGCTACATACATCCAGTTTTAACATATGGCTGTGAATCCTGGACTATAGGTAGGCAGGCCAAATAATTCCTGGAGGCCTCGGAGATGTGGTTTTACAGAAGAATGCTTAGAATACCTTGGACAGCCAAAAAGAGCAACCAAGAGGTTTTGAAAGAGGCGGGAGCCCAAAGACAACTTATCACAGACATCAGAAGGAGACAGTCATCATTTTTCGGCCATGTTATGAGAAGAGGGAAAATAGAACATGTTGTGACCACTGGAAAGATATGTGGAAGGAGAGATAGAGGTAGACAACGAGAGAAGATGCTTGACAGTCTTGTTGCATGGCATGGAGGTGTGTCGGCACACGAAGTGATACATGCTGCAGGAGATCGCAGATTATGGAGAGGCATGATTGCCTGATGATGATGATGAACGTAAATAATATGAACAATTCTTCTTCTGCCTTTCTATCCCCCAATGGAGCATAGGCCTTCAACCAACTCACGCCAAATCGTTCTATCCTTCGCCATTACATGGAGCTCTCCCCATGTCCTCCTAATCTTTCCAACCCCATTCTCCAGCTCTCTTCTCCATGTGTTTTTTGGCCTTCCTTTATTCCTATGCCCCTGTGGGTTCCAATGCAAAGACATCCTAGTTATGCTGTTCTCCCGTTTTCTCAGCGCGTGCCCTATCCAACGCCAGCGTCCTTTCCTCACCTCCTGATCCACCGGAGCCTGTTTAGTTCTCTCCCAAAGTTCTACATTAGTTATTCTATCATACCATTTTATTCCCTCTATTCTGTGCAGGCACCAGTTAATGAATGTCTGTAATTCATTAGCAATTGCCTTCCTTGTTCTCCATGCCTCCGCCCCACACAACAGCACTGATTTGACATTAGAATTAAAAATTTTTAGTTTAGTATTTCTTTTAATTTCTTTTGACCTCCACAAATTCCCTAGTGCTATGAAAGCCTCTCTTGCCTTTTGTATTCTTATTTTAATATCTCCATCAGTTCCTCCATCTTTATCTACATTACTGCCTAAATAGGTGTACGACTCCACGTCTTGGAGTACAGTGCCATTAAGAGAAACCACATTACTATTTGCCTGATTTATTCTCACCATCCCCGTCTTTCCCCCATGGATTCTCAGACCAAGCTGCTGTGATCTCGCATTAAGTATATGTAATTTATCTTGTATCCGATTCCGTGAACGGGACAGAAGGGCAACATCACCAGCGAAGTCCAGATCATCAAGCTGTTTTGTAGGGGTCCACTGAATTCCATTCTTGGTGTTAGCAGTTACTGTTTCCATAGTCCAGTCCATAGCCAGTAAAAATAGGAGAGGCGACAAAAGACATCCCTGTCGCACACCTGTTTTTATTTCAAATGCATCTGTTAGCTTTCCCTCCTGAAGAACTCGACATTTCATGTCTTTATATGTTGCCTTTACTAAGTTGAACAATTACTTTAAAAATAAATTCTATCCCTCGCTAAAAAGGGCATCTTTGCCCCCCCCCGCCCCGCCCTTTTAACAAAAGTTTTGGGTGGTGAGGAGGTTGGTAAGGGGTGAGGCACAACTTACTTTATATTGAAGACGGTCATGACTGAGATCTCTTCACCATATTGTTACTAGACTAGAATATGTGTAATGCGGGCTCGAAGTGGTGGGGTTGACGCCCCCCACAACCCCTCCCCCCTCATGTTAAATTTGTGACGGCACGTCTGACTGAAAAAAATAAAGATTGTTTTTAATTCCCTAGACGGCATCTGATAGACAGACAACTGTACTAGTCAAGTAATGAGTTAATTCGTGATTGCCGTTCGTGTGTGCCTCCACCCCATGCAAGCAACAAAGGTTATCACAAGCCAATGAACGAACGAAGAAGCATTCGGCTCATCATTATGATGTTTAAACATGGCTGCCTGCGGTAGTTACATGATTGTTTTCTTCTTCGGTGAGTTCACAGACCTACAAATGCCGGCGTATGCGCTTTGAAATAATTATGTTATTCATTGATGACACTAAACTTTTTATTTATTTCCTTTCAGGGCTTTTCACGGTTTGCAGAGCGCAGTTTGAATTGGATGAAAGGTGAGTAGTAAAGTTTACATATTTGCGGGTGGATGAATGAGAATGAGTGAGTGAGTACTACTCGTTCACTCACGGACTATCACTGACACACCCACTGATTGAGCCGTTGTTTCAAGTTGTTTAGTTTCATTGACTTGTTATATTTACATTTTAGAGACTAGCTGCAGTCACTGCAATATTGCATACATTATTATATGTAAAATTCGCAGCAGAACCTTGTCAGATGTTGAACATCATGTTAAAATAAAACGATGGCACAGCTATACAGCTGGGAACATTCGAACTTCTATTTTGCCCACACCCTTCTGCTATTATCAGAGATCGATTAGTCGTTATAAAGGCCTAATATCATTTGCCGTCCTTGAGAATTACATGCAGGTTGTTCTGTTGATAACATTGAAAACAGAAGTTAGCAGGGCAAGTCTAGCAATGCAGATTTCCCAGTAAATATTAATTTGTTACCTACACAGCAATATGCAATGCATTCATAATGGGTGCACTGACAGTACTGTCGAAAAGCTGTCACTAATACATTTTGGGAAAATTGACTACCATAATTCATTGCTTATAAAAAAGTGGAACACTTGGGTAATTCTGCAAAAATCATAGGCCTATTAATACTTTCAAGATATTACTTGTTATTTGGCACCAGTAAATTGATCTTCTGAAATATCAGTATTTCCCTGAAAGAATTTCTCAGTATCATTTAAGTTCAAGAGTTGATTTTTTCCCTTCTTTTTCTTCTTCTTCTTCTTCTTCTTCTTCTTCTTCTTCTTCTTCTTCTCTTCTTCTTCTTCTTCTCTTCTTCTTCTTCTTCTTCTTCTCTTCACTTCCTCTTCTTCTTCTTCTTCTTCTTCTTACCTCTTCTTCTTCTTCTTCTTCTTCTTCTTCTTCTTCTTCTTCTTCTTCTTCTTCTTCTTCTTCCTCTTCTTCTTTCTTCTTCTTCCTTCTTCCTCTTCTTCTTCTTCTTCTTTGTGCCCTTTATCCTTCAGTAGAACNTTCCTCCTTTTCTCTCCCCGCCCCACCAACACCGATTTACATTAAATTAAAAAATTTTTAGTTTAGTATTTTTTTTAAATTTTTTTTGGACCTCCAAAAACCCCTATGCTTGAAACCCCTCCCCCTTTTTTTTATTTTAATATCCCATCATTCCTCCACTTTATCACATTTCCCTAAAATTAACTCCACGTCTTGGATACGTGCCATTAGAAAACCCTTTATTTTTGTTAGCTTTCCCTCCTGAAGAACTCGACATTTCCTGTGTTTTATAATGTTGTCCTTTACTAAGTTGAACAATTACTTTAAAAATAAATTCTATCCCTCGCTCAAACAAATAAAAAACAGCGCGCTCTCTTGAAATGCCCAGCTTCCCCCCCCGCCCCGCCCTTTTAACAAAAGTTTGGTCGTGGTGAGGAGGTTGGTAAGGGGTGAGGCACAACTTACTTTTATATTGAAGACGGTCATGACTGAGATCTCTTCACCATATTGTTACTAGACTAGAATATGTGTATATGCGGGCTCGAAGTGGTGGGGTTGACGCCCCCCCACAACCCCTCCCCCCTCATGTTTAAAAACTTTGTGACGGCACGTCTGACTGAAAAAAATAAAGATTGTTTTTAATTCCCTAGACGGCATCTGATAGACAGACAAACTGTACTAGTCAAGTAATGAGTAATTCGTGATTGCCGTTCGTTGTGTGCCTCCACCCCATGCAAGCAACAAAGGTTATCACAAGCCAATGAACGAACGAAGAAGCATTCGGCTCATCATATGATGTTTAAACATGGCTGCCTGCGGTAGTTACATGATTGTTTTTCTTCTTCGGTGAGTTCACAGACCTACAAATGCCGGCGTATGCGCTTTTGAAATAATTATGTTTATTCATTGATGACACTAAACTTTTTATTTATTTCCTTTCAGGGCTTTTTCACGGTTTGCAGAGCGCAGTTTTGAATTGGATGAAAGGTGAGTAGTAAAAGTTTACATATTTGCGGGTGGATGAATGAGAATGAGTGAGTGAGTACTACTCGTTTCACTCACGGACTATCACTGACACACCCCACTGATTGAGCCGTTGTTTCAAGTTGTTTAGTTTTCATTGACTTGTTATATTTACATTTAGAGACTAGCCTGCAGTCCACTGCAATATTGCATACATTATTATATGTAAAATTCGCAGCAGAACACTTGTCAGATGTTGAACATCATGTTAAAATAAAACGATGGCACAGCTATACAGCTGGGAACATTCGAACTTCTATTTTGCCCACACCCTTCTGCTATTATCAGAGATCGATTAGTCGTTATAAGGGGGGCCCTAATATCATTTGCCGTCCTTGAGAATTACATGCAGGTTGTTCTGTTGATAACATTGAAAACAGAAGTTAGCAGGGCGAAGTCTAGCAATGCAGATTTTCCCAGTAAATATTAATTTGTTACCTACACAGCAATATGCAATGCATTCATAATGGGTGCACGTAGCACTGACAGTACTGTCGAAAAGCTGTCACTAATACATTTTGGGAAAATTGACTACCATAATTCATTGCTTATAAAAAAGTGGAACACTTGGGTAATTCTGCAAAAATCATAGGCCTATTAATACTTTCAAGATATTACTTGTTATTTGGCACCAGTAAATTGATCTTCTGAAATATCAGTATTTCCCTGAAAGAATTTCTCAGTATCATTTAAGTTCAAGAGTTGATTTTTTCCCTTCTTTTTCTTCTTCTTCTTCTTCTTCTTCTTCTTCTTCTTCTTCTTCTTCTTCTTCTTCTTCTTCTTCTTCTTCTTCTTCTTCTTCTTCTTCTTCTTCTTCCTCTTCTTCTTCTTCTTCTTCTTCTTCCTCTTCTTCTTCTTCTTCTTCTTCTTCTTCTTCTTCTTCTTCTTCTTCTTCTTCTTCTTCTTCCTCTTCTTCTTCTTCTTCTTCTTCTTCCTCTTCTTCTTCTTCTTCTTGTGCCCTTTATCCTTCAGTAGAACATATGCCATCAGCTAACTCACACCATGTCATCCTCTCCTTTACTGTTACTTGCAGCTCTCCGTACATCCTTCCAATCTATTTAACACCACCCTCTAGCTTCCTTCTCCAAGTATTTTTTGGTCTGCTCTTATTTCTTTGCCCTTGTGGGTTCCAGTGTAAAGCATCATCATCATCATGTAGCAGGTCCTTTGCAGAATGTCGCTCTCATCACAGTCTGCCTGAAAGAAACTCTATCTCTCGCCAGCTCTCCCGTCTCACATGATGAGTTTCTTGGGATAGTAATGTGGTAGTTTCCCCTTGCTTTCCACATCCACATGGCTTTAGACTATGTCCTCAGCCTTCAGCAACTTTTTCAATTGCTAGGGCAAGTGAGTGTCCTGCTCTGTGAGTACCCTGTCCTACCCAGTGTAAAGTAGATACTTTAGTCAAATTTTCAAAATGCCCTCTACACCAATAAAACTAGTACAGTTAGATAGCTGAAAACAATCTTTTTCCAATGGTACCTCATTTAGGCTTGTATGTCATTTCTGAGCTGAGATATGTAGATTTTTGTGGAGATGAGATGTACAAAACAGCTGTTGAAAACTTGCCTCCGTGAAACAAGAAGTTTTCTCTGCGCAACCAAACTGGGCACTTATCGTTTTGGCTTTGTTTGCATTGGACAAGATGGCAGACAATGAGACACAGCCACATAATAGCGATTGCCTGAAAAATGTCACTGTAAATCTAAAAAGCCACTGATAAGAAAGAAATTTTATATACAAATGTAAAATTGGACGGAGAATTCAATTATAACCAGCATTACCAGTACGAGTAATGTTAGAGCCTAAAGCCAACCTTGAATACTTATCGCTATTTTTAATAAAACTGATGTAACAGAAAAACAGAGGACTTCCGGCTGTCGTAGACATGCGCTGGTTATCAGGTTAGTTCCCGCCGTTTTCAGCTATTTATACTGGTGAAAATCACACCAATCGCAAAATTTTATGAGAGATTAGGACCCATCCCGAAACCCCAGCCGACATTTCCCAAACAAGTTTCGAACGGTTTCCATGGTAACGGAAATTGCCAAATGACCGCAAATTGCCGAACACCGTAGTCGCTAGTGTCAAGCAGCCCTTCAAATTATATTGTTCTCATGTTTTCTCAGTGTGTGTCCTATCTAATGCCAGCATCTTTTCTTCACCTTCTGATTTACTGGAATTTGTTTAGTTCTTACCTTAAGCTTAACATTAGGGATTCTGTCATACCATTTAATTCCTTATATTCTGTGCAGGCACTAGTTTATGAATGTTTTTCATTTATTAGTACTTGTTTTTTGTTGTTCTTCATGTTTCTGCTCCATACAGCAGTACTGATTTGACTTTAGAATGGCACATTTTAAATTTAGATTTGGTCCTTGTCCCAATTCTCTACTTCAGTGATTGCTAAAAGTCCCATGGCTCGCATGTGTATGTTACCAAGGGCAAGATGCATATTCTCAGAGTGATTTACTTTCGTTTGTTTTCTGATGTTGTGCCATAGGCTCTTGATGGTTTTTCAATTTCAGCATTGCCTTTTCTCCAGTCTCGTCTGACTTCTGTTGAACAGTTTTGATTGTTGTTAATTGTGGAGCCCAGAAGTTAACTCTTTCAGTACGAAACAATTTGCCATGCATTTCCTGGATACTCTTTGAGTGGTTACACTTTTTAAAAAATCATTCAATATATCTCTTCTAGCTGTTATATTATGGAAAGATATAAAACTGAACGAAAGGTAGATCAGCGAGCTTCACAATATAAAAAAACATAAATGAAAAGTGAAAGTTGCGGCTACAGAGCCTTCAACAGCACAGACAAACCGCACACGAATACACAAAATCACTTACTAGAAGTATCCCGAAGCAGCCTAATTGAAGTCTTGCCAGTGGATGAAGAGACACGTGTGGCCCAAGAATATGTAACCTGGGAATGCCAAAGGTCGTAACTTGAGAATTTTAGATGAAACTATGTTGACAGTTCAGTCCCCTAGGTTTTTGGGTCCCCAACGTGGAAAGAAAGTGATTCTCAAGGGACTGGCAGACTCTGTCTTTGGAGGGGCTAGATTTAATGGTTGTCACTTCCATGTCATAGGCACCATGATGATCCTGAGAATTGAACTGCAATGGTACTGGTTTTAGGGCACCATTCTGCACTTCCATAAGATGTTGTCTTAACCTGTCAGCCAAACTTAGACCTGTGTCTGTTATATTAACTCATTATATCCCAACTTTTAGGGTAACTCATTTTATCCTGTAATAATAATATTGGAACCTGTTCAGAGCTGGATATGTCTTACTTTAAATAACAAATGTTTAGAATTTAATGAGTTACCACAGTGCTTGTTAGGGACTGAGAGAGTTGAATGTTTGTGACATTTGAAAATTGCTTTTTTGTTCATCATAATCTTCTTTGATTGACTTGTTTCTGTTCAGAAGCAGATTTAAATCTTGACAGACTGGATTAACTCTACTAAATGCTTCACATTCTTCAAGAGGAGGGAGGGCCATGGCCTCTGCATATTTAAGTTGTAAAATTAAAGTTACAGCAGTTGTTAGTGGATTCACCTTTGTCATAAAATCCCACTCTTTTTTCAACATTTCTCTACAGTTATTGCTAAGATATTGGACAATTGTTAAGTGTTATGTCTTATCCCTCTTGGACCTCACACCAGTTCAGCATGTGATGTAACGTTTCAGTTAAGTGTTATGTCTTATCCCTCTTGGACCTCACACCAGTTCAGTATGTGATGTAACGTTTCAGTTAAGTGTTATGTCTTATCCCTCTTGGACCTCACACCAGTTCAGTATGTGATGTAACGTTTCAGTTAAGTGTTATGTCTTATCCCTCTTGGACCTCACACCAGTTCAGTATGTGATGTAACGTTTCAGTTAAGTGTTATGTCTTATCCCTCTTGGACCTCACACCAGTTCAGTATGTGATGTAACGTTTCAGTTAAGTGTTATGTCTTATCCCTCTTGGACCTCACACCAGTTCAGTATGTGATGTAACGTTTCAGTTAAGTGGGTTCAATAGGAGGGAAAGCCCATACCTGTCATGAGTTTCCACAGTTTCAGATTTTGAGCATAGTTAGAGGATGTAGTTATGAAACAACTATCCTAACATTCACATCGTAACATTAACTGAAAGGGGAAATGAATGGACTGAGATAGCAAGGACATCCAAGACACAACATAAAATGAATGTTGATGAGAGAAGCAAAAGATGCTCCACTGGATTCCAGTCTTGATTTAGAAGGGATTGCACAGGATAGACTGACATTGATGAATAGATTATGATCCCTACATGACAAAATAATGGCACAACAGGGTAATGATGGGGGTGATGATGGTGATGATGAGTCAAGTGTGAAGATCTACATTTTACTCTCTACATTTCTGATAAATGGTTCTCATATTGAAGAGATACTTAAGTTCTGAAACAAGACCAAAGTTCAGAAGTGGATGACCAACCATAACTTTTCCCCCGAGTAACAGCGTGTGAATAATAAGAGGAAGAAGATTTCTAAGGCAAGGTCTCTGGTTCCTCTTTTTAATCGGAAACTCACCTGGACTTTATTTATTCACAATTTAACTTCCAGTCATCATCTTCATGATGAAGATTTTGCTAGCATGATGTATTATATAATAGTGAGATCCTTGGTTCACAATTGAAAACTTCATTTCTTCAGGAATAGAATCTAGATTGTTCTCTTCCATGCTTTTAGCTAAACACCTACCTCGTTCCAGATCTTCACTCAGTATTTTAAAAAAAAATATGTAATCTTTGGCAAATCCTTATCAGTAACATTCTAAAATATAATTTTATTTTTTTGATGCAACATTGTTTTCATACAAAGAAAGAGATTGATAAATTGGGTAACTGAAACCTGCAAAAAGATGAACAAATTCATCACCCAAGCCCTGTTAACCCTCAGTGTTGTCGTCACCGCGCTGAGGCACACCACAACAGCAACCATCCATAGGCTGGCCATCCATGTACATCCTCGGTTAACCCTCAGTGTCGTCGTCACCACGCTGAGGTACACCACAACAGCAACCATCCATAGGCTGGCCATTTATGTACATAATCGGTTCACCCTCAGTTTCGTCGTCACCGCGCTGAGGTACACCACAACAGCAACAGCTCATTGGCTGGCTAAGCCTAAATGTCTGACAAAACTAGATCCTACGGCACACAAAAAAGCTCACAATTTGTATTGAACGGAAAAAGACCAAATGTCCACACCCAAAGACCCCACTCGCCCGAGTGTTGGGACCAAACTGATAACGATATGCCTGACGCAGGATGTAAAATTCTGTCGGGCTAACGGCTCGTCAAAGAAATCTAACGCGCGAAGAAAAAAAAAGAATTTACCTATTCGTATGGTCACAAAAGTCCAAAACCCACGGGCTGCTCCCCGCTGACTTCCTGAGGGCGCAGCCCTTGTCGAGGCCTGATACGGTTGTGAGGTTAAGCAGGCATGTGCAAGTCGTGACGATTCCATGGGTGAGCCCAGAACCAGAGCGCCATGTGCCGGCTCTGCATACATGGAAGCCTCCTTGGATGGCGGGGAATGCCCATGATCTGCCCCTGCCTTCCCTTGAGGGCTAACCATTCCACAGGGGGCTGCACCAAAGGGGTACTCCTGGGGCAATACCTTCGGAGAAGGAGACAAAGTGGACACCACACAAATCAGGCAACGTCTCGACCGACACAAAACAATGGCCACAGTCATCCTAGAAATAGGCCTGACGTCTTCCTTCGAAGTCGGAGTACAGCTGCCCATGAGGCAGGGAACAGAAAAACGGTTGTACACGCAAAAATCAGGTCCAGGTGAATGCCAAAAGTCCAAGCGGAAGATTAACCGGGACCTTCTGCCGGAATTCACAGCCGATGATCGATTAAAAAAAAAAAAAAATCACCCAAGCCACTGGAGAAGCGCAAGACAAACACAGAAAACCTTGACTGGACTACAACCTAGTATCAGTAAGATGGCTCATTGACACCAGTAGCAAGGAAAATTTATTTAAGCTGCAAATATGTAGTTTAGAAAAATAAACGAAAACATTTCAAAGTATATGCCAGAAAATGTAGCTGTTTTGTGTGTATGTGCCATGTCTTTTTATACTTACTTGCTTAAATTGTAGAATTACCAAAACAGTTTACTTAAATATAAATATTTCTTGACTGTTTAGGTTTTTGGAATACAGAAAACATGGCATGTGGCTAGTTGAGGTAAGAGATTTCTTTCATCATCATCATCATAACTGCCACCATCATCTCTGCTTCCATCATTAGAATCTTTGCTGTCTCAATTAATAATGGCATAATAATTTTTCCTTAAAGGATATTGATAGTTATATGACAATGCACTATGAGAGTAGCTTTGTTGTGACAGTTTTTCTTTATTCTTTTTGATGCTGGCATCTGTCCATCTTTCCAGATGATAGAATTTCATTGTGTTTTAGAGAGTCTGGGGAATCACAGCCCAATGTCTTAGAGCCAGGAAAGGTCTGTTAGCACTAAAGGTGCTAGCGGCAGCTGATATTGAACAACGCCTACTTTTCCTTCTCTATCAAGGGTTTGTGTTAAGTGTCATTGACTGTGTTCTGGGCCTCCTCATTGTCAGCAGAACCCATCTAGAAAGACCGGACCAAGTTCAAAATGAGACCATGAGACTCCTACTCAGCTGGACTACAGACACCTCCTGCCATTCCATACGATATGACTGGGCTTGCCGACAATGGCTACCAGACATAAAGTTGCACAGGTCGAGGCCTAGATGAGGGTATCGACAGACATGGATGGTCAAGGCTGAAGATTTAATCCAGCAGGTATGCAGCCTAGATGAGATCACATACGGAAAAGAATGGACGAATACATCAGTAGACATGCATGGCATCTGTAAGGTTGTCATCACACTGGGAGATACTGAAGGGATAAGATTTCTGCAGCCAGAAGACATCATCATCTACTTAGATAGGTCCGTGAAGCATAGATAAAGGTCAGCATGGGCATACACAGTACAGAGGATGGGAAAAACAATAAAAGAAGACAGCTGGGCTTACCAGACGACGTCAAGCATGACCATGGAGATAGCTGCTGCTTTTAGAGCATTAGCAAGGGCAGCAGAGCAAACAGCCACACATGCTGTAAGTCTGTCAAACTTCTTGAACATGCTTCATAAAACAGCAACAGGCAGCATGCGCTCCGAATCGGTAGAAAACATTCAATAATAAAACTTGTCCATCTCACCTGGCGTAAATGGTAATGAGCAAGCTGACCAGCTGGCAAGCAATGCACCACCACATACAGGAAGAAGCGTGGACAGAGAAGATAATAACGAAGCTCTGACCCTAACAAGATTGCCTGACATAGAAGTAAAGCATAATGAAGCACATCTAAGCCGCCCTTAAGGCCAAGTTAGGAGATATTGTAACCAACTTCTCATGGCAACACTTAGGGGTATCTTGAAGTCTCTGCTGCATCAGAGGACTGAGCAGGCATGAGATTTCCCAGTGTGCATTGACATCGATTGTGATAACATAACAGCCCATGGCAATGGTATATCCAAGATAACATAACAGCCCATGGCAATGGCATATCCAAGATAACATAACAGCCCATGGCAGTGGCATATCCAAGAAAACATAACAGACTATGGCAATGGCATATCCAAGATAACATAAGAGCCCATCTCAATGACATATCCAAGATAACATAACAGCCCATGTCAATGGTATATCCAAGATAACATAACAGCCCATGGCAATGGTATATCCAAGATAACATAACAGACTATGGCAAAAGCATATCCAAGATAACATAAGAGCCCATCTCAATGACATATCCAAGATAACATAACAGACTATGGCAATGGTATATCCAAGATAACATAACAGCCCACGGCGATGGCATATCCAAGACTAGTTAAGGCGAGGTATATAAATGTATATTACATTCTTCCACAGTATCTTTCAAAGTAAGATGGAACACCTAGCCTTCTCAGATAAAGATGTCCTGTAAATAAGTCATACACATTACAAATTCGATAGCAGTTTTAAATTGCATGGTAGGTCATAAAGCTACAGCCCTGGCAGAACTGTAAGAAAAAAACCATATCCGTGGATGGACAGAGCCTATAACCTTGAACACAATCTGTAGAGGAAGTACATTTTATACTATACTAACAAGTGTAAACACCTGTTTCTAGGATGACCATGGATATGTCTTGACCAGTAGGACCCCTAGACCTAGTGCACCACCATGTGTGGTTCAGTACCTCTGCATCCCACTTTCAAACACATTCTGTGTGACCTTCGACACATCATCTTTGTCCACACTGACATAGTCCCAGTGTGGGTTCCAAGACCCCCTTTTTGAGGTGAAAAAACCAGAATAGGCGCAATGTACTCTCTAACAAAGTTAGTTGCATATCATTTAAAGGATGTTTAGATCAGCCCCAGCAGTTTTTGCTGTGCTTTTTCTAAGCAAAATCTTATGTTCAGTAGTTTGCAATTGCTTCTGAGCGGTCAGCTCTCAAAACCACTTTCGAAACCAACACAAGACAAACCGTCTGCAGCTGGGATCGAACCCAGCACCCTGGCAAAGTGCGTTCGCGACATCTAAGCCACAGATGCCAACAAGCATGTTGTAAAAGTGAACTGATGAGGGTCGTTTTTTTTCAGAGTTGGAGTTCATCTGCCTGAGAGGCAAGAAACCAACAGTCTGCTTACAAATAAACCAGATCTGTAAATTAGATGTGAATGCAAATTTCAAGTTCTGAATAAAGAAATGGATACATTTTCTGTTTGCTGGTGTTTACAGCCAGTGAACTGAAAGAAGTAAGCAGAAGAAGTAGAAGACTGGAAAAGCCAAAACATTGATTGCTGAAGATGACCTTTAACACAGGACAGACCATTGAATGTTTCTAGTATATATAATTTTGTTTGAATGTACTTGTTTTTCAGTTTTATGCACCTTGGTGTGGGCATTGCAAGAATTTGGAACCGATCTTTAAAGAAGTTGCTAGAGAATTGCAGCAGATGAACAGTCCAGTGAAAGTTGCTAAGATGGACTGTACAAGATATTCTCACATAGCATCTGAATTCTCTGTCAAGGGATTCCCTACAATCATGTTGTAAGTAGGAATACTGTTGGTCTATATTGAGAGTTAGTTCCATGGAGATACTAGCATAGAGCAAGGCCAAGTTAGGCCTTTATCTGTTCTTGGTCTTTATATAATGAGATGTGGTTTCTAGGTTTTATTCCTCATAATCTTTTGCCTTTAACACAATCTCTAGAAAGTAATAAAGAATAACTTAGAATGATAGGAAAATAAATAAGGCATCCTCGAGACAGAAGAAAATATAAAATGTTTAGAGACATTAGAGTTAGACATTCCCTGTTTTATGGACATATTGTGAGAAGAATGGACTCTACAGCTTAGTTACAACTAGCGAGATTGATGGAAAAAGAACAAGGGGAACAGTAGAAAAATATCATATGACTGCTGAGGATTGAACTGTTTTAATGGACATATTGTGTGATAACTGTGCAAAACTGATGCATTTAGAATTATTTACAATTCGGCCAACCGTAGATTACTTCGATACGCGGAAGCTTCCGCGATTAGCAGATTGAAACCGGAACTATGTAGGCAAAAAGAAATGGTCGTTGCCCTACGCTTACCTTGGTGAAACAGTTTGAAATGTACTCGAGTTTGTGTTTCAGTTTCTAGGATTCAGCTATTTGCTTCATTTTAATTAATTGTTACTGTAGTATGCACTTGACGAGATACAGCGAAATATGCCAGGCAATAAATTGTGCAGTCTATTGTTTGTGTCTTCTTTGTTCAAAACTGTTTTTGGCATCTTTTTCTAGACAATTTTGTTATGACACTGTGGAGAGGCATAGGAATCACAGCACTTGGGCAGTGGCAAGTGTGACTAGCAAAACCAGCTTGTGATAAGACATAGGAACCCCCATGCACTTTTTCTGCCTCTCAACACGGAGCCATCGGTGTAGATGTGTTGCACAATTTAAACATGGGATTTCATGACCATTGTTGCCATCATGTTTAAACCGTAGCACAAAGCTATAGCAGCCAAGCCTTTGAAGTTCATTGCTGCAGATACCAGCTCCGTTCATCTCTGTGACTGGTCTTCTCTTTTCACTTGATTGTTACAAATGTTTCTAGGTCTGAGTGCATATGATCTCTCCACTATCTTCTTGGTCTGCCCTGTGGTGAGCTCCCATTTAACTCTTTTGTGTATGCAGTTTTTGTCTTTTATTTGGCATTGTATGCACCAACCATTGCAGTTTGCTAGTCCTCATGATGCATGTAACTAGTGCTGATCTGAGCAGGTCATGAATTTCATTGTTGCTTCTCACTTTCCATTACTACTGCATGAAACTGGTAATTTCTGTAGAGACAGATTAGCTGACTGTCACAGAAGTGGCAGCTACACCAGGGACAAACAACTCTAAAACACTTATGAGCAGAGGTGAATAAGGTGTAATCTCCCCTGTGCCAGGCCCTTGACAAGACAGTACTCCCCAGTACCCGAGTCCACTTGAAAGAACTCATTGCACTGAGGGTATGGCAAGCACCAGCTGTGTGAAAAGTATCTTTTACTTTTGCTGTTTTACTTTCCCTCTGTAACTTTTATGTCACATTTTCCATGTGAGCCTTGTTATCATTGTCATTCTTTTAATTCTGTTAGCATTGGTTCTCAAATGTACTCACTTGTCTTGATGTCTTATAGTCTGTTTCTATATTTCACATTCAAAGTTACACACGCGTCTATAATGAGTCTCTTTTATACATATCATAGTTTAATGACAGTGAGTAACCAAGTGTGCATACAATTATATAATTCTACATATTTGAGAAATATTGTAGTTATACAATGAAACTGTTATAATTTAGATTGCTGTGTCCGGGGCATATAAAAAGAATGGCAAGCAAAGAGCTGAATAGGAGTAGACCATGAGGCAGACCAAGAAGTTGTAAAGTCAAAGTAAAGGACCCTTTTCCACGCCTTTAGGCCTATATGGCATATAGGTCTAGACCTATATTTTATAGACCAACGGCACAAGATGGATGATGTGGTCAGCATCATGCCGGCCGCCTCTACTTCCTGGGACTACACCCGGTACCCTCTCAAGGCTGGGTTGACCTGGGCGCCAAGGTCCTG
This sequence comes from Candidula unifasciata, assembly GCA_905116865.2. Lineage (NCBI taxonomy): Eukaryota > Metazoa > Mollusca > Gastropoda > Stylommatophora > Geomitridae > Candidula > Candidula unifasciata. Next base: position 425,194 of record CAJHNH020000413.1, on the reverse strand, counting down.
TTTGAAGAAAAGTCCGTCTCTGCCAGGGAGCAAACCCATGACCTTCCGATCCATGGTGTGAGTCTAGCCACTCTGCCATGGTGACTTCCTAAGAAGTTGAGGAAAAGATAATATACAGGAAGAGCTGGAAAGAGAAGCCAGTCACAGAGATGAATGGAGGTGGGTTATATTTACAGCAATGAACCTCAAGGGCTTGGAATGCTGGAGAAGAAGAAGAAGAAGAAGAAAAAGAAGTTGAAGAAGAAGAAGAAGAAATGAAGAAGAACTATTTTAAATGTATAATCTGTTGAACTTTATTTCAGCATACAAGGGGACAGAATGTATACTCACAAGGAAGACAGGACAAAAGAGAACATTCTAGAATTTGTTTTGAGAGCACAAGGGTAGGATGTCTCTGTTGTTGTCCTGTACATTCTGAGGTTTTTTATAAAACCATAGTAGCTAAATGGTTAAGCTATTTGCCTCACACTTTGAAGGTCATGGGTTTGTTTCACAGACTGTGTCATTCAATTTATGAGTGCAGTTTTTACAGAGGGGCCTGGGGATCATTGATGGAACTGTGGAATTCATGCTTTGTGCAATGCTCTCCACATATGGCTAGGCTGTGCAAAGGGACAAAATCATATAGGATGAAACCTGGTGCAGTAAAGGACTTTTCTTAACTCAGGTGGGTCTTGCTAGTCACACTCACCATCGCCATGGGCTTTGAGTCCTATGCCTCTTCATAGCGCAGTATAACGCTATCGTCTCTGAAGAAGGAAAGGTGCCAATCAAATTTAAAAAAAAACTACACTGGACTCTGAAGCGATGTGTGCCATTATGCACAAAGCATACCTGTCTCCACCTTTCTCAGCATGCTTTGTGAGTCAGTTACAATCACAACATGTGTTTGCAGATGATTCTCATGCCAATGGAAGGCTGCAGTGGCTGCTTCTACCTCCAGTTGCAAACTAGACATTGTGATATCATATAGCAGGCTTTGTTGTGCTGAGAGTCATCCATTCGTTTTTGCAACAACCCCCATGCACTTCTTCTGCCTCTCAACACAGAGCCATAGGTGTAGATAATCACATCACCTGGGTGGGAATCATCTTGAACCAGCTGTTGCATTTCTGATTCCACAGTACCTGCTGGCCAGTCGCTGCACTCCCAACCCAATATGCTTAGAACCCTACTAAATTCTGCTCATTGTTTGGCCATTCTCATCCACTTATCTCCTTGCCTAATATTTTCAGGCATGCACACATGTCTAATTGTGTCTCACAGGCAGGATAACAGCTGAACTGGGTGACCAAATAGAGTGGAAAGTAATGTTAAATGATAGTTTCAGATGGGAATAAATGGAATATAAATCCAGGAGTAGGGTTTCCTTGGAAGCCAGAGTGAATCTGCCTGAGAGGCAAGGAACCAACAGTCTGCATATAAATAAGCCATATATAAAATGAATGTTTACAAAAAACTCAAGTTCTGGATCAAGACCAAATTCTAGAAGTGGACGAACAACTAGAACTTTCTGCAGGTGTTTACAGCCAGTAAACAAGAAGAAGGAGTAGGGTATTTCAGGCTGGATTAATGTTAGGGATCATTCTTAAGCTGCTTGTAACAGTTTACAGTTCGAATGGTTTAGAGAGAACAGTAATAATGGGTAGGTTCTTGGAAGAAGAGATGGGGGTTGACTAATAAAATGGTGGAAACAGGATATTATGTACACCTTTAGAATAGAAGTTCATGAGGCGCTACATTTTGAAGGTGACTAAATGGCCTGTAGTGTGCCAGAATTAGAAAGACTGCATTCGATCTATTGCAGTATCACGATAATGGTTTAAAATAATCATGACTTTCATTAATTTTTGCCTGTTGTTTGTTCTTGATTGCTCGCAGACCTGCAGTTCGCAAGTTGGCTAGCGTAGGCAAGTTTAATGAAGCTCTCAGCCAACACAGTGACTCTGTCTTCTTTCTCTACATTGGGAATGACGATGAGCATGAGGATCTCTTTGTAAGTTATGCAAACATTAACTTGTATCATTTGCAAACATTTCTGTTCGTTTATGCTGGTGAGATGGAGAGGTCAAACAGACAAAGGACCAGAGGTTATTAATGTTTTAAGAATCAACATCACAGCATACTAGGCATACCCATAGGTGCTCTGTCTCCAGCAGCAGATGACATAAGGTCTAGATGCTTACTGCTCCAGTAGCAAGCTGGTGTTCTCACATACACAAGGTATTGGCTTAGAGCAAGGAGACAGTTCAAAGATGGTAGGAAAGAAAAGAAACACTTAATGGCTGTCTGAATTTTATTACACTGTAGAACTGCTGAATAAACATCATAATCTGCACATTCCGTGGTGACAGCACTAGCCAGGGGGTCCTAAATCCTCAGGCTCAAGGCAACCCTGTCTACACCGCCCTAAAAAGTGGCAAAACAGACAGTAGTGACAATGACAGAAGAACTGCTGCATCTTCCCCCATAACATACAGATCAAGTCATGGACTGTTTCACATTAAAAAAAATAAAATTAGGGCTTTTGAGCTGAAATGCTATAGAAATATTCCATGGACCAAGAAGACAAGAAATATTGATCTCCAAAATATCTGAATGTCAAATAAAATTGGCTCGGAAACTGAAATACTTTTGCCATATCAAACGTCATGGTGGACTGGAAAGAAATGTGATGGAGGCATTGTACTAAGTAAGATAACCAGGGACAGACCTGCACGAAGGTGGGGCATAGGACGTAAGAGACATCCTGGGTTTAAAGGTGACTGAGGCAGGAGAGCTGGTGAGGGACTTTGTTTCTTTCAGGCATGTTGTGATAGGAGTGGTGTTCTGTATAAAACCTGCTACTTGATGATGACAAAGAACTGCCGCCCTTCATAAAAGGTATGATAAGCTCAGTCGTAGCTGATTTTCAGAAATAACACACTTTAAATCTTTCAGCCCCAAGCAACATTTTTTTGACGAAAAAAAAAAAAAAAAAAAAATAAAATAAAAAATTGAAAGAAAACACATATCTATATATTTTTTTTATGTACCTAGAATTAAAGAATAGATAATACATATCTATATATTTTTTTAAATATCTAGAATTAAAAAATATTAACAATGTGAACTACAGTAAGTAAAATAAGTAAAGATCCCCTTTCACGCCTTTAGGTGCATTGAGCATATATTTTTTTACAGACCCATCGGCACTAGGTGGGTAAAATGTAGTCAGCATTACGTCGGTCATCTTTACTTCGCCAGGACATACATCCTGGTACCCATTTTAGGCTGGGTCGACCTGTGACGCCCCATACCCTGATGAAAATTCACACAGCCAGCAGTGGGTTTCGATTGTGGTACGTTGGCATTAGGAGTTGGACTCGCAATGCCTTAGCCATAGACGCCGCCACTAAACTACCATACATGCAATAAAAGGCACCCCAGGTTTGTCTTGAGTGACTTCTTCATCCCACAGAAAAACTTAGCTCTAAAACTCAACCAAGGATGAAAAGTGTGAAAAGACTAAGCCATTTAGCTCATGGACTGACTGACTTGTTTTGGACTTTGCTGTTCACTTCACAATGCAAGATACTCTGGATATCTCTCTGAGTTATCAGTGTAATACCACTAATATCAACAGTTATAAGACAAAGAAAGTGGCACTGTACTGGGCACATCTTGAGAAGAAGCAAGATGTCCTTTACCAAACAGACACTGAAGTAGGAACCAGATGCATTTAGGTAAAGAGAAGGAAATCCTAAAACAAACAATGTTGAGAGAAGCCAAAGGTACTAGACAAGATTTCATTCATATCTAAAGGACTGCGCAGGACAGAATAGAATGGAGACCAGACTCTGAGCCTTTTATGATGCATAACGACATGGCGGGATGGCGATGATGATGACACTGTACTTATGGAGTTTCCTGCTTTATCCATTGCTCTTGGCAAGCAATCAGCAGTGGAGTGGGACGGAGCTATATGAGATGAGACCCAGTGCAAGGAAATCAATCTATTTGCCTTGAAACATTTTCTTATCTTGATGGAGGAGATTGGGGCCTCACTACATAGTATTCCCAAAGACAGCAGTGGTAAATTATGGCTGACGTTCACTGTGGAGATGTCACAGGACTGTTGCATCTTGGTTGGGGGTTGTGCTTGGCTTATGTTGCAGGAGTATTAGAAAGAAAAAAGAAGAGTATTTTAAAAGAAACCATACTTTGTTTAACAGCTTACATTGTGGATAATAAGGGGAAAAAAAAATTTCTTACAACCTGTTAAACCAAAGTTGGCAGGTAATGGAAACATGTTGATGATGGAGGATGTTCCCCTCTAGGATAGCTGTTCATAGAATTGACACCTCAAGGATGAGAATCAGGAGCAAATCCCAGAAACCTTGCTCAGCTATGCTCATTCAGTTTTTTCATTGTCCAGTTGTGCCATTATGTGTCACATAGGGCTCACAGCCTATTCCTCCATTCCGTTTTATCCCACGCAGTCAGATTTAGCAGTTTTATTTACTTGATGCCGCAGCTGGTCATAAAAGTGATCATAATCCTCAGTCTCAGCATCATTAGTTGAAGCATAACACTGAATGATGGTGGTCATTTTAAAATGTCTTGTACTAAATCTAGCTCTAATTTTTCTGCTTGAAATAGGCTTCCATTGTAGCAGACATTTTGCAAGTGATCAGCTTGTTCAGATACATAACACCATTATATTAAGGAGTCCCTACGGTTACAAGCAACCTGCACATTAACTGAGGATGGGATATAAGGTTGGGAAAGAGGGTAGTGATCTTTATTTATACACTTTCATAGAGACATACTGATGTATATACGACCAGGTGATCCTTTTTTTTTTTTCATTTTTCTGTCCAGAAAAAATATGTCTCCTCAGCAGAAACCCACCTCATTCATTCCTACTTTTACTATGGAAGGAGACATATTATTGAGGTGAGATTAATATTGTTATTGATGTAGATGTATGTACATTTGTCATCTGAGATTTAGTGAAGTCACAGTAAGGGTAGGTGATCCAGCATTATGCTAACACAAGTTAATATAAGTATTCTCTTAGGGGTGGTTAGAAGGGGGTGGGGGGGGGTGGAGGGGATGGACAATGCAACATTAGACAAATGATTTGTGTATATCAGCTTAAAGAATTACTTCTTGTGCTTCATTGTAAGTTGATGTAAATTCTGTAGTAAACACTGAGGAGATACAGTGAAACATGCAATCAGTTTTGCAAGACAGTGTCTGTGGACTCGTTTAAATTCACAGAAAATATTGTTATGAATTTATGTACATTTGTTTTTGCAGATGTGACATGTTCATTTAACACAAGCCAGTGAGTGAGTCTAGATTTAAGGATTATAATAAATAATTGGAAGTCAAAATTTTTATTAACAGTGGTTCAGTTAAGAGGAGCTCCTGGCCTTATTGGTTAAGGGTACTGGGATAAAAACACATTGCATGCAAGTCATGTTGGTTGAGGCCACAGTTTACATCAGTTGCTTTAGTTTAAAAAAAAAAATGATTTCTGGGAGTGTGAACAAGTAATTTTATCCCTGCAGCTTAAATCCAGCAGTAGGTGTGCCTCAAAAGTGTGTTAACAGTGCAGAAAACGTTTGTTATATTTGTGGGAAAGGGACATTTGTAAGCCAGAAAAAAATCATCACAGCAATATTGAAAAAAAAGATGCATGCCTGTTAATTTGGATGCAAAATCTGAAACCAGGACAAGGCCTGGGCCTGTATCTGTGTAAGAACATTTCTAAAGTGAATGAAAAGGGAAAATGTGTCAGTGCCCATTACAGTTCCTTTGGGTTGGAGAGCCAGCAGTCGTGTAAATGACGGCTCTTTCTGTATGTGCAATAAGTCGTCTTCTTGAAGACTTTGGGCTTGTCGTCTAGGAGATGATGTGTCTAGTGAATGCCTTTAGCACACATTCTTACGATGACATAACTGGGTCAAGCCAACACCGACTTCAACGTACGAAACAGTTTATTGACATCCCATCACTTACATAGAAAGTCCTGTCCATGTCCTTGTTTACAGCTTGCACGCACCACATTACTCAGATGTCAACATGCTGACTTTTCACACATTCATCGACCAGAGTTCGGCGCCTTCACTTCCACATCACTGCATAGATGGATCTGGTTGTTACCACAGACTTCACACACACTGGCCTGGCTAGACTTGGCTTCAATGGATGTTGTCATCTGGTCTTCCTCTCTCAACAATTAGTCTCACATTGCCATTCTCCTGAACACTCTCATGTCCTTTCGCTCTGACGGTCAACACATACTAACACATACTAACTGATCAGACTGGGGTCTGAACTTTTACCCAGTGTTCGTTCTATGTGGCAACACGTGGTTGTTCTTGGGTTCCACGTGGCGACCTGTGGTCATTCTCCTTTACTTCCATATGATAACTCGTGGTCGTCCCCTATCTTGAAAACCTCGTTTAATCCGCGTATCTGGCTTCTCTCGGTATTATTGTTAGCTTGGGGCTTTCCATCCAACCTTCCCAATCAGGGTGAAAATATCCCCCATTACAGTATGATTTCATCTTTGCCAGAAGGAGGCACAAGAAATGACTGTAGTGTACCAAAATATACAATCTGCTCCCTGACCAGTTTCACACGTTGAAGGACATTCCTTTCCCAAATCTCCAAAAGACATTGCCATTGAAGAGGTTGCCTTTAAAAGAGAAGGACCAATAAAAGCTGTTCTGTAGCCTTCATCATCTTATGATAGTGTGTTCATCTGCACCAATGCATCATCTGCGCTACACATTCTTGCTCAAGAAGAAGTGAACGTTCATGTTTTTGATCTGGAGCTGTCCATGGTCACAGCAAAGTTATTTGGATCAAGACTTGAACAATGGAATCTCCTCAAGAAAAATGTTAATGTAACCTTTTTCTGCACTCCTCATGGTTAGTTTGCGCATTACTTAAGAAAGGAAAATGAACTTGTATTTTGTTCTGATTCAGACGGCCTGACTAATGCTTCTAAAATTAAAGATAACCCAAAAGAATGGTGACTATTCATAGACTCAAAATTGAATCCTATGGCGGTGCTTTTGCATAATGGTAACCGATATTCATCTGTTCAAGTCAAACATGCTGTCTACACTAAATAAACATGACAAACCTAAAACAGATGACACACCATATTCAGTACCACAAGTATCACTGGCATCTTTTTTGTGACTTGAAGTCTTGAAGGTGCTAGCTCTTCTGACAAGTCTGCATTTGGGAGAAATGATACCAAGGAAACAGGAACACGTCCATGCTGGTTGATTACTGTTGGACACTCATCAAAGATGATCCTGAGCAGCGACACAGATGTCAGGCAAAGCGACGTCGGAAGTAGATATGGCTTTGTACCAGTATATACCATGTGTCCATCATCATAGTGCTCTATACTTCTTATTCGTTACTTGTTCAGTAATGAATACAACATGTGGCATCTTTTTTAGAATAAAATAACTCATTTGTTGCTGTTCTTTGACAATTAGGATTGAGGGTGTGGGAACCATAAGTGTCTGCATAATATAAACATATAACTCTAATATATATATATATATATATATATATATATATATATATATATATATATATATATATATATATATATATATATATATATATATATATATATATATATATATATATATATATATATATATATATATATATATATATATTTTATTGTACTTCTGATTTTTTAAAATTTTTAGTCAATGTTGATTTTTCATTTTCAAATTCACGCTCAGCACCTTGAAGTCTGTAAACAGCTCTTTTTATCTCATGCTATGACTTGGTCACATTTTTGTGTGTCCAGTGTAATTTAATTTAATCTATACCTTGCACATGATTCACGGTAGGATCAACGAATTATGTAGAAAATAGAAATAATAAAAGAATAATTAAAAACAGTGTTTTATTATTTTGTTTGAATATAATTGACTCAGTAAGCCCGAACCCTCACAGCTTTTGTGGTAAACCAGTAAAATGAGCTTTAAATTACACATAATCCCAATTGAATATTGAATTTATCTGTGGGTTTCATTTTTCAGGATAGAACCCTGCAAAGACACCCGACTGTCCTGGTTTTCAAGGATAAGAAATATTATGAATATGAACGTGAGTATTCTTGTCTCCTGCCTGTGGCTGAAAAAAATATACAATAATGTTTTAGCAAGGGAAGTAAGCATGCTAGCCATGTCAGTAGAGAGCTAGTCTGAAAATACATTCGGCTTGAAAAGAGGAATGTAAACAATAATAGAACAGGGTTTAATTGACAGTAGAGCAGAGTAGTGTGGGCTCTGTGGCTAAGTCGATGCAAACGCTTTGTAATGCCGGGATGCCGGGTTCGATCCCAGCTGCGGGCCATGCGCCTTGCGTTGGTTTCGACAGTGGTATCAAGAAAGCCGACCGTCCAGAAATCAGTGGCAAACTACTGGACGTAAATTTGCCTAGAAAAACCACACAACAGCCAGGGGCTGTTGGGGTTGGTTTTGCAACGTCCTGTAAATGATACGCAACTAACCTAGAGCACAGTAGTAGCCGACACAAAAGTGATGCAATTTGTAATAGGGAAGTATTAAAACATTGATCATAATATTCAGTATCATAACTAGCATAAGATCTAATGGGAGTGCAGAAAAACAAGCAGTGGCCTAAATAGTACTAACTTATATAAAGGCAGCCAGAATAAAATAGACATTGGCAGTATTAAACAGAGTTGGGTAGGTTTATAGTTAAGCAGGGTTATGTATAAAGTGGTACAGGTTAAAGAGAAAGTGTAACAGGATTAACTAGAAAGCAGGGCATAACTAAATGCCACCACAAAGTTCAAGTATCCTGAACCCCCAGGTTCTAGCGCCTATTCTGGGAGAGTTAAATGCAGTGATTGGGAAAGTTAAACTGAAAATCTACAGGGTTATATAGAAAGTGAGAAGTGAATGGTTCTTGGTCAGTAAGTTGCAGACTCCAGAAACATCGATACATCTACATCCTACCAAGTTTAATCACATGGTTATTGTAGATTTCTCTGGCTGCTGAAGATGAGGACTGAACACATGGGGAATGTCCCAAGTGTTATAATGTTAGTTCATAACTTGACTAAAACTAACCCAACTCTAGAAAAATACTGGCAGATCACAATGTGCTGATAATATAGCACCCTTCAGTCAGTAACACTTTGTGCTTATCATTGTGTCCGCATTGTACCTTAAAAAGTTCTGTAAGATGTTATTTTGTCACTTCTTCTTTTTCTTCTCTTCCACCTTGTACCTCATCGAAGTGTTGGGGAGAGATGTAACATTCGTTGATGAGCTCTGTCAAGAGCACTGTTAAGACTGATGCTTATTTCTGTAAGGTTTGTTCTTAATGCCATCACTCCATAATTTCTGAGGTCTTCCACTCGCTCTATACCCGTTGTAACGTTTTAGTGTGGCTCGCTGTGGCAGATAGTACCAGGGCATTCTTGCTAGGTGTCCAAACCACTTCATTTGTTGTTCTTTGATGACCTGTAAGACTGGCTTTATTCCTAGCATTCGTCTGATTTCGTATTCTGTCTTTCCTTGAAACTCCTGCAGCTCTTCTACGACATTTCGTCTCTGTTGACACAATTTATTGTTTATTAGAGGATGTAAGTGTCCACGTGTGGCACTCGTAGCATAGTGTTGGCCAAAGAATAGTTAAGATAAGATTCACTTTAGTACTCCGGGGTATCTGCTTGTGTCAACGGGGTAGATAGTTGCCCCATTACTTGATAAGCTTTTATTTTTTTACTAATTTAATTAATCTTTTTAGTCCACTTGTTTGTAAATGCATGCTGCATTTGGCTGTTCAGTATTGCTTCCGGTGTTTTGTTAAGTAATCTAGTCTTTATTTCCCTGTAATCTTGCAGTGCTCTGGGATCCACTGGAGAACAGTATGGTTAGCTGACTCATTGGTTCAGCAGAGATCCAAGTCTTTTAAACTGTAGTTTCTTACATTTTGTATTGCTTGCAATGCTGACCAAGTATCTTTCAGTATAACTACTTCTGATTCAGAGCCGCATTGACCACTTCCTCCAGTACCATTTCCTCCATTTTGTAATAGGAGAAGTGTTAGCCTGTATGGAGGCTGCACTCTTTCATGTCACCCTTGGTCCGTTCCAAATGGATTCCTCGTACGGTCTGTTTGATGTTATGTTTTCTCTAATTTAATTAATCTGGAAAATTTGTGTACTAAAAAATGGTTCCTTCTTCAGCTCCCGACGGAATAGTAACAGCTTCGTCTTTGGAGAGTTTCATCAACCGAGAACGGTACATCACTTTCCCTAAAATGAGTGGTCCAGGTTTGAATGAAATGGTCAATGTGGCCAAGTATCTAGTCATCTTAGCTGTAGACTCACAGGAGCTGAAGGATGCTGGTTCAGAAAGTGCAAGGTAAGATTTGTTCTGTCTAGTTTTCATGTCTGTGACAGTTATAACTTGATGTTGACTTCCTTTATGTGTCATTACTTCTATAACAGGTCTCGCTTGATTTGTTATTTTTGTTTGTGCCATCTGGCTTATAGTAGTTCTGACTTGTGGATCTCTGTGATGACGATATCAAATTATTTGCCATGCACTCTAAAAGTCATTAATTCATTTCTTTCATGAGTGCAGTTTTACACTATTATACTTATGCGCGAGATCCATGCGAAGGAATTGAAGTGCGACTTCTGAAGGCTGTCTGCACAATCTGAATGGTGACTGCCTGTTGTAGTTATCTGAAGCATGCTTATGTGCCCTGATATGATTACCACGTATGTGCTGCTTATTCTGCTGTCTGTGCAAGTGCTCATGAAATGGCGGTTATTCCCAGAAACATGCAATTGCTATTTTAATAATTTATGTACTATTCTACTGATCATTTCTTTCTTAATCACACTCCACAAAGCATACATCTCTTTACCTTTTCTGCTTCATACTTTTGTTACATAAACTCATTCTACCTGATTTATTATGTGCATCTTTCTGTCCCAAAATTGAATTATCTTTTAAAGAAGAATGTTACTATAATGTACATCAACTGTGGGATAGAAAGGATTGAAATAGCAGTATTCTGGTTTTGAAAAAGTAATGACTGTACAAAATATGCCAGAAGCTTTACTTGTGGCTAAACTCAGATTGCTTAAAAAGACACAAAATATGGAATTGTCATTGCCTTAAATTTGAAATGGTAATTATAGTGTTTAGTTGATACAATTTGTAATATATAAAAAAATAATAATAATTAAAAAAAATTGTTTCTATCACAAAGCAGAATCTTCCACATCATCATCATCATCATTCTGTTATTGCGTTATACGTCACATAGGACTCGCAGTCTAGTCCTTCATTCCGTTCTGTAATCTTGAGATTATGGGTGGAATCCTCCTCCTTCTTCTTTGCGTTTACTGGCTGTAAACTGCAGCGGAAAGTTCTGGTTGATCATCCACTTCTGGACTCAAGTCTTGGTCTAGAACCTGAGATTTGCGTGCTTATCCGTATTACAGGTCTGGCTTATTTTTATGCAGACTATTTGTTCTTCGGCAGCATCTGTGGCTTAGGCGTTGCAAGTCCGACTCGTAATTCTAACGTACCCCCATCTAAACCCACTGCTTTCTGCATGGATTTTTATCATGGTATAGTGTGTCACAGGTCGACCCAGTCTAAAATTGGTATCAGGATGGATGTCCTGGGAAAGTAAAGACGGCCGGCATAATGCTGACCACATTACCTACCTGGTGCCGATGGTTTGTAAAAATATGGGTGTTCTTTCCATATACCCGATGTGCCTAAGGCATAAAAAGGGATCCTTACTTTACTGTTTTTTATTTGCTCCTCACCTCTGAGGCAGGTGCACTCTGTCTTTGAAGGAAGCTCCCAATTAGTGAACTCTCACGACAAGCTTTTGGGTGGGTAGACAGTGGCTCTCTTCTTGTTTCTCTAACAGAAGGGTCTCGCAACCCACTAATAGACCTTATGCATTTACTGCGTGTGTGTATACTGTTAGCTCTAAATAGTCATTTCTTTTGACATGCTTGTTGGAGGCAATGGGTCTGTTACTTTTGTTTTGAAAAATGGAGCTCCAGAACTCACAGGGGAATGATGGGCTATCCTCCGAATAACGGGCGGTAAAGATGGCGGCCGCAAAATATCCTGACGAGCCACGTTCATGTGTCAATTGCGCACTAGCGGTCACGAGCAGATCGCGGGAAAACTAGGATTAGTGTCTGTTGACAATTTCAAGAAACGGAACAAACCGCCGAGTTAAACTCGCCGCCGAGAGTCTCACACGTGCCGCTACACGCAGCGCGGATGGGGCTAAACTAGATGGCTGGGACCCACGAGCAGCAGCTTCCGAATCTCCTGCAGCTTTGCTCATGAGTCCTAGCCATCTAGTTTAGCCCCTATCCACGCCACGTGAGAGCCGTGGGGGCCACTCTCGGCGGTGGCGGTAGTACGCTGGAAGTCCCAATTGACACGTGACTGAGGCCCTGTTTTTGGCCGCCATTGCGCGACATCTTTTGTGCTCGTTATTCGGAGGATAGCCGGTTTGTGGACGCTACCAAAGAGAAAGCTGCATTACCAATCTGGTACGAGCCGCGCCTAGTTCGGATCGTACTTAGCCGAGTTTCAATGGCGTAACAGGCACAAACAGCAGATTTTCGGGCACTATTTACAACTTCTGTGCCATAATTTCCAGATATAAAGGCATAAAATTATCGGTAAGTAGTCGATTTGATATAACATTTTTTCGTTCCTTATTAGTTTTGACTTAAATTTTTGAATGTTTACAACACATGACACGTGACTGTGGCTTGTTTTTCGGAGGATAGCCGAATGATGAAAACCATTTGCCTCAGTAAATAACATTCAAGGTTCGTGGACAGCCTAGTTTTTCTTAGTCCATCTCTTTCCCATTTCAGTTCTTTCACATTGTGGAATTATTTTTATATCAGGACTCTTCAATAAGAAAGAGAAATTAAGCATTTTGTCGTTTACGGTTTGTTAAGAAAAATTGCTAAACAGCCGTTTCAAACTAGAATTGCTTTAGTTATCTCCCTTTGTTTCTGACCAAATTTCTAAGGTAGGACAATACTGTAAAAATTGATGGGGTTTTATTTTGTCTTCTTCTTTTAAGTTGGCTTTTAAAAAGGCAGTTGGCACATTATGTTGTAGTTTACAGCTAGGCTGTGATATTTTCCTCTTTTGGCTCAACAAATCTAGTTTCCTTGCAACCTTAATTAGTTGTCTTTTACAACATGCACAGTAAGCAGTAGTGAATCTGTTCTAGCTTTCTCAACAATAAGGCTCCGGAACCTGTAAAGAGTGTTATGTTATCTTTAAAAAAGAAAAAGTTCACAGTGGAAGTGACCACTGGTGAAGTCAGATTTCTTTAGTAAACTGAGACTGTTGTCTACAAAGTTAAAAAAAAAATAATTTATGTGATGGTTGGAATTCATAGAGAATAGCAAAAGATACCTCATGAATTTCTTGGGGCTTGAAATTAAATTAAATACTTCATAGTTATTCATTTTAATACTGAAGACTAGGGCCAGAAACAGTTTCACCTAAATGCCTTAACTCTTTCAGTATAGAACAGCTCATTGTGCATTTTTTGGACTTTCCAAAGATACTTTGATTTTCTGGTTTTCTTTCAGGATATTCTGGGTTGCTGTCTGCGATGTTCTTGTGTTGTCTTCTCTGATGTTCTTATTGTGTACTCTGATATGCTTGTTGTCTTCTTTGGTGTTGTTGTTTTCATCTCTGATGTTCTTGTTGTGATCTCTGATTTCTTGTTGTCTTCTCTATGTTCTTGTTGTCTTCTCTGATGTTCTTGTTGTCTTCTCTGATGTTCTTTTTGTCATCTCTGATGTTCTTGTTGTGATCTCTGATGTTCTTTGTATTCTCTATGTTCTTGTTGTCTTCTCTGATGTTCTTATTGTCTTCTCTGATGTTCTTATTGTCTTCCCTGATGTTCTTATTGTCTTCTCTGATGTTCTCGTTGTCTCTGATATTCTTGTCATCCTCTGTGAAGTTCTTGTTGTTGTCTCTGATGTCTTCTCTGATGTTCTTGTTGTCTTCTCTGATGTTCTTATTGTCTTCTCTGATGTTCTTATTGTCTTCTCTGATGTTCTTATTGTCTTCTCTGATGTTCTTGTTGTCTCTGATATTCTTGTCATCCTCTGTGATGTTCTTGTTGTTGTCTCTGATGTCTTCTCTGATGTTCTTGTTGTCTTCTCTGATATTTTTGTTGTCTTCTTTGGTGTTCTTTTTGTCTTCTCTGATGTTCTTGTTGTCATCTCTGATTTCTTGTCTTCTCTGATGTTCTTGTTGTCATCTCTGATTTCTTGTCTTCTCTGATGTTCTTGTTGTCTTCTCTGATATTTTGGTTGTCTTCTTTGGTGTTCTTTTTGTCATCTGTGATGTTCTTGTTGTCTTCTCTGATATTTTTGTTGTCTTCTTTGTTGTTTTTTTTTTGTCATCTCTGATGTTCTTGTTATGATCTCTGATTTCTTGTCTTCTCTGATGTTTTTATTGTCCTCCCTGATGTTCTTGTTGTCTTCACTGATGTAATATAATAGACCTGTTGTTTTTTGATATGCATGTATTTTTTTTAAATTTGGAGTATATCTGACTGAGAGGCGAGGAACCAACGGTCTGCATACAAATAAGCCATATCTGTGAAATAAATAAAACTTAAAAAAAAAAACACATGTCCCTACTATATTTTACCACTTTTTATGGTGGTGTAGACAGGGGGCCTAGAGCCTGAGTATTTAGGGCCACCTGTTAAGTGCTGTTGCCAAGGACTGTGCAGGTTAGGATGTTTAATTTTGCCCCTGACAGAAAAACTCCATCATCTTACCAGGGATGGAACCCAGGTCTCCCTCAGGAGCGCCTGACTTTGTAACAAATTAGCCAGCCGCTTCTCGTAACAGGGATGTGCATGTAAAACCCAAGTCCTGGAACAAGACCAAGTCCAGAGGTGGATGAACAACCAAAACTTTCCACCAGAGTTTACAGCTGGTGCTTATGAACAAGAAGAAGAATATGCATGTTGTAAAAGGCAGCTTTCTGAGGATTTGCCAAAATTAGACGTGTTCTGCCAAAAGGTGCAGATATTGCAGCCTAGCTGTAAACCACAACACAGCATGCAAACTACCCTCTTAAAAGCAAGTGGGTGGGCAGTGGGTCTATTCTTTCCACCCAGATTGGGTCCCATAACCCATTTTTTTTTTAGTTAGTTGCGTATCCTTTACAGGTTTTTGCAGAACCAACCCCAACAGCTCCTGGCTGTTGTGTGGTTTCTCTAGGCAGGTTACATCCAGTAGTTTGCCATTGCTTTCTGGACGGTCGGCTTTCTTGATACCACTGTCAAAACCAACGCAAGGCGCATTGCCCACAGCTGGGATCTAACCTGGCATCCCGGCATTACGAAGCAAAGCGTTCGCATCGGCTTAGCCACAGAGCCGACATAACCCATATAGGACTGTTTAATAACAAGCGGGCTATTCTTATAATAGCACTGTTGCCAGGAATCTTAGAAAATTTTTTTTAAAAAATTAAAACAATAAAGTTGACACTATAAAAAGTAAAAATAAAAATATTTACCAGCCTAATGTTGATGGAATTAGCTGCCAGGAGTTTGCAAACCATTACTCAAAAATGGTGTAACCATTTTACACTGCGACTGGTTTTTATGTGGGTGCTTATTGCCTGCTCTTGATTTCTTAACATGTGTAGTCATCCGTATAATTGATGTTTCTTTCTTTGATCATCTTACTGCCTGTGCTAAGTATTCTGGTTTATCGGGTTGGGGGAAGTCTAAAACTGTTAAGGACATTTTTTTCATCTTGAGGTCAGATTGGGTTATGGTGCTGGCCCATTATTTTTATAAGCCAGTCGGCACTTTATTAGTAGTGTGGTCTGTTAAACTGCACCTTTACTTCCCATTTAATATAATACAATATAATGTAGTATCCTGCCGTATGATGTAGTATTGTGTAGTGTAATGTAAATATAATACAATACAATATAATATATAATATAATATATAATATAATAAATAATAGAACATAATATATAATATCTATATATATAAAAATCAATGTTTGTGTGTTTGTTTATTACCTATAGACTCGGAAACTACTAAACTGATTTAGTTTAAATATTCAGGATATGTTTGTTTTGATACCGGAATTCTACCTGTCATGGTTTGAAATAAGTGGTGACATGTGTTTGAAATAGGTGAGACATGAGTTGGGAAAATTTTCGAAACTAGGATGATATTTTAGTGATATTTAATTTGAGCCACATTCGTGAATGCGCATGCGCAGTAGTCGGAACGTATGACTTCCATTATTCGCCGTCGATATACCTACAGCAAACAAGGCTATATATATGCGCAGGCAAGGATTGCAGCATTAACCATATTAGCCACGATTTCTATTTTCTTTCTTTTCAAACAAACTTTGATGAGTTAGAGAGTAGTCGGTAGATTTGAGAAGAGGAGCGGGAGGGGGGGGGGGGGGCGGTGCATCAAAGACTATCTCTAATACTTCGCAGACAATGAATGCGACATTAACCGTGTTAGACACTTGCAATTTCTATTGTTTTGCTGTTTCAATAATACTTGAAGTTTATATCTGGGATATCTGTCTATGAAAAAAATAAATGCCTGTGGTTTTGAGTTGTGTTAGAATCGGTCACAGTAGTTGGGAAACACATCTCAAATAGTTTTGTTCACTTTTAGTTGCTCAGAAAGCGTGGATGGTTGGCCGAATGGTTAGACCACTGGGCTCCCACCACTGGGGGTGATGACTGATATTGTTAACTTAAAGAGCTAAACATATGATTTTAAAGTTTTCATTTCTTAATAACATGCAGGAGACCATGGTTCGAATCCACAGTACGACATTTGATTTTTTTTTTTTACCTGGAGCAAAATAAAATCCTCACCTGCACGGTCGTGGCGACAGCACTAGCCATGTGGCTCTAAAAACTATAAAAAAAAATAGTACAGGTATGTGGGTAAACCAGTAGATAATTGAATTTGACCATTTCGCATACTTATGATTTCATTTCAAACTTTCCGATTGCATGGTTACGCTGAATTTCCATAGATTTTTATTTATTTTTATTTAGATTTAATTTTTTCGCCTGACATTGCTTTGGAATTAAGCTGTACTGTTTACCATAGCGTTTATTTCGTAATTATGGTGTATTTTTCCCGTTTTCGTTGCTTTTCACTGGGGTGGGATGAAGGACACAAACTGTTAACTGAGAGAGCTTTAAGTCACAGTAACTGCCTTACCCACTGTCACAGACCTCTGGGTGACCTTGCTGGTCCGTGGCTCGTAACTGGGCCTATGACAGACAGACCAACCTTTAACACACACTGAACCCGAATGCACACAGAGCACACACGACAATCTTTATTGTAAGTACAGGTAAGACAATAGACAGTTGACTTCCCGCTGTGTGGCCACCTATTGCCTGGACCCTCTGGCCGAACGAGCTTTACAGTCGCCTCGCTCCTAGTACGTACCACAAGCAATCTCCTGGTGTACAAACCACAGCACGGCGAGATACACTCTTAACTATTGACACACTGACCAACCAAACTGTCACAGCCTCTGTCTAGCACAGGGTCAGAGTGCCAAGGTTAGACATTCTCTCACAGAACATGTACATAAATACTCTACACAAGAACTATCCTATTCTAACAGAACACTGTACATAAACTATCCAGTCACTAACTGAAATATCCTAACTCTCATATACTATCACTGTCTTGCTAAACGTCCTCTCTCCCTGACCGACGCACACCGAATGTCCTGTGTTCTCTCTCCCTCGTGTCTCTTGACCCCGTTCACCAGCTCAGTCCCAAAAGCGGTAATCGTGTTGCGGATTTGTCCACAACACAGTTCACTCTTTCTTGCCGTGGCCAAACGCTTTATCCTGAGCGCTGGTTTCGCCGTGCAATAACAGAACAGACTTGACCAGTCACGGCCCTGACCTTTGTGTCAACCCTGGGGTGTCATCTCAACATGCACACCTTACGGTGTGGTACATTCCGCCACTGACTGTACTCACAGGGTTGTGACACCTACTCAAAGTAGCAGCAGTAGTAGTAGTCATGTTTGGGCGGTTACACCGTAGTGCTGTCATGCCGGGGTCAGCCGGTAAGGTGATGTTTTTCTGTCGGGGAGCGAAATTACACCTCCTAACATGACCAGTTCATGGCCACAGCACTAGCCATGCGGCGCCAAACCCTCTGGCTCACGACTTCCTGTCTACTGCGATGGTAAAACAGATAGCAGTGACATTATTTTAGTTATTGTGGTGGTGGTAGTTGTACTGGTACTTGAAGGATGGTGTGGTAAATATTACACTAGCCACATTTACTACTCATTACAATTCCTGCTCCCCATTTTAGTCTGGATGGACAGGGATATCAAGGTCAGTTACAAAAAATATCGTCAGGTGATGACTTTCAAATCCCACGAAGAGGGAAAGAGCAGTAGTCGGTGGATGGGGGAGGGGAGGGGTTGCTATTGTTAACTTAAAGAGCTAAACATTTGATTTTAAAGTTTTAATTTCTTAATTTGTTTATATTTCACTAACGCTACCTCCGCTATTCTTATTTTTTTTAATGACTTACTTTGTTATTTACAAGTACAGTTGCAGCTCTTCTTCCGTCTCTTATAAAAAATACAAACAGCTTTAGCATGTGATAACCACATAACCATTTTTTTTACTGTGCTAATAATACTATTTAAACAACCACTAATAAAAAGACACAATTATATGTTGCGTGTTCTAAAGTCGGCAAACCTTACTATATCTATGTGCAGAAAATGATTGCTACATTAACTATATTAGACACATGCGATTTATATTGTCTTTCTTTTCCAAAAACCTTTGATGAGAGTAGTAGGTGGATTTGGTGATTGTGGGGGGGGGGGGGGGGGGGGGGGGGGGGGGGGGGAATCGAAGACTATCTCTATATCTGAGCAGACAATGATTGCGACAGTAACCGTATTAGACATGCAGGATTTCTATTTTCTTTCTTTTCCATTTAGCCAAACTATGCCAAAGCAATGCGTGGCCACGTACAGCTAGTAATATAATAAAACCATATAACACTATAAAATGCTATATCAACTTACCATATAATACAAAGCTATACCTTTAAATCAAGGCTATTGGTAAAATACATTTAGGAAAATATATATGAGAACTAACAGTGAAACGTATGGCCAGTTGCTTCAAAATACAAAGTATTCAGGAAGAAACAAAAACAGGTTGGTAATTTTTGCTAAAGTTACCGGCTCTAAATGGGAAAATGTGCTGACTCGATACAACATCTGCTATTTTCCAATATGTTCAAATTCCCCTCATCCACTTGACTCACCTCAGTTGTAACTGCATCTGCATCTTCTAGATGTCACATGTTAAACCATTTCCAGGCTATTAAGGGGGAAATGGTGGCATAAACAGGGATGCTTGTAATTCTTCAAGAATGTCTAAGGTTTCTCTGTATTTATTTCGTTCTTGATTGTTCTCCCTGAGTTTTCAGTGATGTGTTGATGTTTTGCAGCCAACAGTTTGCTCACAAAAAAAAAAGAGGAATGTAACATTGACACATACTGGTTTTCATGCACAACAGTCACATAATTGACGAAACTTGTAGATTGTTGTATGGTATTGTACTACCATACACCATAGAATTAACACATTGCAATATTATGAGAAAGCTTAAATAGAATACAAAGTTGACATATTCAAAGCTGTAAAGAAATTTGTAGTGTGCATTGCATGTCTAGGGGTAAGAGCATAAAAAGAGAAAGAAATAAAGAAAGAGAAGGGGGGGGGGGGGAATTGTCAGCTTTTTATTTAGGTAAAATTGTTTTATAACTAAACTTATAAATGAACTTTTTATCTTAAGAGTCAGAGACGGAACTGTCCTTTTCCAGGTTTCTTTGGGACATCCATGGCTACTTTTTCCATCTGTCTTCTATTGCGGGCGTGTCAAACGGATGGTACCCAGAGGGCCATTTGTGTCATTTTTGTGTCATCGTGAGGGCCACACACAGCTAACTGTAGTCATTTAATACAAAAATTTCCCAGCTTCTGAGTTGAGTGCATGGCAGATGAGCTGGCAGTGAGCTGCAGATATAATTTTGAATGTTATTCTTTTTCCTGTGAATTGTAGATTCAGAAAATGGCGCAATGCCGGTTGTTGCAGTATTGGTGGTGCCATTATATGATTAAAATTGATGGCGTGTGCAACTGCTGATCTGTTGGTGACTTCTGCTAGTCACTAGTACTACCATCCATGATGAACTGCATTTTTAATTTCTGACTGTTTGTGTTAGCACTTCGGATGGTTACTGTATGCTTTAAATGCATGTGTACGCTAGTGCATATTCTGAGACAGCAGTCTGTCAGTCTTTCCACAATGGACTGTGATAAACAGGAGTGGAGCAACTATGGGGTGACCTGTTTGCTATGAAGCTGAAACTAAGATTACCAGATTACCAGTCATTTAATAAAATTGTTAGTAGAATGTTTTTTTGTTGAAGTACAGGCCACTGGTGTGTGCAAAGGGCCACGGGTCGCCAGTTTGGCATACCTGGTCTATCGGATGGTAGTTTGCCAAAGTGTCAGGAGGCATTCCGCGAATATGTCAGAACCATCTCTCTGTTCGTTCTTTCATAACATTTCCCAGTGATAAACATTTTTTCCTTCTGAGTTCTTCATCTGTGACTTGTGATCCTGGCCAAAATATATATAGGATATATATGTATATGTGTGTGTATATATTCTGCAATTTTATATGTATATATTTTGTTTTAATATTCTTCTTTTTCTCCTCCTCCTCCTATTTCTTCATCATGCCTTTTGCTGTGCGCATGTAGCTCACACTACATGTTGTTCTATTCTTATTCACTTTACTCTGAATTCTGTGTGTTCTGTTTTTAGGTTTGTTTGCCTGTCTTCATTCCTTTGATGCTGTGGATTAAAGTGCTTCTGGAATTCTTAACTGTTCTGTTTTATCTATGTACATAACATCAGGATGCCAGCTGGCATATTCCTTTTGAAACTCTCAGGATGTTATTCGCCCCACAGTTCACCACTTGCCGTGTTTAAACATTAAACATTCTGCTGCATGTTTTACGTTCCCAGTCCTGTATCTTGTCCCAGGCTGTATTTTGTTGCTAATTTCTTGAAGACTGACTTTACTTGAACTTTATGGAAAGGTTTTCCTGTACCCCTTAACATTTGTTTTCGCTTACTGGCACATTGAAATGTTTTACTTATATTCTGCTGTAATTTATATTGTTAGCCTGTACTGTTTCATCCATAAGTTGTGGACATGTCCGTACGTGAACTGATCTTCCCTCAACATATACACCAGCATTGCTCGGACAGTAGTGCCACTTTTATGCTAGTTGACAAGAATTTGTGTTCATATGGTGTGCCTGTCAACGTTCAGCCATTTAGCAAAGAAATCCTTATAATGAAGTGGTTAATGTTATCTCAGGCTCTGAAAGTCTGTGGTTCTGTTTCAGAGATCCTTGGGGGCAGTCGTAGTAGCTTTGGAGTTTCTGTTTTGTGTGTGTGTGTGTCATTTTCTCAACCAGAAACTAGCAGTTCTAAAGAGAGAGACATGCATTCCTAAGTGTCGAGTGGGAGATCGTCTGCAGACGATTTAGTAACAGACCATTATAGTGCTAATTTTGAAAGAAAAGTGAGCTTTTAAACTGTTTGCACCTGTACAAAGAATGTAGATTTGTCTCCTTCTGATGCAGGTTGTCAGTTTTTCTCCGGGGTCTGATTTCTGGTTGATAATGACATTTCTTTTATGCTACCACAATTTCATGACCTCATAGTGATGCCTGGTGAAGCAGGTCACCGCTGTCTGTGAGGTTGAGAAATAATGTAGCCAACTTCTAATGGGAACAGACAGAAGAGGTACCTTGTGGTGGCTGCTGCATCGGAGGACTGTGAACACATAACGGTGCCCATCGTGCTGTGATGGTGATAATAATAACAAAACAACATAACTTAACACACATTTGCTTAGTGAAACCACAAACAACCAGTATTATGCTATGTTATCAAATAGACTTTTGTGCACATTAGGCATTAACACGTGTGCTCAGTCCTCAGATGTAGCAGCCACCTCAGGCTACCCCTGATGATTGTTCCTATAAGAAGCTGATTTTAGTGTCTCCTATCTTGACCTGGAAGACTGCATAGACGAGCTTCACCAGGCTTAACTCTTAGATCATATAATCATGTTATCGACTGGTAAATTCTGAGAAAAAAACCTGGAGAAAAAAAAAACACCCAAAAACTAAACTTGTACAAGTTTGTTAAAAACATTGCCTCTCAGTACTGGGTATCATGTTGTTACACCGATGCCAGAGGTTGTCAGATGCAGCTGTACTTTGAAGAGATAGATAGTCAGTGAAGGATTTAGTAACACAACAACAACACAAGTCTGTTGCAGCAGGCAGGATCTGATATAGAATGTTTATTTTATTACATGGACATATGATAAAGTAACATATAATGTTACAGACAAAGAAAGCATTAGTAGAAACTTGCATTACATACCACTCAACATCACTTAACCGCTGGTGATAGCAGAGTACACCATTTGATGCAACTGTCTTGGATGTTCTAAAAGCAAGGTCTCTGGAGCTTGAACAGAATTTCTGGGTTGTCAGCTGTTGGTTTGTCATCCAGGATACAACTCCTGAAGTCGCACGGGTGACCACCATGTAAGAGCCCAGAAAGTGGGGGTGGGGGAGGGGGAGGAGACAAAGGATTCCATTGTGGTAAGCTTTTTGGAAGTAATTCACATTAGGATAAACAGAGAGCAGTCTTCAGTAAACAATAACAAGTAAAGGTGCCCTTTCACACTAGTGGAGCATTGGACATATGCTGCTAGCCCCATATTTGTAAACACCAATCAGTACTCGATTGAAGGCTGATGTGGTCAACATCACACCAACCGTCTTTACTTTCCATTACATTTGCTGGTACCTGTTTCAGGCTGGGTCGATTTCAAAGCCATGAATCATGTAGATCATTTATGAAAAATCTGCCTCACTATGGATTCAAACTTAAGACCTCTTGCAGGCAGGCAGGCAAGCAATCGGCCACTGACTGTGGCACTGCAGCTCCCTAGGGCTATGTTGACCCTCATTTTAACTGCATAGGTACCTGGTTTCAGTTCACTTGATAATGTTGTTTTAACGACTTTCCTCTACCATAGAGACCTGCTGATCTCAGGGTAGGTATCACGTGTTGAAACCTTTTAGATAAGGGCAAAAATAGGTTGCCTATGATGTAAAAAATGTGTTCAGCAGTTGGAAACCATAAGAAGTAGAGGCTTATCGTTGTTGTGCATTTTGACATCTAAAAACATACTAATAACAGAATGAATACAGCGTGCCTATTTACACACACATGCGTGCACACACACACAAATGCACACATGCATGCACGCACACACACACACACATACAGAGTACCCACCATTTCAGTTAGCTTTGGTATTGTCTACATAAAAGATGAAAAAACTCTCAGCCAGTGTTGGTATCTCCTCTTAGCTTTGGTATTGTCCACATAAAAAATAAAAAATTCTCAGCCAGTGTTGGTATCTCCTCTTAGCTTTGGTATTGTCCACATTAAAAAACCCCAGCTAGCTTTGTTGTTCTTCATATAAAACACTCCAAACTTGTGTAGCTTTACGATTGCTTCTACATATCATTTTAAAGCTTCTTTATCCCGTGTACATAATGCACACCTTCTCTCAGTAAGCTTTGGTATATTCTGTACAGACATCCACAGTTAGTTTTGGTATTGTTCATACAAACCGTATATAACATCAGTAAGCTTTGGTATATTCTGTACAGACATCCACAGTTAGTTTTGGTATTGTTCATACAAACCGTATATAACATCAGTAAGCTTTGGTATATTCTGTACAGACATCCACAGAAAGTTTTGGTATTGTTCATACAAACCGTATATAACATCAGTGAGTTTCGGTATCCCCTGTACAAATCATTTACACCATTCACAATCAGGTGTTTATTTTCTGCACAAACCATTGGAAAGATTCCTGGTAAGCTTTCATATATTAAAAAAATCTCCAGTAAGCTTTCATATCGTCTGTCCAAATTGTACAAAACATCTCCAGTAAGCTTTCATATTATCTGTCCAAATGGTTTAAAACATCAGTAGTACGCTTTGGTTTTTGCTGTTCAAATTGAAAGCATCTCCTGCAAGCATTAGTATTGTACGTACACATTTACCCCCCCCCCCCCCCCCAACCGCCAAACAACCAGTAATCTGTGAAATTCTTAAAACACATCATTTAAAACATCTCCACAAGGTTTGGTATTATTTGTACACATCATTGAAAATATTTCCAAAACTTGTGTATTCTCTATTCTCATCATTTTAAACATCCTTAATATTGTTTGTCCAAATCATTGCAGATCCTCTCACACGGCTTATGTTTTGTCCATTTATAACGTGTCAGATATCTTTGGTTTTAATTATTCTTATAGCACACATCAAACACTTCCAGCCAGCCCTGATGTTATGCAGTCAGTGTGAACGGTAAAACATACAGAACAATATAAAACACTACACGCCATCTTTGGCAACACTTGCCTGTAAATTTACCCTATATCAGTTTTCATATTATATAAGTACGAGGAGCATTCAAAAAATAAAGCACCACATATTTAAAAATTCTTTAAAAAAAAATGAATAATAAAGATAGACACGTGAAATCGTGCACATGTTGAATTTGTAATGCTAGTTTTGTATTTAAGAAACTCATTCACTAAAATAAGAATATTTGCAGTAAGCCGTTAAAATAAAGGGCGTTAACAATGTGCGTTACAAACTGTGAATTGTTATAATATTTGTAGTTGTGGGAAAAAATCGCGGTGTTCATTTAGATACACATGTGTGTTGTGTGTATGGAATTTGTGCAGTTGAAAGGAACAATAGTAGTCACTGGGTTCAGATAGTTATAGTTTCAGACGGTGAAGAGACGGATCCCAGGATGTTTTTCATGCAGATAAAACAATAAATGTCTATGCGAATAGGGAAAGCCTGATGGAGGCAAGGCGCCCATGTCATTGTTCCTCATTTAATATGAGATCAAAGATGTGGACAGAGATTATCTAGAAAGTTGTGATGTGTACAATACATAATGAGTTATATTGTCAGTAAATTAAATACATTTTGCGTAAACAGTTGGCAAGGAAAAGAAAATATTGGTCGTTACTATCTGAGTGTATAATAATAATAGAGCCTTTCCTATGCTTTGGGTCACATTGGATATAATGTATCTCCTGTCAGGGTTCAAAGCTCCCACATTTGGGGCAAACGAATAGCCCCACTGCCCCCTACGATTCTGCAGTTAAAGGTTGCTAATTAGCAGTACTTTTTTTTTTTTTTAAATCGGAGGGCATCTGCCTGAGAGGTCAGGAACCAACAACCTGCTCACAAATAAGCCAGAAATGTAAAATGGATGTGCATGGAAAACTCAGGTTCTGGAAAAAGACAAGTCGAGAAAAGGATAAACAACTAGAACTTTCTGCCAGAATTTACAACCGGTGAACGCTAAGAATAAAAGAAGGATATGTCTTGCAAACTTAATTATTTTAACCAACTGGCACGCAATGACGTGACGTGACAAATGTCGTGTCATCGCGTTTACTTCCTGGAACATTTCCTGGTGCTCATTTCAGGCTGCATTGACATTGGAGCCCGTTTCAGTTAAAGAAAACACAGATTCCAGTAATCTGATTATAGGTCAGCCGAGACAGTCATTGTGCTGCTTTACTTCTGTTGCCAGTATAAAACATGTGTAACTAAGCATGTAACGTTACTTTCTTGTAGGTTACATATTACTTGTTTAACATTTGCACTCACACACACACAAAATTGAATTGTAAAGCGTGATAAAAGAACCTACAGTCAGCTTTTTGTTTGTTTAATTGCGCATTTAACGCATCAAAACACCGAACTCTCGTTATATTGTTCCTGCTTAACATATAACATTAATCTTCACTTTGTATTCATAATGTTTAAAGCATATACAATTAATTTTCGGTCAGTCTTTTATATTATCCATCTAATGCTTGTTAACCTAAATCTTCAGTTGGTGCTTGTATTATTAATTCAAAGCTTGTAAAACTGACACCAGTGGGTTTTTTGTTTTCGTATTTAAAGCTTTAATGCATGGGGAAACATATGAACGTTAAACAGGAGGGATTCAAGAATCAAAGAAATAAGAGAAATGTATGGATCAATGCTTTTTTCAGCAGTCAAATGGCTATGCAGATGGCGATATATTGGGCACGTTCTGAGCTTCTGAAGTGGACAAAGAATCGCCAATCAGGCACAGAAGTAAGAAACAGCTGGTCTGGGGCAACGAATAAGTTTGCAAGAAACCCCGAAATGAATGTTGATGAGGGAAGTCAATGGCGCTGGACTGGATTCCATCCTGGATATACAAAATATTTGACAGGATAGAACTGAGTGACGGCATTGACTGTCATCTCTGTGTGGTACATAAACGTCAATGTCATTTAAAGCTTTTAAGATGCACCTGAAATCTGTTTTTTATACTGCCACTTGAAAGCTAGTAATAATCGGGTTTATATATTCCCCCCCCCCCCGCCCCCCCCCCCCAAAAAAAAATCCGTAAAAAATAAACCCCAATTAAGTTTTAATATTGCTTATTTAAAGCTTGCAAAATTAACTTCCGGTTTTCATATTTTCGTTGAAAGCATTTACCCACTCAGCTCTGTTCCCATATAAAGCTATAAAAGAACCTTTCATTCAGTTGTGGCTCGGCTCATATATACAATAATATAAATAGCAGACTAACAGTTACAGCCTATCTGGCGCAACTGGATCATTCAAAGGTCTGATCTTCATTTCCGAAGCTTTGAGCTGCTCCCTCTTCCAAGCATTCCATGCCAAGCCCCTCCAGGACACGTCGCTGTGGTTCTGGTAAGGTCCGTTGAGCAGGGCGTACCAGCAGTGGTCGAACCACCAGCCGGCCTCCCACTCGTGGGCGCAGTTCGCCTCCCGCCGGACGTCGTTGTCGCGGTCCGGCGTGGAGAACATTCTGTTGTTGTGCCGGTGGAGGGAGTCGTGGGCGCTGCCGGTGTAGCCAGAGATGTGGAGTTTGTAGCCGTCTCTCTCGCCTGGAGTATTGTTGTTCGGCGCCGTGGTCGTCGAGGAAGTAGTGGGCGTGGTTTGGGCGTTCAGTGGTGCATGGAGAGAGAACATCGAAATACAGAACGAATTAGTATGATGCAAATGTATTATTATGTATGTGTTATTTTACAATGCAGACATGATAAGGCGACTCACCAAGGACCTAGAAATAGTTCTTATTATAAGAAATTTCTTTTATTGGGAAAAGAGTTCTTCTAGCAAGAAATACTGCCGCGAAAAAACAAATTGTTCTTCACAACAGAAATTTGCCACATCCGAGATTGCCTTAAGCGGTCTGCACTGTGTATGCAAATATATTATATAACTAAATATAATCACTGTTGTTGTCGTAATTACCACCGGGCGTCTCATAAATATATCCATTAACAGGAGACCAAAACATACGTCAGAGGTTGCTTGTAACAACGTTGGTGATACGTTCCTTGCGATGGTTTATGTTTTATATCGACTCCTGATATACCTAGGCCTTGACCCCCCCCCCCCTTTTCCCCCAAGATAACAATCAAGTGGGGTGAGATCTGGGAATCTGGAAAGCGACTCTGTAGGACCACGCTGACGTATCTAAGCATCTGGAAACTGCTTATCTAACCATTGACGCATCCGATGCTTGATACACCACCGTCGATAAAAAAGGCTGCTTTACTTACATTCTCGCAGATAAGACAAGAGACCAAGCAATATAATATATCCAGTTTTCTAAGAAAGCGCCACTGGAACTACATCGGCCATGCACTTGGAATGGATAAGACAAGACTCTCCGATCAAGCCCTTATATGGATAACGTAAGGGAAAAGAATACGAGGAAGACCAATAGAAATTCTACGTAGAACCATAATCAGAGAAGGCTCAACCATGGCCCCAACAAACATCCAAGACCTAAGCGCATGGAAACGTATCGCCAGATATGGAAAGCTATGACCTCCGCCTTATGGGCCGCCCTAGGACCACGAGGAAAGACAAACTTATATTCATTCTTAAATTGTGTTGACCAGAAGCCACAGCCAATTATTATTATAATTAAATAATAAAGAAAATCTCGTTTGGAGCAGGTTTGAATCCAGCACATTCAACCCGACAGGCGAGAGTTTTTTTTTTTTAATTAAAGGGGAAAGTTGGGAATTGTGAACTGATAAAACAGTCAACACATGAATGTGTTTGGTCACCCCTCTGTCTGTCTGTCTGTCTGTCTGTCTGTCTGTCTGTCTGTCTGTCTGTCTGTCTGTCTGTCTGTCTGTCTGTCTGTCTGTCTGTCTGTCTGTCTGTCTGTCTGTCTGTCTGTCTGTCTGTCTGTCTGTCTGTCTGTCTGTCTGTCTGTCTGTCTGTCTGTCTGTCTGTCTGTGATCTCCGCCTTATATCTTGTATTCTGAAAGTCGTAGGTTGGGTTTTTGACTGATAATTTGGTTCATACTGACGGAAGAACTCCCAGTGAAATGTGACTAAAAAGCCTAACGAAACGGGGAAGCAGAAATACGTGCACAAAACAAAACAACGTTTCGGCCGGTGGCCTTTCTCGAACAAGAAATGAACTACACAACGGTAACAAAGATGTAAGGATTCAAATCTCTAAGTGGTGATGTAAGCAACTTAAAAAACATTATTTGGGGTGAATAAAGCAAAATAAAATAAACGAAGGCTAAAAAATAGACGCAGAGAATCATAAGTGCTATTGTTAATGTATAAAATAATAGTGGGAATTAAAAAGTATTAGAAATACACGTGGTAATGATTCATAAATGGTACTGATAAGAAATAGAATAAACTAATAATATGAAATAAAATACATTGAAAAAAAAAGTTTTTAAATGAAAATGTTATAATAGTAAAACTGGATGAAGGTATGTTGGACATTGATGCCACATGATTTAATGTTCTGTCAGGATTAACTTACCAAACTAAACAGGTTACATCCATCTCTTTGTGAATTCTTTCCTTTCTGCCTATTTTACGTCTCTCACACAATTAACTCTCTCTCTCTCTCTCTCTCTCTCTCTCTCTCTCTCTCTCTCTCTCTCTCTCTCTCTCACACACACATTCACACACTCTATCTCGATCCCACACAACTCTCTCTCTCTCTCTCTCTCTCACCCTTTCTATCTCTCTGTCTGTCTAACTCTCTCTCTCTCTCACCGACACTCTCTGTATCTCTCACACATACTCTATCTCTCTCACACACTGGCACACACAAAAATGCGTATGTCTTCTTAGCAAAGTGGTTAAGTCTTTTTGCATGAAATTATGAAGGGCGTGAGTTAGTTTTGGACTTCGCCATTTAAGTGATGATTGTATTGTTTAGGACATCGTGCTGGTAATCGAGGTAGCCGACTGACTGACTGACTGACTTTCTACCCCACCAGGACATCACACAAGCGATAAACACCCGATGACACAAAGTGCCACCATGTGGATGAGGATCGCCGTGGAGAGGTCCCAGAAACCGCGTTCAGACAATTGGCCATATTTATGGCCTGTCTTTATTGCGGCCCCTGGCAAAAGCCAGGGTGGGGCTTGAAATAACAAAAAAAAAAAAAAAAATTCGTCGTAAAAAGGACGAAACATCTAATAATAACATGGAGGTAGCTGGTGTAGTTGCGCGGTTTTTATGCTTACACTGCCAGCAGTCCAGCAGCCGTTCTGTGGAGAGACAACGAGCCATCATCATCATCGTCCTGTTGCCCCATGCTGGTTCTACGGCCTTATTGTGGCGAAAACAAGAATAGAGCCATTGCCCCCCCCCCCTAACAAGCATGTCGTAAAAGTTGACTAATTGGAGGCTTCCTTCGGAATTTAAGTGCATCTGCAAGAGAGACAGGGAACCAACAGTCTGCATTCAGAAAAAAAAATTCAGATATGTAAAACGGATGCGCACGCAACACTCGCGTTCTGAAAAAAAGTAAAGTCTAGAAGTGGACTAACAAAGGGAACTTTCTGCTGGAGTTTAAAGGAATGAATGAGTGAATTAAGAATTGACATCCCTGCACTCAGGACATTCCCACACGTGCTCAGTCTCCTTCTTCGATGGCCAACGAAGAGTCGACATGCTAATAGCACCAGTTGCTACCTGATTTAAAAGTCCATCGATGTTTTCCCCGCAGTGTTGATTATCTTCCAGAACCTCTGCTCACCCCTCGCTGAATCACTCTGTCAGTGTTTGGATACGAAGTCTATTCTGTTGCACTGCCCACCTGATCCCAGAGAGCCTTCACTGCTTCCGCTTTATCATAACATAGCTCACCACCCTTAGGAGTGGCGGCAGCTGGTCTATCAGCTTGCTCATCATCCGGCACACCCGAATTTCCTGGACATAAAATCCTCTGGAGTTTACAGCTGGTTAACGCGAAGAAGAAAATGAAGACCATGCTGTATGTCCTTAAGTTTTATAATTTGGAAGCAAATTGAAATGCAGCGAACCTCCAGCATTCGTCATTAATCTGTTCCTTGCTTATTCGTGAGCAGCACATGGAGTATAAATCTGATCATTAACATATTTACCTGGGGAAATCTACAATGTTTGTACTCCAGTGGCTAGGGTATTTTAATTGCTGGGTGTGTGCATTATACGAGAGATATTAATGTCATGTATTAAATTAGCAGTTGGAAATATCTGGGGATTCTAAGAAGTATCTTGGATTGTCCCAATTTCTTTTGTAGAAACGTATTCGTCTGCTCTCTTTGTGATGTTGATGGTTCTGATGCACATATAATTTCACAAACCCACACACACGCACGCACGCACGCGCGCGCGCGCGCACACACACACACACTCATTCACTCACTCTCATACACGTTTAGTCTCGCTCGGAATGACACATACACTCAGCTCCTACAGACATGCACACTCTCACACCACAAACATGTGCACATTCACACACTTATTTATACTCTCACAAACACACACTTGAATACCATCTTACGTACCCCACTCTCTTATACACACACGCTCTTACACTCACACTCGCTCTTACACTCTCACACACTCTTACACATACTTCCATGCACTCCTACACACACAATTCCTCACACACATCACATTGTCTCAC
Organism: Candidula unifasciata; assembly: GCA_905116865.2. NCBI lineage: Eukaryota > Metazoa > Mollusca > Gastropoda > Stylommatophora > Geomitridae > Candidula > Candidula unifasciata. Next base: position 393,843 of record CAJHNH020000413.1, on the reverse strand, counting down.
GCGCTCGCTCGCACAGACACACACTGCCACTCACACACTGTCACATACACCCTGTCAAACACACACATCTGTATGTGTATATTTTATATATAGTTCCGGATTTGCTGTCTGAAGTTATCACGGTGACTTCATGAGCCACGGTTCTGATGTTAGTCAAACAGGAAATAACAATGTATAGTGGCTAAAATAAATCCCTGTTTACATACCTATATGTACTCCTTGACGCCACTGCAGTGTGGCATGCTAGCCACCCCCCCCCCCCCCCAACCCAACCCCGTGTACCATAGAGATTTGTCTTCACTGGGGTTGGAATTTATGTTAAGAACATTCACTTTACAGTGTTGGAGCACACGCTCTGCATTTTCAGTTGCAGGAATACATATGCGTGTTTCATACATAGAAAAATTGTAACATATATGTTGGCAAAGTTTGTTGTGCCCTGTTCTAAGTATGAATATGACACATTGTCCGTTTCTAGAGAGATGATGAAGTGAGTCTTGGGAGAAAATAAAGATGGTGTGGGTATCCAGCCACCTTTCATGGATATTAGTATTTATAAATGTCTTAATCTGTTTGTATGTTAAGTCACATTTTGGTTGCATCATGTAGCTGCCGCTTCTGGTCAGTCTGCCTGCACTTGCATTATTGCCTTCTGAGCCACAGTAGCCTGGAATTCTCTGCAGGACAGATTGTTGCCCTAAAGACTACTAAAGAGCTTAAGTGAGTCAGCTGCTACACCAAGTCCACAAACTTATCGCAAACGTATCTGGGTTAACAACTGATTGTAAAACCGATTTTGCATCAGTTAGAAAGACCACTCTGTTATATATACTGCGATATTGTTTATTCAGGAAGGAATATACCACCAACAGTACACCTGCCTCTGCTCAGTAGTTGGGGAAATGTAAACCTGTGGGTATTATTGTTCAGCTTTAAAACCATGTGAGCATTCTGTGTAAATTACTCTTCCTCTGTCTCAGATTGTCCTCTTATCTGAACCGTCTGTATAAACTCTAATCCCTCTCTAGTCGAGGTCGAGACAGGAGATGCTGTAACCAGCTTCTCGGGGGAACAGGTACTTTAGGCTGGCTGCTGCATCGGAAGACTGAATATCTTTGGGGATGCCCAACGTGAAATGACCGTGATTGTAATACGTAACCTAACACTGTACACGGAATGTGTTGTGACAACGGGGACATAGAAGGGGAAGAAATCTAAAGGGAGGGAAAAAAATGTTGGATTCTTTGACGTCATGGCTTGAAAGAATATATGTAGCAGACATGATTGACAGTACACAAGACAGAAGGCCGTGGAGAGCATGATTACTAACACCTCAAGGCACAGGGCTACGAGAATAAGATTCTTGATACAATCTGGTGCTTTAATAATACCCTACCCCGAACAGGGGAAATCCACAGGTCACAGGACAGTCTAATATTTCAGGGGGCGGTAGATAGGCTGCATGCAGTCGTGGGACCTAGGCTGCACTGTCTCGTGGGACGTAGGTGGGTTGGGGTTAGGGCCAGTTCTAGATGTTTTGAGGTCATTAAAAGCATTAGAAAGTCGGGAAACCCGGTCCTACCACCCTCTAAAATGTTGGACTGTCCTGTGACGTCATCGTAGGTAGGATATTAATAAAGCGCCACATATCTACCTTCATTTGGCTCTAATACGAGGCTGAGCAGAAGTAACTTATTCAAAAAGATATATACATTCGCTTGTCACAATGTCAAATTTTCCACTGTTAACAAGAAGGCAAGCATGGTGCAGGAGACAGCTGGCAGTGGGCAGAAATGATTACTAACTCTATACATCATGGACTATAAGAAGGATTGTGTGTGTGAATGGACTTACCGTCAATTTTGAAATCGGAATATATTGCATGAACTCGATTCCCCGAAAAATCCCAGAGATCCACACGCAGTTGATATCGCTCCTGGTTGGTCAGCAGAAAAATGTTGTCATTGCCCAGCCAGTGCTCGCCGCTGACGTCACCAAAGCCTGACCGGTACTGGTTCCACAGTCTGTTAAAGTCCACGGAACCGTCGCGCCGCCGTTGGAGCACAAGCCAGCCGCCCTTGGGGGTGTCCATGTCACACCAGACGGGGATGGGGCAGGCGGTGTAGAGGGGCTTGATGTAGTAGACGTCGCTGTGGTTGTGACCGGCGTCGTAGACTTCTTTACAGTCTGGGGATGTGAGAAATGGCAGAGGTACATTCGAGGTGTTTGTGTGGTGGTGTTCTCAGACAAGTGATATTGCGTTATCATGCTGGTTATAGTGATTTTGTTAAGCACGTTGTTGTGATTTTGTTAAGTGTGTAATCATACACGTTGTTGTGATTTTCTTAAGAGCGTTATCTTACGTGTTATAATGCTTTTGTTAAGTGTGTTATCATACACGTTTTTGTGATTTTGTTACGTGTGTTACCATACACGAAATAGTGATTTTGTTAAGTTTGTTATCATACACGTTATTGTGATTTTGTTTAGTGTGTTATCATACACGTTATTGTGATTTTGTTGCGTTAGCATACACGTTATTGTGATTTTTTAAAGTGTTATCGTACAAGTTATAGTGATTTTGTTAAGTGTTATACAGGTTATAATGATTTTGTCAAGCGCACTATCAAACAAGTCTTAGAAGTTATTGTGTCATATTGCGCCTCACTTAAATCATATTAAACATTTTGTATTATATATTTTGAAAGAAGACAGAATAGAAGCGCGGCATTTTAACAAGGTGTCGTTAAAGCCAGCTAATTAAGAGTTTACTGAAATTGGATGTGTTAAGATGAAAGACGCAGATATCACAGCCTAGCTGTAAATACAACAAACCAGCCGCCATATTAGGAAAAAGAATAAAAAGAGAATAAAACGAGGAAGCAGAAGAAGAAGAAGAAAAAGAAGAAGTAGTAGTAGTAGTAGTAGTAGTAGTAGTAGTAGTAGTAGTAGTAGTAGTAGTAGTAGTAGTAGTAGTAGTGGTAGTAGTAGTAGTAGTAGTAGTCGAAGTAGTAGTAGAAAAAAGAAGAAGAAGAACGTGCGTTGCCAAGAAAATTATAGTGCATTGACAAGAAAAGTATAGTATATTGTAATAGTGCGTTGACAAGAAAATTATAGTATATTGTAATAGTGCATTGACAATAAAATTATAGTATATTGTAATAGTGCATTGAGAAGAAAATTTTAGTATATTGTAAAAGTGCATTGACAAGAAAATTATAGTATATTGTAGTAGTGCATTGACAAAAGAACTATAGTATATTGTAATAGTGCATTGATATAAAAATTATAGTATGCTAGCTGTACCCGGCCACGCGTTGCTGTGGCATAGATTGGCTAAATGGAAAAGAAAGAAAATAGAAATCGCACGTGTCTAATATGGTTACTGTCGCAATCATTGTCTGCGCACATACAGAGATAGTCTTCGATGCCACCCCCCCCCCCACCTCCAAAATCCACCTACTAATCGCTCCTTCATCAAAGGCTTCTGGAAAAGAAAGACAATAGAAATCGAACGTTTCTAATATAGTTAATGTCGCAATCATTCTCTGCACAGATACAGAGATAGTCTGGTTTGCCACTTTAGAACACGCAACATATAACTGCGCCTTTATATTAGTGGTCGTTTAAATGGTATTATTAGCACAGTAAAAAATGGTTATTTGGTTATCACTTGCTAAAGCTGTATTTTTTTAAGAGACGGAAGTAAAGCTTACTACTGTACTTGTAAATAACCAAATAAGTCGTTACAAAAATGAGAATAGCGGAGGTAGCGTTAGTAAAATATAAACAAATTAGCAGGCAACTGCAACAAAGTAAAGATCACTTTACACGCCCTCAGGCGCATCGGGCATATAAAGAGCACCCATATTTTTACAGACCAATCGGCACTCGGTGGGTAATGTGGTCAGCATTACGACGGCCGTCTTTACTTCCCAGGACAGCCTATCCTGGTACCCATATGAGGCTGGGTTGACCTGCGACGTCCCATACCACGATAAAAATCCACGCAGCCCGCAGTGGGTTTCGATCGCGGTGCGTTGGATTACGAGTCGGACTCGCAACGCCTTAGCCACGGACGCCGCTAACTGTGACATTACTGCGGTAAAACTATTTCACTTGGCTATTGAATTAGAAATGCAATTAGTTTAACAGGGATACAAAAACACATAAGGATAACGATACGGGAACACAGTTTTCACTTGCTAATTAAAAAATATCCGACAGTTTTTCACAGCCACAGATAGTGTTAAAATAAACAGCCACACATGGGAAATAAAACACACTATTAGAGAATCCTAATGATATTAATACGCATATGAGAGTAGATGCATCATCATCATCATCACCATCATCAGTTGCCTTGCCGACTGGCGTGGGCGATCATGCCTCTCCATAATCTAAGATCTCCTGCAGCATATATCAGTTCGTGTGCCGACACACCTCCCTGCCATGCAACAAGACTGTCAAGAATCTTCTCTCGTTGCCTTCCTATATCCCTCCTTCCACAGATCTTTCCAGTGGTCACAACATGTTCTATTTTCCCTCTTCTCATAACATGGCCGAAAAATGATGACTGTCTCCTTCTGATGTCTGTGATAAGTTGTCTTCGGGCTCCCGCCTCTTTCAAAACCTCTTGGTTGCTCTTTTTGGCTGTCCGAGGTATTCTGCGCGTTCTTCTGTAAAACCACATCTCTGAGGCCTCAAGAAATTGTTTGTCCTGCCTACCGATTGTCCAGGATTCACATCCATATGTTAAAACTGGATTTATGTAGCAAGCAATAATTCTTTTTTTAACTCTCAATGACAAGGATATATTACACAAGATGTTCTTCATTTGATAAAATGCAGTTTTTAGAGAGTAGATGCAGTTAGATCAAAAGAATAAACGTTTTCAGCGAAGTAAGAAACACATTTACACAAACTTGATATTGAATAATCAATTGCTGTTGACAGCGTTATTATCATCATCATCATCACGCGCCATGTTGGTAAACGTAGGCTGTCATGTTTCGCCATCTCCCACGATCGCCAGAATCACGAATCAGGTCAGTGTTCTTACCTCACCCAATCCATTTGGCCAGGCCACCCAAATATTTATCCAGTAATCTGGCCAGTTGTTAGCAAGTTCTCGAGCCCATTCTTTCTCATAACATGTCGGAAAAACACCAGACTGTCTTCGTCTCATTGCTCTAATCAGGTTATAACTTTCTTTCTGGAGGAGGACTGTCTTATGTTTATATATTATTCCCAAATTTATAATAAATTTTTAAAAATACTTTCCACACGCACGCACGCACGCACGCACGCACGCACGCACGCACGCACGCACGCACGCACGCACGCACGCACGCACGCACGCACGCGCGCGCACCCGGGAGCCGCCCGGTTTCGAACACCGACAGTGGGCTGCAGCGAGTCGCAGTTGGATTTGAAAGCGAGCCTCTTATCGACATAGCTAACGGAATATATAGACGCTTGGTGCAACCGAGGATTCGACTGATTTAATTAATTCTAAGCCACAGAGCGTGAGTGTTGCGGTCCCGAACGCTCGTATGTGAACCCAGCCCTGATTTAACACCTGATTTATGAGTATTCACAATTTATTTAACTGTTTTAGTTTTCAATTACGAAAGGATTATCCTCTTTTGGAGCAAAGTTCAAAGGCCTACACACTCCCCCGGTAACAAATTCCGTTGGTAACAACGACTGATTGTACCATTTCTATGATGTTCTGTTTTTCTGTGCTTTCCTGGCGTGACATTCTTTCCAGGCCGTGCCAACCTCACACCCAGTTTTCATACCCAACACACTTTTGTTGCTTCACTGCCAGTAAACACCTCCTACCTGGCTAAACTCCCCAGGAAACTCGGAATTTCTGCTGGATCCTTTGGCTGGCCTTTTGTTAACATCGACCATCTCATCTATAGAGCTTGTCATTCTATTCCAGAACAGAAGCTTTGATCTTGTCAGTATTTTACATTAGAATTTGCCTAATGCAAGACTTTCGCCATTGTGTCTGACGTTTCTCTCAGTATACTTTCCAGTTGTGTGCGGGCTTCTCCCTACACGAATAAATGTGTAACTTACCAGTTTTTTTTTTCATGACATTCCCCCTTCCAGCATGTCCAGGGATGTAAAAAAAAAGATTTGAATGGGGGTGACGTCCGACTTTCGAATTCTTTCTACCCTGATGCGAGTGAAGATCAAGAAGTGCACCTGTACAGCGCAACGGTACGAGATCGACATTCTGTGTCTCTCCCGCTAGCGACCAGCAAGATGGGTTTTGCAACATGGTGGTGCTCTAATCCTCGCAGATTTAGACCTGGATCAAAGTCATGCCGAGTCTGCAATAAATTCCACTGTCTTATTAGGAAATATGGCCTCAATATTTGCAGACGTTGTTTCAGGCAATTTTCAGAGGACATTTGATTCGAAAAGCTTGACTGAACTCAGCTTATCATGTCCGCTGTGAAAGTGTGCACACTTGATTAGCTATTTCAATATGAGTGTGTTTCACTTAATAGCTTAATTGACCCTAAATAAATGGTTGGCACTTTGCTTTGTGGTTCACAGCTAGGCTGCAATAGCTATGCCTTTAGGTTCAGCATTCTCGATTTCAACAAAATCTTAGTTTATCTCCTTTTACCACGTGCTTAAGGGACAAAAGGTCTGTTCCCGCCCCTGCAAACATAGATATATATACCCACAGTTTCTGAACTACTTTCTTTACTGAGACCCTTGACCGCTCTTCAAAATTAGAAACCAGATAAAAGATTTTTAAAAAAAAATCAGTTTTACTTATGTTTAGGCAATATGGCTGACACTGTAACACGAACACGACCATTTTAACAACAATATGGTTCCCCCGGACTAAGTATTTCGCCAGCCGTCACAAACTTTCACAGAAATAAGTATTCAAATCTGGTTTGTCTTTGGATCAGCATGGACCTATTGTGCTGCTGGGACAACTAATAGTCTGGCGCGTTGATATGGTCAGGAACGCTTCGATATATACGCTCCTAAATGAGGCTATAGTAACGGCAGGTCACACGGGTACAACTCTGGGCTTTCATTCGGTAGACCCACGGTCGAATCCTCGGTAAGGAGATACGTGTTTTATCTTCCAGATGTAAAGATAACATCATCCTGACCTCCACAGCCCTTGGGACAACATTAGCCATGCGGCCATAAATGCTCAGACTCAAGACCCAATTGTCGTCCTACGTTGCTCAAAGAGTGGTCATTATAGGCAGTCAGGGCAGTTCCCCCCCCCCCAGACGACTTCGGTGAAGAGCAGGTTTACGAATGTAGCCGCGCTAGGGGCTGATAATTGCAACACGTACTAAGTCCCTTGTGACAATGTCAATTAGTGTTCAGTGTGGCGCTGGAAACTAGCACAGCTTTTCCCTCTGGCAGATTCTAGAATATTCTCTCTCTCTCTCTCTCTCTCTCTCTCTCTCTCTCTCTCTCTTTCTCTCTCTCTGCTCCGCTCCTAAGATTTTCTGGTTGTCACAGTGGACTTCATTATACGAAAACATCCTCAGACATATAATTATCACCATATTCATGATCTTATATCTGGAGCTGGCCGTGCAGATAACCAAGATCTGTAAAACGGACGCGCACAACGCCCAAGTCAAGGAACAAGAAAAAAAAAAAATCGTGTACAAACGAGCAGGACTTTCGAGTTTACAACCGACCAACACAGAAGTTGACCTCTTTCAGGAACTCGTAGGTAATCACACAGACATCTAAGGCGCAGTTCTTATCAGACCTCCCGGCGTGCTCTTGTATAAGATTCATTGTCGTACAAGAGACCAGGATCGGTATTACATCAGGTGGTCTTAGTCCAGTGACGGCTGAGTCCGATCATGTTTGAGTTCATTTGGTGTGTGGGTGCAGGTGTGTGTGTGTGTGTGTGTGAGAGAGAGACAGAGAGGAGAGAGAGAGAGAGAGAGAGAGAGAGAGAGAGAGAGAGAGAGAGGGGGGGGGAGATAGAGAAAACCCCGAGTTAGTCTTTCTTCGAGCTTCCTAGAGCGGCGCATATGGCAGAGGTCACAGTTCTCCGTGTCTGGCTGTTTTAGAACAGGACTAAGTCCAGAAGTGGACGAATAACCAGAACTTTCCACCAGAGTTTACAGCCGGTGAACGTGAAGATGAAGAAGCTCCCTCGTTTTGCGCTCCAGGCGGAAGTGTCACTAATAAACTAATCACAGAAAGAAAAGAGTGGAAGAAGAAAGAAAGAGAAAACAAGAACTGAGAAGAACAAGAAACAGCTTTCACAAGATTAAAAGCGCTCTATGGCCAGACAACAAAGAGCCGTGTGAAACCACCTATTCACACAGCACTTCTCTAATGTATGTGATATATACAGAGTAGAAGAATGTGCTAATGAAAATGTTGGCGTTACAAAGCATGCAAACTTCGTACCTGGAAGTGGAAAGCAATCTCAATTATTAATAGGGCGTTTTCTAAGCAGACATAATGGAGTGTTTCTGAGCTTTTGTGTGTCTTTTGTTGTAGAGTCACGGGGTGATCGGATGGGGCTAATCTAGTATGAGCATCACCTGTAGTTAAAAAGGTAAGGGGATAATTATGAGCCTGGTTAGGAAAGCCTGTACAGAAAATAATGATAGTCCTTTCGAAGCCGTGTCACAAAAGTGGGGCAATGAATATGGCTTAGTGTTACGGAATTTACATTCTAAGCAATTTGCAGTGAAACATTGAAAGTACACAAATGCTTTACTGGCATTTGCGGGGAAAGATCAAGCCACCTCTAGGAGGTTTAAGGAAATAACTTCTGTAGTTCTTGAAGCTATTTAATTGGAAATGATCAGTACACGGTTGTTTGCTGGGGACCCGCTGCACCCAACCTTTATTGTGGAGGCGGCACCTGATTAATTGAACGCAAAGTTTAAAGTCGAAAAGATCGACTTCAGTGAACTGGGTTTTATTTCTCTCTGTCTCTCCCTGTCTCTTTCCGTAAATCGGCTAGCCGCCTGGTGACATTGCACAAAGCATGGAATGGTTGGCTCCATCAACGATCCGCAATGATATCCGTAAAAATGGCACTCGTGTACCAAAAGACCTTGGTTCCCAGCCTACAGTTTGTACCGTTAGTCCATTCCAAAAGTCGTGCCTAACTTTTAAAATCTGTAACCCAGTAACCTTCATCATCTTCTTCTTCTATTCCACCTTGTACCTCAGCGAAGTGTCGGGGGAGATGTAACATTCAAGAGCACTATTAAGACTGATGTTCATTTCTGTAAGGCTGTTCTTAATGCCATCACTCCATATTTTCCGAGCTCTTCCACTCGCTCTATGCCCGTTGTAACGTTTTAATGTGGCTCGCTGTGGCAGGAAGTACTAGGGCATTCTTGTTAGGTGGCCAAACCACTTCAGTTGTTGCTCTTTGATGACTTGGAAGACTATCTTCATTCCTAGCATTCGTCTGATTTTGTGATTTCGTTTTATGTCTTTCCTTGAAACTCCTGCAGCTCTTCTAAGGCATTTTATCTCTGTTGTTACAATTTAGAGGATGTAAACATTTGGCACTGATAGCGTAGTGTTGGCTAAAGAATAGTTCTAATTCACTTTAGTATTCCGGGATATCTGCTTGTGTGTCAACATGGGAGATAGTTGCCTCATTACTTGATTAGCTTTGGCACATCTCGAGCTAATTTCTCTGTTCTGTGTAAATTGTTGAAATTTGGCGTGCCCTGTTGATAATCATGCCTTGTATGTAAGACACGAGTTTAGATGAAATAACATGGACAGGAATGTGTGAACAAGGAATTAAGTGTGGATCCGGCAAGAAGGGACGAATGAGAGGAAGAGATCGGCGTGTATATAATCAGTGTGCTACGGGAACAGCTAGCAGCTACACCTTACGTCGTTTGCTGCGGGAGACGGAGCAGCATCTATGGATATGCCCAGTGTGCTATGATGTCGATTCTTATTAAATCAGTAAATAATTAAATCTTGCCTTGTATGAACACAATAATGTAGACATCTAGGTTTTATTTTTCCTTATTTATGGTATATATATATATATATATATATATATATATATATATATATATATATATATATATATATATATATATATATATATATATATATATATATATATATAACTACCTGTTTGTCCCTCCATTTCTGGATTTTGACTTTGTTCCAGGAACTGTGTTTTGCGGGTGCATCCGTTTTAAAGATCTTGCTTTTTGTATGCAAACTGTTGGTTCCTTGCCTCTCAGGCAGATGCACCGATTTTAAAAGAAGCCCCAGAATTGGTCGACTCTAACGAGTAATGTTTGCTGGGGAAGGCATTGGTCTGATCTTGTTTTCCCTACAATGGAAGCCCGGAACCAACACGGAAACGCTGCAGTGTGATTTGTGTCGCGTGCAGTGAATGTCTTAAGAAGAATGCTTGACATGCAACTTTAAACTTTAACCTCTGGTTTGCCAGTAGACGAAATTACTATTTTGCGAAATTATGTTTGACTTTAAAGTATGTCACCAACACAAAATGTTTGGAAAGCTCTGACGAACCAAATTCTAACATTTTAAGAATCTTGGCGCTGTCTGTTTCGTTATACAACTCATCCGTCTTCAGTTACTCGCCATCCTTGTACGGATAACCAGTAGCAGTCTTTCACTGACTAATGTAACCACAATAATATGTGTGAGTCGCTGCCGTATCTTGGTATGAATGTGGCAGTAATTTCTGGAAGCCGAGAGAATCATCGTAAAGGTTCTGCAACCCTTTGTTTGTCTACCTGCCGGGCATTGTTGATTCACAATGTCATTTTGATGGGAGAATAAAAACCTTGATATGTTGCAACTACAGATACATGCTAGAGTGGCGGTTCTTTTAGCATTAGAGAAATACACGAAGATAGACTGTGATGAGAATTTAGAACCACACGATAGGAAGCGTTTCTAGACCTGTCTGTTAAAAGTGCACAATAAAACTTTCTTTTAGAACTAAAGAAACACATCAGGAAGAGGTTAGTTAGTCTTTCCTCTTGAGCCTAAGCCGCTGCATAGGGCAGAGGTCATAGCTCTCTGGCGGTTCGTTGACACCTGTTTTAGGTTTTGGATGTTCATTAGGCTCACGGTGTTAGTGGTTCTACGCAAGGTCTCCCTTGTTCTTCCCCGTTTTCTTTTCTTTGCCGGTGTCCAAATGAAGATTTGATGGGGGAGTCTTGTCTTATCAATTCTGAGTGCATGGCCGATAAAGTTCCAGCGGCGCTTTCTTAAAAAAAATGGAAACATTATCTTATTTCCGTACTGGATCTGAAATCTGTCCATTTGAGATTTAGTATTCTTCTAAGACATCTATTCTCAAAGTTGTCTTTTTTTTTTAAAAATAAAAATAATCTAGAGCTACTGTTTCTTTCCAACTCTCACATCCATAGATGAACACTGGAATCACACTGGAGTTGAAGATCTTAAGTCTTGTGTGTTTGCTCAAATGTCGTTGACTTCCAGATGTTTGACAGTTTGTTAAAGCACTAGATGTCAGTGCCATTCTAGATCTTGTTTATGGGGCTGATTTCCCTATAGATATACTTCCTAGATGTGTAAAGCTGTTGACTTTTAATTTCCAGATTTCCTTTGAATTTAACGAGTTTGAACGAAGCATCATAACATTTAGATCTAGATTGTAAAACAAAGGATGCTTTAAAATGGCGACTTGTTGGGTCGTCGATCAACAGCTAAACTAGATAGAGGGAATACATCCCGCCATGTTGGCCCAAACCGGAAACTCCGCGCCAGTTCGGTAAAAAAAAACAACAACCTTGGGGTAGCTTTTTTTTAGAATGAAGAAAAATTTATGCAATATTTCTTTGTCAACTGAGACAAGAAGGAGAATTCTTAAAAGCGAAATACTTCCTATCGTAATTTACTGAAGTGAATCATGGACTATTGGTAAATTAGTGAAAAATTGTTGGAAGATGCGGAGATGTGGTTTTATAGAAGAATGATGAGAATACTCTTGACAGATAAAAAGAGTAATGAGAATGCCTTGAAAGAAATTGACTCACAAAGAGAACGGGTTGCCCCACATCAGAGGGGGCAATCTACATTCTGTGGTCATGTGATAGGAAAGAGAAAACTTGAGTGCATTGTTATGGTAAGAAAGTTGGAGGGGAGGAGAGGCAGAGGGAGACCAAGAGAACAGATACTGGACAGTTTAACATCATAGCATGGAAGATCATCTATGTCAAAGTTAATTGAAAGTACACGATACAGAAGGTTGTGGACATAATTACCAACGGCACACGGCATGGACTCTAAGAAGACTCCTCTGTTATAATTATACTGTTACACGAAGAGAAGCTTATTTAGTTATGTCATTTAAATAGATGAATAGACGATGTGTTAGAACTACCGAAACTCACACGAGGAAGCTCTATTAGAACTATAGAAACTCACGTGAGGAAGCTCCATTAGAACTACAGAAACTCACGTGAGGAAGCTCTGTTAGAACTACAGAAACTCACGTGAGGAAGCTCTATTAAAACTACAGAAACCCACATGAAGAAGCTCTATTAGAACTACAGAAACTCACGTAAAGAAGCTCTATTAGAACTACAAAGACTCACGTGAAGAAGCTCTAGTAGAACTACAGAAACTCACGTGAAGAAGCTCTGTTAGAACTACAGAAACTCACGTGAAGAAGCTCTGTTAGAACTACAGAAACTCTCGTGAAGAAGCTCTGTTAGAACTACAAAAACTCACGCGAGGAAGCTCTGTTAGAACTACAGAAACTCACGTGAGGAAGCTCTGTTAGAACTACATAAACTCATAGAGGAAGCTCTATTAGAACTACAGAAACTCACGTGAGGAAGCTCTGTTAGAACTACAGAAACTCACACAAGGAAGCTCTGTTAGAACTACAGAAACTCACACAAGGAAGCTCTGTTAGAACTACAGAAACTCACACAAGGAAGCTCTGTTAGAACTACAGAAACTCACGTGAAGAATCTCTGTTCGAACTAAAGAAACTCACACAACGAAGCTCTGTTCGAACTACAGAAACTCACGTGAGGAAGCTCTGTTCAAACTACAGAAACTCACGTGAGGAAGCTCTGTTAGAACTACAAAAACTCACGTGAGGAAGCTATGTTAGAACTACAAAAACTCACACAAGGAAGCTGTGTTAGAACTACAGAAACCCACACAAGGAAGCTCTGTTAGAACTACAAGAACTCACACAAGGAAGCTCTATTAGAACTACCGAAACTCACGCGAGGAAGCTCTGTTAGAACTACAGACACTCACACAAGGAAGCTCTGTTAGAACTACAGAAACTCACACAAGGAAGCTCTATTAGAACTACAGAAACTCACAGAAGGAAGCTCTGTTAGAACTACAGAAACTCAACACAAGGAAGCTCTGTTAGAACTACAAGAACTTACACAAGGAAGCTCTATTAGAACTACCAAAACTCACGCGAGGAAGCTCTGTTAGAACTACAGACACTCACACAAGGAAGCTCTGTTAGAACTACAGAAACTCACATGAGGAAGCTCTGTTAAAACTACAGAAACTCTCGCGAGGAAGCTCTGTTAGAACTACAGAAACTCATACGAGGAAGCTTTGTTAGAACTATAGAAACTCACTCAAGGAAGCTCTGTTAGCGCTACAGACACTCACACAAGGAAGCTATGTTAGAACTACAGAAACTCACGTGAGGAAGCTCTGTTAGAACTACAGACACTCACACAAGGAAGCTCTGTTAGAACTACAGAAACTCACTTGAGGTAGCTCTGTTAGAACTACAGAAACTCACGTGATGAAGCTCTGTTAGAACTACAGAAACTCACGCGAGGAAGCTCTGTTAGAACTACAGAAACTCACACAAGGAAGCTGTATTAGAACTACAGAAACTCACGTGAGGAAACTCTGTTAGAACTACACAATTTTTACTCACGCAAGGAAACTCTTTTAGAATTGCAGGAACTCAAGTGAGGAAGCCCTGTTAGAACTGCTGAAACTCACGCGAGGAAGCTCTGTTTGAACTGCAGAAACTGCAAGAGTCCCAGCGTCAATTTTAAGAACCGAAACGGCTGCTATGAAGCGAACCAGGAAGAAAGACAACAGTAGAAAATAAATGATCTCATCTATAATTTTTCAAAACAAGATTGGGGTAATCAGGTTAAGGCAATGAAAGGCACATAAAGTCCTGTACAAACGCACTCATTTCCGCCCTCAAAATCACGATGTCATTCCTGTCTGAACTAACATTTTCATTTCTGCTCACGCAAAGCTAAACTAAACAAGCGGAAAGCCGGGACTCAGGAAATCCGTGAAAAGCAGTGTTTCACTTGCGCAGGTGTCGGTTTATTTGCATATCCTAGGCAAATAAATGCTGAATAGGATAGTTATTTACCGATTGCATTGTCTAAAGCAGCGGTTGTCAACCTGTGGGTCGCGAATCCTTTGTGGATCAATCAAATGACCCTTTCAAAGGGGTTGCCAAAGATCACCGGAAACCATATTCACTGCGGTTATGAAGTAGCAACGAAAAGAACTGTGTGTTTAGGGGTCGCCACTACATGAGGAACTGTAATAAAGGGTCGCATCATTAGGGAAGGTTGAGAACCACTGGTCTAAAGCACCATAGAGCCAGCCACCCCCCCCCCCCAACCCTCTTTCCCCCTAAAGTTTTTTACATTCTTAATTGTTTGTTTATTTAGTGCTGCTGGGAAAATTAATTTGCGTGTTTCCCCTTTATTGCATGCCTTTACGTGTTTTTGTTTTGTTTTTGCATTCACATCTGTGTTGCGTTATCGTTGAAAAGAAAAGGCAGATATACGTTTATGTGGTCTAGGCGCTCGCCGGCGGCTCGGAAGGTCGGGGGTTCGGTTCCTGACGAAGGCCGGGTTAAACAAAAATGACCTTGACTCCCAGGTCGTTGAGTGGGTACTAGGTAAAGTCCTGGGAAGTAAAGGCAGCTGGCATAATGCTGACACGTCACCCACAAAGTGCCGTTTGGTATATAAAATACAGGTCTAGCCCTATATACCCATTACGCCTGAAAGGCGCGGAAAAGGGTCCTTTACTTTTGCTTTTGAATACATGTTTATGTTTGACAGTCGTGTAAGAGTGTACAGGCTTTCACATGTAAGGTCGCAGTGTGCAGTAAGCAGATGCCGGCGTTCCAGGGTTAGTATCAACACTCGGCTTATAGTATTTATGATGCCTCTCTTTTCACAGCACTCACTCTTCTCTTTCATTTACTGCCACTTCTACTACACTCGATTTACTTCTGTTTCCAAACTCTTTTTTTTACAACACTCACAGTGACCTCTCTTTTTACAAATACTCACCGAGACCTGTCTGTTCACAACACTCAGTGTTTTTACAACACTTATTAACACCTTTTTTTTTTTAATCACTTCCCAAAAAGTCTTTGATTATTTTCATGCTGACTGGGTTGGGTAATCAAGCCTCTCCATGACTTAAGATTTCCAGTTATATTTAACAGTTCATGTGCTGAAACCTCTCTATGCCATGACAAAGGCTGTTAAACATACCCCCCCCCTTTCCCCCCCCCCCTTTTTCATGTCTGTTTTTCCATAAATCTTTCCAGTTCTTCGTTTGTTTCTTCTCTTAAATTGGCCAAAGCTGATAATCTGTCTGATGTTTAGGGTATTTTGTTTTCATGTTTTCGCTCTTTCAAAGAATCAAAATTTCAGCTGCTCGAGAAAGTGTAAGCATCCTGTTTTAAAACAACGAAAACATCTGCGAAATCTTCTCTGCACTCTCTGTAAAATAATACTTTATATAGCCGTTCGGTGCCAAATTGATAATTTCATAGGAAATTGCACTGGGTATCTGAGTTTTTGTTTTGGGGGAAAGGGGGTGGGGGCATCCGGCCCAGAATGGTTTTCGTTATTTCTAGCCAGTGTTTTCTGATACAGATCTACCATTTCTGGACAGGGGTGCCAAAGGTTATGTCGCCTAGCTACTGAGGTGAGTGCTTGGTGTGACACTGAGGCGAGTGCTTGGTGCGACACTGACGCGGGAGCTTGGTGCGACACTGAGGCGAGTGCTTGGTGCGACACTGGGGTGAGTGCTTGGTGCGACACTGAGGCGAGTGCTTGGTGCAACACTGACTCGAGTGCTTGGTGCGACACTGAGCTGTGGGTTTCATGTGCAATGCTTTTTTTTCTTTTGTTGTTTAATGCTGTGAACATGCTGCACTAAAAACTGCGATAGGCCGATTGCATTTATAATGACCAAATAATAACTTGTGCAGTATTGTGTGTACAATGACGGCTTCCGTAACCGAATGCTTGCATCAACAGTGAGTTGCATTTATGTCATGGGACTGTTAGTGTTAGCACATGTGACAGCTATCTTACGCACCTGTTTTGCGTTTGCGAGCTTCCTGATTGTACTATGTCCGACATGTGTTTCACTAGTTTTTAGTTCGAAAAATGACCGGCATTTTGTATTATTTCCACCGACAGTTAGGTAAATAGGTAAGTTGTACCCCACCAGGACATCACACAAGCGACTAACGCCCGTTGACACAAAGTGCCACCATGAAAATGAGGATCACCCGAGGAGATGTCCCGGAAACCCTGTTCAGCCGTTAGGCCATATTTGAGGCCCGGCTATATTTAGGGCCGCCGGCAAAAGCCGATGTGAGGCTTTAGAATAACAAAAAATTTAATTCTCCATGGGAACGACTGTAACATATTTCCACTGGCAAAGTAACGGAGCAGTTATGGGACGACTAGTCTCAGTGTTGCCTTGTTGATTTGACATCCAGAATGCAACTGTTCGGGTCGACGACTTTCGACTCTTTATTTAGCACCCGGAGAGGAAATATAGCCAGTAAACCAATCTACCAACGCGCAGGTTTCTACAGAAAGTAAATAGCTTTTTGCTCTTTGAGCTTCTGTTTGAAAGCCCTCTGCCTTACCAATATTGTTATAGTCCGAACCTAGCACTGCATGTATACATAAACAAACTGCGGCGTGCTGAGTCGCCATAGCATGTTCAAGTCTGCAACTTGGCAATACTCATTCATACAGTTCTGACTACTTGTTTTTCTTGTTTGATATATTTGCATTGAAGCGGGTAGCTTTCTGTTATCTCCTGTCTAGTATTTCTCGGACGCAATAATTAACTCAAGCCTTGTCGCCCGCTGAAAAGGAGAAATTCACTGTACCAAGTTACTTCATAGAAGTCAAACTCATGTACTCCAAGTTTATGGTCTCACTGAACTGACAGTTTGTTCCTGTCTGTTTAAAATTTTAACGGTTAGCATTCCGATATCGGGCTACGGCAGTGCAAAGGTTTCAGGTATTATTGGAATGCCATTAAATGAAAAATTCCACAGCTGATGACTCGCGGTTAAAGATGTCACTTTGATTTACCGTGTTCTCAGTTGTATGTTACATACATTTTGATGTTGTAAAACAAATTTGAAGTTGATACTGTGGTGAAAAATGGATGCATTTTTATCTCCTCCGTTATTTGACTTAACCATTGAGTTAGGAAGGCGTGGGAGGGTGGGGGGCATGTTCTGGCGGAAAACATCGGGATGGACTGGGTAGACAACACACAGCTGGAAGATCTTGATTTTATTGATGATACTGTTCTGCTAAGTAAAAACAGCAGTGACACTTAACGGAAAAACAGATGATGTAGCAGATATATCAGCAAGTGTTGGACTACAAATAAGTTATGAAAAGACAAATATATTGAACACATCAGCAACAGATCAAGCATTTGTAACACTAGAAACAAAAGTAATGAAAATAACAAATCAGTATTTTTATTCTGGCAAGGCGTCAGCAGCGTTTAATCGCTTTAACAAAATATGCAACTCTAAATTGTATATATTTTAAAACCAAGCTACGTATTTTCCATTCTAATGTTATTTCAGTTTTAACGTAGGCAAGGGAACGTTGCAAATAGACCAGTTGGTAATCCATAAGTGTCATTGTTTGGAAAGGGGAGGGGGGATTGTCTGTAGATAAACTAAGGATATGAAAAAATGTTACAGCTAGAAGAATGAAGAGGAGGATTAGAGGCAGCAGAAAAGAAGAAAAAGACGGAGAAGGATGAGGATGAGACAAAGAGGTAGAGGAGGCAGTAAAAACACGAGAATAGACGAAAAAGAACAGAGAGGTAGAAGAGTAGGAACAGAATAAAAAGAAAAAGAAGATGAAGATGAAGTTGACTATAATGCGGGTGATGATTACAGAGAAGGAAAAACAAAAAGAGAAGGAGGAGACGAAGAAGTAAATATATTCTAGTTTGCATTACCTAAGTGCTAGAGAGCTGAAGGTAAACAAAAAGAAGCAGAAGAAACACGTATGAATACATTAACGTAGCCGTCCCCATGTGGGATGCAATATTTTGTTATTTGAAGTCCCACCCTGGCTTTCGCCAGGGGCCCTAAATATATCCGGGCCTTAAGTATGGCCTAACAGTTGAACTGGGTTTCTAGGACCTCTCCACGTGTGATCCTCATCCGCATGATGGCACTTGGTGTCACCGGGTGACACCAGGTGATCGCTTTGTGTGTTGTCCTGGTGGCGTACAGCTCACATACATACATGCACGTGTGTGCATTTATTAGGATATTTACCCAAGAAACAGCCAACGAAATGATAAATGCCTAGTGACCTCGATATGAGAATACATAGGAGTAAACAAAACACTCAAACAGAATAAGAACACGGCGGATAAGGAACTCACAGAATAAATTCAGCAGATGTAAATTAATTAACACAAATAGAAAGCAGACGGAAAAAGATAGTAAATCTATTTAAAGTGACGTTTCCCAGTAACCAGGTAAAGATAAAGGTAAATGCAGATCTCATGACGGGTATGACTCTACCCCTACTTCGTGACCTGCAGGTAAAGCTGGCGAAGCTCGTCTATGCCGTTACCGAGGTCAAAATAGGAGATATTGTAACCAGCTTCATGTGGGAGCAGTTAGTATGGAGTACCTTGGGATGCCTGCTGCATCAGAGGACTGAGCTGTCATGGGACTCCCCAGTGTGTATTTACGTCGACTGTAGTAACATTACATAAAGACAGATTGCGTTGCCCAGTGTTGGACTTTCACATATTCGATGTTATGCACAATGGAGCGTGATAGTGGGTTTCCATTGTCGTCTTCTTTCGTTTCCAGACAATTATTATGCAGCATTAAAAATTATACGATGCAGTTTAGATGAGGTTGAGCCAAGCATAAAGCTGTCGTCATCATCATCGTCATCACTTTGTTCCATTATATGTCGTATAGGGCTCGTAGTCTGTTCCTCAGTCCCCACATTTAGCATCTGTAGTCTTTCTCATCATCGTTCGTTTTAGTTTTTCTCATGTATAGTTTTCTTTCCTCGATCTTCTTCTTTCTTCTTCTTCTTCTTCTTCTTCTTCTTCTTCTTCTTCTTCTTCTTCTTCTTCTTCTTCTTCTTCTTCTTCTTCTTCTTCTTCTTCTTCTTCTTCTTCGTTTGCTTGAAATAAATTATCGATGTCTGCAATGTTGTCTCTAATATGAACTTCACTGTTTTTTGTAATTAACTCAGCGACCCAAACAGTTTAGGCACCGATGTTTCTCTTGGCCAAATGTTTTGCCTTGATATTACCATGATGTTACATAGTAGGTAGTACTACACAATCATCTGTCTCATCTGTGTTTGAGTAATGCCTTTTTTAAAACCTATCTTTGTGTCGCGTGCCCACGTGGGCAAATACACTGATATAGTGAGGGTGTGGGTTTATACCTTAACAATGCCCACCCACGTGAGAAACTGGACTATTATCTAAGCTATGTTGATCCTAGACAGTCCTGGATAGCCAAGAAAACAGCGAGTGGCTCGTTCCATGAAATGAAAGTTGCTGTACTTGTATCCACAGGAGTAGGAGAAGGGATAGATAGATATCAGGATACACCCACTGTGATATTATCTCGATACACAGTTAACCCCTGCGACTATTCTCCTCTCCTGGCATTACTTAAAAGCCCCCATCAAGTGATTTAAATATTTGTTAGCTGAAGTAAACTAATATGCACAAAGACACTTGAACCTAAGTACACAATTTACTCAACTATCATGAAACTCATCACACATGATTTATTTGAATAAATCGAAATTAAAATAAAATGAACTTGTTTAGGCTAGTAGAGTTGGAATTATGTGATTGATGACAGTTTGTACATACACTTAACTCCTAGTAGGAGAATTCACCGTCAGGCAGTTCTCGGCTTGAGACCCTGCCTATCTTTTCCAGTTTGTCGTCCTCACTGCTTTCTGCAGGTCGTTACACTCGACGGTCGGCAAATAATGGATGCCTACTAGTCCCTGCCCAATGTGGGAACTGGAAAAATGAAACCACAATGCCAAAAGTTCTGTCTCAAGCTTAGGTTAAGCCCAACAGATGGCATGTGCTGGACAGGATCTCCTTTACCAGACCTTAAGTTCACCACTTTATAACTTTTATCAAGCTCCTCCTACATTACGCCTAAAATCATTCTCATTCAAGGATGCCACAGCTCCTCCCTGTGGGTAAGTTTATTCGCTGTCAGTCAGTGACTGTACAACAATTGTGTGAATTCCCACGCTAGGATCTCCTGGTCAATTCATCTGACCAGAGCAAATAAGACAAGTCACACCTCCGGTCTACTTCACCTGTCATCACAATAAAATCCGACTTTGTCAATTCTTCTGCCAACACTTTCCGCTCACTGTGTCAATAGTGACCGTCGGACCTGCCGTCGAGTTAGGTAACCTCAGGGGGAGATAATGGCAATTAGCCCTTGTTATCTGTTCCTGAAGATCTGGCAGGGGGAATAACTATCTGACACCAACAAATGGTGTGCAAATCTCCAGTCAGTAAGTCTGCTTGGTCAGTCTTATCTCTGTACCTCAACACTTAACAACTGGGAAAAAGTTTTAGTGTTTGATATGACCAACGGTCCAGGAGAATTAAAGGCGTGATGTGGTCATCCTATTTAGATTAAGGATGTATCCAAATCCCTATTTGTCTGTATACTTCAAAACACACACAAATAAAAGTAGGTTGAGGAAAGACATTCTGAAGTCACCGCGCGTATTGTCACAGAGCCTTCCCCTTAAGTTCGGTCACCCTGACCACCCATCTGCACGCTCTGTGGCTTCCAAGAATTTCAAGTCCTCCTTAGCATAACTGCCCATAAGTTTTCTGTTTCCAGTATTCTTTATGGCAGTGGGAATTCCTGCACTCGTCTGCAGATATCCCATGTCTTTTCCAGGATAATTCAATACTGTCATTGATCCTGGTAATGAGCGGGTATTCCAAGCAGTCGCTCGGTAATGTTCCTTTGTCCGGAGGTTCCTCCTTCCATCGGATAATCAAAGATCCATGCTTTGTCAACGGGACTCCTCTGCGCCGTTGACTGACAACCTCTGTGCGTTTCCTCACTTCGCCGCGCCCTATCTGCCTAGGGAGAACCTGAAGTGTTCTACTAAAAGGATTAGTTGCAGTCAGGTTGGATCCTCCTTTCCTCCGTCTACAGATCTTGAAATAATCTGTCACAAATCTCCTCTTAAAACGAGGGATATCTTCACTCATCGTGATCCCACGAAGTGAGTGCCACTTACCACTAACAATTTCTCTGAAGAGTGTCCATTTGTTGCCTCTTCGGTGCATTCTGTCTTTACCTTGCCAAATTGTCAGGGTGGAATTGTCTTTAACATAGATCAGTCCAGAGTCAGAGCACGAAATCAAGTCAGGGAGTTCAGTCGAATCATAAGAAAACTCAGGGTTTCCTGTAGACTGTAAGGTGGGATTTCTTCGCAATGAAGTTTCCACCACCAGCTGAGATACCCCTGTCACTTCATTCGAAGCAAAGAGTACTACAAGACCAGAATGTTGGGGTTCCCTACTATTCATGGCTTGTTTTGCTTCAGGGTCCTTCATCAGAAGTATCCCTGTCGCCCCAGCTGTACAGGGCAGCAGAGACAAGTTGTCTCCCTGTTCACGAAAAGTATTTTCTTCTTCGATAATGGCAAACACTTCTGTCTGTCCATTATCGACGTGCGCAGGCCTAGCAGAATTGTCCTGTTTATGTCGAGTCTCTAAGATCGTCAAGACGTCCAGAGAACTCTCCTCCTCATCTGCTATTCTCACCTTGGTCTGGCTTTCATCTGCACAGTCCAGTGAAAGCAAATCAGGAGGTGTGTTGCCGCCATCGCAGTCAACTCCTTCGGGTGTAAAGTCAGAACTAACACATTCCATTAGGCATGCGGCCGCATCCAAGGAAATAGGGGACACAGGTTCAGCGTTATTCCCTACATCAGTCTGCTTTAATTCCTCTTCTTGCATGAAGGGACCAAAGGGGATATGGGAGTTGGGTAAGTCTTTGCCCTTGTCCTCATTAATGTCTGGAGTGACAGTCGAACCGCTATGTCTACGGTTACAACCGTTATCACGCTTGTCACTACTGTCAGGTTCGCTCTCATTTATCTCATCTGAGATAATGGGAGTAAGGGGTTCCAGCAATGTAGATCTGGTCCCTTTAGAAGATTTCTGCTTCTTGTTCCATCTTTTCCTTTTAGGCTTAAGAATGGAAGTTAAGGGGTCCAGCGATGTAGATCTGGTTATCCCTAAAGAAGATTTCTCCTTGTTGCCTCTTTTCTCTGTAGGAATAAGAGGTGTGAGATACTGTCCTCCGGTTTTTATGTTTTCTTCCTTAGCTGTTGAGTTTGGCCAAGGAGTGCTCACCTCAATGGTTAGATAGTGGGCCCCCACCATACCTGCTTGAGTTTCAGCCTGAGGTATTGGTTTTTCCTCGCATATACTCGCAGTTTCCTCGACGCTAATGTTTTCCGCTTGCTGTTTTATCCTAACTTTTTCGGCCCTCTCAAGTAGCAGTTTCCGTAGAATTTCTTCACTCTTACGCCGCATCCTTTCAGCAAATCCTTCCTGAATACACTCTATCTCTCTTTCTAATTCTTCTCTTATAAGCTGTATGTCTCTTTCATACTCTACTTTCCTTAGCTGTTCCTCTCTTTCATACTCTTCTTTCCTAAGCTGTTCCTGCCTATTATAGTCTTCTATCTCCAACTGGCGCTTTTTCTCTGCAGCATTACGGGCAACCATATAATCAAAAGTATCCATCTGGCATTTAATATATGTTTCTAACTGTGCCCCTACTCTACCCTCAGCTATCCCGAATTTCCTTACATCTTTTTGGTACTCGGTACGTAAGTCCATTCTATCTAGAGATAAATGTAATACTTCCCCGAGGTAGGATAAGAAGGATATGTCAGAGCAAAGTACAGTGAACTTGGCACCAGAGGAGACTATGACAGCCGCACAAAGATGTATATGATGCAAAGCAGCCTACCAGATTAACAGCCTATAGAATACTATAGCAGCAAAAGGATAAACCTATAAATGATCAAAGCGATGTTACACTCAGTCACTAATTATTAATCTCAATGATATGATGTCAGCATGTAATATGTTCTACATTCTATATCAAATGAAATATGCAAGCAAAAAAAATCATCAATTCATCAACTCTAACTAAGCACTATAGATTAAACATTAATCAATGTTCTTGAAATGTTCAATGATAGACAGTTAACTCATATGATTTCATCAATTAATTACTTTTACAGTTATTATAATTTAATCTTCCCAGTTACCAATTACTAAGTATAATTTTAGTCTAAGTACTGGATGAAGAGTTAAAATGAAATCTATGAAATTAAACTTTTTATTCGTTAGTCTAGGGTCTGCCGGGTTTGATCGCTGGCGGGACGCCACTTGTGTCAGGTTTTAATTCTTGAGAGCGACACAATTGTTACGTGATGTTATAAATCCCGGACGAGCCCCCAATTGTCGCGCGCCCACGTGGGCAAATACACTGATATAGTGAGGGTGTGGGTTTATACCTTAACAATGCCCACCCACGTGAGAAACTGGACTATTATCTAAGCTATGTTGATCCTAGACAGTCCTGGATAGCCAAGAAAACAGCGAGTGGCTCGTTCCATGAAATGAAAGTTGCTGTACTTGTATCCACAGGAGTAGGAGAAGGGATAGATAGATATCAGGATACACCCACTGTGATATTATCTCGATACACAGTTAACCCCTGCGACTATTCTCCTCTCCTGGCATTACTTAAAAGCCCCCATCAAGTGATTTAAATATTTGTTAGCTGAAGTAAACTAATATGCACAAAGACACTTGAACCTAAGTACACAATTTACTCAACTATCATGAAACTCATCACACATGATTTATTTGAATAAATCGAAATTAAAATAAAATGAACTTGTTTAGGCTAGTAGAGTTGGAATGATGTGATTGATGACAGTTTGTACATATACTTAACTCCTAGTAGGAGAATTCACCGTCAGGCAGTTCTCGGCTTGAGACCCTGCCTATCTTTTCCAGTTTGTCGTCCTCACTGCTTTCTGCAGGTCGTTACACTCGACGGTCGGCAAATAATGGATGCCTACTAGTCCCTGCCCAATGTGGGAACTGGAAAAATGAAACCACAATGCCAAAAGTTCTGTCTCAAGCTTAGGTTAAGCCCAACAGATGGCATGTGCTGGACAGGATCTCCTTTACCAGACCTTAAGTTCACCACTTTATAACTTTTATCAAGCTCCTCCTACATTACGCCTAAAATCATTCTCATTCAAGGATGCCACAGCTCCTCCCTGTGGGTAAGTTTATTCGCTGTCAGTCAGTGACTGTACAACAATTGTGTGAATTCCCACGCTAGGATCTCCTGGTCAATTCATCTGACCAGAGCAAATAAGACAAGTCACACCTCCGGTCTACTTCACCTGTCATCACAATAAAATCCGACTTTGTCAATTCTTCTGCCAACACTTTCCGCTCAGTGTGTCAATAGTGACCGTCGGACCTGCCGTCGAGTTAGGTAACCTCAGGGGGAGATAATGGCAATTAGCCCTTGTTATCTGTTCCTGAAGATCTGGCAGGGGGAATAACTATCTGACACCAACAAATGGTGTGCAAATCTCCAGTCAGTAAGTCTGCTTGGTCAGTCTTATCTCTGTACCTCAACACTTAACAACTGGGAAAAAGTTTTAGTGTTTGATATGACCAACGGTCCAGGAGAATTAAAGGTGTGATGTGGTCATCCTATTTAGATTAAGGATGTATCCAAATCCCTATTTGTCTGTATACTTCAAAACACACACAAATAAAAGTAGGTTGAGGAAAGACATTCTGAAGTCACCGCGCGTATTGTCACACTTTGCTACCTATGAAGGGATGAGAACTTATCTGGGGATTACCGCAGCCCAGCCTAGCCATAACTTGAGTGTGAGTTGGCCAGCTACATTCCTTGCTGTGTTAACTTCTCAGTCTTCGAGTGAGGGTCCACTCCAAGACTGGCTCCTCATAGTGCCAGAACAACATGTAAACTGTTGACTTCCCGATGGACACATCTCAGACAGAGCAGTAGTTGCTAGACAGCAAAGAACATGCCCGGTCAAGATTTTCGGTGAAGTGCCAGCTCTATTCCTTGATGCGTTTTTTTCTTGTGGAGACTCCCATAGGGATTACTGATGCGGTAAAAAAGCAGGAAAGACATGCAAAACCATACCGACTGCCTAAAGTACAAATTTAAACTGGGACTCTGATTATGAAATAGAAGTTCCACGTGTGGGTTCCGGGGCCCTGTTATAGGGAAAACATGAATAGACACACTACCTACCCACAAGCATGTCGTAAGAGTCGACTAATTGGGAGCTTCCTTTGAAGTCGGAGTACATCTGCCTGAGAGGCAAGGAACCAATAGTCTGTATACAAACTAGTCAGATCTGTCAAACGGATGCACACGCAACACTCAGGTTCTGGAAGAGGACTGCAGTCCAGAAGTGGGCGAACAACCAGAACGTTTACAGCCGGTGAATGCGAAGATAAAGTTGCTAGGTTATGTCGACCTCTATCAATGAGGCCAGACAAATCCGCCGACTGCATGAAGGACGCATCTAAACTGGGAAGCTAATTGTGGAGCAGCTTTGATCCGCTGCTTAAGGTTACAGGCCAGGTCTATTTATTCTTTAAACACTTGGCGCCAATTGAGTCTGACAAAATAAACCTAACAGCTGCCAACCTGCGATTGCACTGGTCACATTCGCGGGTCTCCTGTAGTTGAGAAGATGTGTTCAAGTACATCAGAGGGTTACGCTTCAGATAACAGCAGCAATTATCATCCGGAGCCGTGTAAGTGGTTTCTGATTAACTCGGGGTAAAGGGTAACACGGGGTACTAGCTGTAGTGTTGCGACTAGACGCTTGTCTGCGGATCACAAGGTCGTATGTTCAGGTCCTCGTGGAACCAGACTTTTGTCAAAAATGACTTTGGTTCCCAGGTCGACCCAACCTTGCGTGGGTACCAGGTAGAGATCCTGAGAAGTAAAGGCGGCCGGCTTGATGTTGACCACCAAGTGTCGATGGTCTCTAGAATATAGGTCTAGCCCTATATACCCAATACGCCTAAAGGCATAGAAAGGGTCCTTTACTTTTACTTTACTAATGGGTAACAATAAATTAATTAGTTTAACACAAGGAACTTGATAATATAACTAAATGGTGTTTAGAATCGACATGGTAGCACAATATAGGATGACCCATACAAATCCTACTTTTTAAAATAAATTGTATGTGTATGGGTTGGTCTTTGTGCAAGTGCGTGCGAGTGAGGTGCCAAACTTCATCGCAAACGTGTCACTCCTCCATTGCTCCGTTTCTGGGCCAGTGAATACTGCACAAAATATCCATCACTGCCCCATATGGGAAAAACATCAGACATACAGCAGTCCTGGCAAAATCAAACAGATATCACACACAATAAATGCATAAGACAGTTGCTAGAAGTACCAAAACCCACATCTTGTGACTGTAATTGCTATTCTTAATTTATGGAAGCAGCAGTCACGAAAAACCAGCAGGTGCACACGCAATACTGCATTAACGTGCACCGTCATTCTGTGGAAAAGCAGCTGCTCGCCATTTTTTGAATATGCTGTCTTCAGTACTTTTCTTAGGAGCAGACAATAAGCATTTCTATAAAATTCACAGATCACCGTGTGGCACCATGCACTCAAGGCAGTATCTAGTCTTCTTCTTCTTTCGTTCGCTAAAAATAGATTATCTATATCTGCAATGTTGTCTCTAGTATGAACTTCCTCTGTCTTTTGTATCTGACTCAGCGACTTGTAAAGTTAGACTTGCACCGATGTTTCTCGTGGCCAAAAGTTTTGCCTTGAAATGTTGTATTTGGGACAGTCTTGGAGGGCATGATCAGTTGTCTCAGGTGCCAGTTCACATATGCATATGGCTGATTCGCCGATTTTAAATTTTATGAATATGTGGCTGCGAAGTCGCTTGTGTCTTGTTCTAAGCGTAGAATAATAACTTGCTGGTCTGTCCATAAAATAGTAGTATCCAGCAGTATCTAGCCCACGGAACCAGATTGTTTACTGTACTCGTCTGTTGACCTATCAAGTTTGAAAGCCCAACCTTCCAGCAGATTACTGGGCAGAACAGGGTCTACTACATATGTAGGCGGGGTAGGCGAAAGGTTAATTAAGAGTCATATATTGCACAACTTTATTCCACTGGAACCCAACTAGATGTGTGTTTGTGTGTTGGTTTGGGGAATGGAGGAGGGAGGAGGGAGGAAAAAAAAGGAGGGGGGGGGGGGGTTAATCCATTAACTTGAACTTTTGTTTTCAACATCTTGCAAAATAACCAAATGAATTGATGTAAACTTTCCCGGTCGTGTGCTTTCCCAGGAAATGTTAGGAAACACGACTACCATGTTCTAAAAAATGAAGCATGACTCCCATAAAACAGAACAGGTATTCCCATATCTTTGAGTGCATCTTCCATCTCCTTGTCTGAGGGCCTTTGAAGTATTTATTTGACAAGTTTATGTTTCAGGCAAGGTTAACAGCGCTGACAGGTTGTTTAGCAATATATATTTTTGCCATTTTCATAGATGAGCGGCTGGCCGAGCACTTTGAACAGTGGGCCCTCATTCTAGAGACCCGGGTTTGAATCTTTGGTAAGATTATATAGATTTTTTTTTCCTGAAAGCGTCCAAAATAAGGTATCTTATAACCACATGGAATGGCGACTGACTATAATCTGTTCATAAAGTTGTGCCCAACTTTAAAAATCAACAACACAATAACCTAGTGATTCCAAAACTGTGCGCCGCGGTGAGCCGCGACCTTTTCATAGGGGCGCTGCGAAATATTCGAAGATACACTAGTTTTTTTTAAATCGCTTTTACCTACGAATAATTTTACGGCGCCATGAAAATTTATTGATTGAAAAAGGGCGCCGCGACTAAGAAAAGTTTGGGAAACATTGCATTAACCTTTAGGTGTAGGTTGTTGACATTGTGCAGGCAACCAGCTTATAATCATGTCATTACAACCAATAAAAAATAAATAATTATAAACACACATTTCTTTTTCCTTCTGCCTTAAAGGCGGTATATACAGACATCGATTCAGAGAAATTAGTCAGCATGCTTTCAGTTAATTGAGTAACGGAAAGTTGTTCACTGTCTCAGATTGCACGCGTTTCAGAGGCGTTTTACTCTCATGTGATCATCTCCAGCATTAGCCTTCCATGAGTTGTGAATTTTTGCATTGTATCCGGGAAAGACTATCAAAATAAACTAGCATCGCTGCACATATGAATTGATTTACAATATGTTTCCACGCATATGCTAATTTACTGTATGTTCTGTTTGTGTTTAAGGGTTACATAAATTATTCGTCAAACAATGATCAGAGGCATTCGCCGCTTTGAGAAAACAGCAGCACCTGTGCAATTGTAAATGAAAGAATCTAAGACCAGATACAGAAATGTCATGTTGATCCCTACAGTAGTTTTCAAGATTTTTGTCAGAAGAGTAAAGTCACGACTTCTGAAAGGCAGCATAGCCACGTAACCCCAAACCGTGGGCTCAAGATCAGCGGGTCTGGAGACTGTTGGAAAACCTGTAAGGTAGCTGCTCCCCGATGTCTTATTTGTGTTGGCGCCAAAACTCAAGACCGCGTCCAATACCACCCTCACACGTGTTAATTTGTAGACTAGTCGGAATTTATTGGATGAGACTGGTCAGCATCATGCCGGCCGCCTTAACTTCCCAGAACTTTGCCTAGTGTAACACTCTCGGATGGGTCGACCTGAAGCCAAGTTAATAAAAAAAAAAAAAAAAAGTTCGGCTTCGTCACGACCAGAACCCACGACAATCAGACCCGCAGGCGAGCATGTAGCTGCTACACCACCCCGGTTGTCAAGGACAGTTCAGGTTTTGCCATTTTTACTACCGGTCGTAGTAGAGTATAGTTGTGGTATGGAAGATGTGGTTTGTGACTACTGCACAAACTTCACACATGTTAAGTCTTTCTTCTCTCTTTCTTTCTCTTTCTCGCGCACTCTCGCTCACATTCTCTCTCTCTCTCTCTCTCTCTCTCTCTCTCTCTCTCTCCCTCTCTCTCTCTCTCTGTCGACTTTACTCGCGACTCTCTATTCATCATTTTTCGCATTGTGTTTTTGTAACTTGTCTATTCTTACTCATTATCATCTTAAACCCCATATTTCTCATCCATATCTATCTTTCTCCTGCTTATATGGTACCAGTTTTCACGAGGCTGGGCTCCACGCTAATGTAACATTAATCGGGGAAAATCCTACTACCTCAGGAGATCAACTCGGACCATTGCTGCAACAGGCAGTAACACGTGCTATCGTGGCGGTACTTAGATGTGATTGTATTGTCATCTCTTGTTAAATCATGTTTTAACCGCGCCCTATTTGTCCACAACAGTAGATTTCTATAATGAAAATGTTACGCCCACTTGGAAGCCTATTACCGTATTTGTTTATGTTTGCATAAACATGAGACTAGAATTTAAGCAAAGTTTGCCCCTGATTAAGTAATATTCCTAGATGTCGTTTTATCGTCTGCATCTGAAAGTTCCTTGTTTAGTCTGGGCCTGGGGCCGAGTCCTGTGAGTTCTGTGGGAGAGTTAACTATTAACTGGAAATTACCCCTGACTTGCAGTCTTTACTGGGTGAGGCCGGAATGCCACCACCTACGTTTGGCTGTTCGCTTTGTCATTTTCTCTCTCTTTTACTAGAGCACAATGTGGTAGCCTTATTGATACTTATTTTGTATGTGGACTGCAACAGTATTAAGTCCTTCAGAAGTGTGGGTGCTCTTCCTTAAATGTTTTCCGAAGTTGTTATTGTTGTTGTTGTTAGCGTGCACTGGCTGTAAACTTTGGCGGAAGGTTCAGGTGTTCCGTCCGCTTCTGGACTTTCGACTTGAAATTTGGGCTCTATCCCAATCTCTCTCCCCCCCCCCCCAACCCAACAGACAATCGGATATTTTAGGGGGTGGTAAATAGGCAGCATGCAGTCGTGGGACCTAGGCTGCATGCAGTCGTGGGACCTAGGCTGCATGAAGTCGTGGGACCTAGGTGGGTTCGTGTTAGGCCCATTTCTATATGTTTTGTGGTAGTTGAAGCATCAAAAAGCTGGAAAACAGCCCTAAAAAATATTGGACTGTCCTGCGACGTCATACTGTGGGAGATATTGGGAAAGCACTGAAATTTGTATAGGATCCAGAATAGGTCCACGAGGCTTCTGCCTCCCCCCCCCCCCCCCCACTTTGTATTTACCTGCATTTATTCCGTTCCTAATTTTTTAAAAATGTAGCTTTTGAGTATTTGGGGGCAGGCTTGTTAGTTGCCGAATACGTTTGTCTGTGTGTATTTGTGGGAAGGTTTGTTAGATGCCGAATACGTTTGTCTGTGTGTATTTGTGGGAAGGTTTGTTAGATGCCGAATACGTTTGTCTGTGTGTTTTTGTGGGAAGGTTTGTTAGGTGCTGAATACGCTTGTCTGTGTATTTGTGGGCAGATTTGTTAGATGCTGAATACGCTTGTCTGTGTATTTGTGGGCAGATTTGTTAGATGCTGAATACGCTTGTCTGTGTATTTGTGGGCAGATTTGTTAGATGCTGAATACGCTTGTCTGTGTATTTGTGGGCAGATTTGTTAGATGCTGAATACGCTTGTCTGTGTATTTGTGGGCTGGCTTGTTAGATGCTGAATACGCTTGTCTGTGTATTTGTGGGCTGGTTTGTTAGATGCCGAATACGCTTGTCTGTGTATTTGTGGGCAGATTTGTTAGATGCTGAATACGCTTGTCTGTGTATTTGTGGGAAAGTTTGTTAGATGCTGAATACGTTTGTCTGTGTATTTGTGGGAAAGTTTGTTAGATGCTGAATACGTTTGTCTGTGTATTTGTGGGCAGGTTTGTTAGATGCCGAATACGTTTGTCTGTGTGTATTTGTGGGAAGGTTTGTTAGATGCCGAATACGTTTGTCTGTGTGTATTTGTGGGAAGGTTTGTTAGATGCCGAATACGTTTGTCTGTGTGTTTGTGGGGAAAGTTTGTTACATGCCGAATACGTTTGTCTGTGTGTATTTGTGGGCAGATTTGTTAGAGACCGAAAACGCTTGTCTCTGTTTTTTTAATGCATTTTATCAGATACACTGTTAGATATACACTGAGAACGAGATCCGAAAAATGAAGGAGTGACTGACTCACTGTGCAGTCAGAAATCTGATAGCTGGCATTGTTTGTATTTTAGCTGCTACATACTGGGTTAAACACTAAGGAGGGGCTCTGAACAGTTTTCAATTGAGTAGTGGTTCTATAAGCACTGTTTGAAATCTGACGACTAACTTTCTGAGGATTTAGGCCACTATACACTTAGAGAAATACCTGCGCCTCAACCTGAAAACTCGCAGGGAAGTTGTTCGATGTGCAGTTATGGACCTGCAGACTAACGGATTAACCTAGGGAGGTATACGAAAGATGGAATCCGGACATCAATAAACTGACCTGTTCGATGTGAATTTCTTTGTATTTTATGCGCTAGGCCCCCCCCCCTCCACTCCCCTCTCACACTTGGGGGGGGGGGGGGGGTTAACTATTAAAAAAAATGGGTCATGAAACAATGAACACTTTCCTTCGTAGTTCCATGGATATAGTCAGCGTAACAGAATCTTCTGTAACGGATCAACAAATCAATGAGTGACAGACATTCCAGCCCACCTGGACCGCACAACAAGCGATTAACTGCCGATGACATACAGTGTCACCATTCGGACGATATTCGCCCGGCTGCGAGTCCCGGAAACTCCGTTCAACCGTCAGGTTATATTAGGGCCTCAGATAACAACCGGTGTGGCGTGTTAAAATAATGTCGAAAAAAAAAAAAATGGCGTCACATTATGGGGTGGTGTCTGAATTAAATGAACAAATTTCCAGTGTCAATTCAACAGTTAAAAAGCTTTGGTAATTACATTTAGTTTTGCATACCGTGTGGCGATGTGAATGAAAACTCAGCTGAGATATTATGAACAGGTGAAACATAGATTAACAGTTACGTTACGTGCACAGAGGAGGCCAAGAGATAGTAAACACAAGGGAAATAGGTTATAACATGTATACAACGAGGGGGTCAAGAAGGTCAACTATAAACTAATAGAGCATCTTTGGAGAATTTTCGTGGAAGTCAGCGGAATGTAACTAGAAGTGGTGGGCACCTCAGGTGTCGGAACCTGGAAGCTCAAACACCTTGCGACCCCCATCCCTGCCCCAAATATTGTTTGTAGGTGGGACGGGTGCAGGGTGGGGGGGCGGGGCGGAGGGTGGGGGGGGGCGGAGGGTGGGGGTGTGGGGGGGGGGCGGGGGCGGTGGGTAGGTGCGAGTTCTCCCAGTAATTTTCTAGAACAGTGGTTCTCAACCTGCCCTTTTTTGGTTATGAAGGAAAATAATTGTTTTGGGGTCGCCACAACATGAGGAACTGTAATAAAGGGTCGCCAGAACATGGGAAACTGTAATAAAGGGTCGCCACAACATGGGGAACTGTAATAAAGGGTCGCCACAACACGAGGAACTGTATTAAAGGGTCGTCACAACATGAGGAACTGTATTAAAGGGTCGTCACAATATGAGGAACTGTATTAAAGGGTCGCGGCATTAGGAAGGTGGAGAGCCACTGTTTAAGAAGAATCTTTTAAAAATGCTGTATAAACTCTTTTCAAGTATTTGTTTACACATTTAATATTATGCCTAATGTATAATTTTTCATTTGCCACTCACCATGTAATAATAATTGTTATATTATTAATATTATCTAATAAATTAAGATCGATTTTGAGCACTTAAACAAGGCTGCAGTTTCTTAACGGGCCCGCCGAAAGAAAGTTATTAATATGGCAGCAAGTGAGAGAAATGTCATCTATAAGCGCCACCTTCTAGTCAGTATTTTTGTCATCTCCTCCTCATCCACAATCACCGTCTCCTCACCCTAACTGTATCTCACCATGAAAGGGTCTTGAACCAGATAACCCTTCCCCCCCCCCCCCCAAAAAAAAAAAAGAAACTTTATCATTCTTTCCAAGTCTTTCTTTTTTCAATAATCCGCTATCTGCATATTTATTCCTGTTGCCTCATCTCTTCATGTTGTGTAATCTTGTTTCTTTCTCTAGATTTTTTGTCCAGGTCGCGCGCTTCTTGAATATATGGCTAGACCTCACGCGTCCTCCCCCTTGAGTATATGGCAAGACCCCCACGCCCCTTTGAGTATATAGAAATACCCTCACGTCCCCTTTGCGTACATTGCACGGCCTCCACGCCGCTTTGAGTATGTGACAATACCCTTACGTCCCCCTTCAGTACATGGCAATACCCTCACGTCCCCCTTGAGTACATTGCAAGGCCCTCACGTCCCCTTTGAGTATATGGCAATACCCTTACGTCCGCCTTGAATACATGGCAATACCCTTACGTCCCCCTTGAGTACATGGCAATAACCTAACGTCTCCCTTGAGTACATTGCACGGCTCCACGCCCCTTTGAGTGTATGGCAATACTCTTACGATCCCCTTGAGTAATTTCAAGGCCCTCACGCCCCTTAAGTATATGGCAAGACCCCAACATAACAAAATTTCATTTAAAAAAAAAGAGGGCTGTAGATTCTGCAACATGAGAAAACAGGAAGTAATGAGAATTTCGCAACATGGGAAACAGAAAGTAAGGAGATTTTTGCAACATGTGACACAGGAGGTAAGGAGATTTTCGCAACGTGTGAAACAGGAAGTAAGGAGATTTTCGCAACGTGTGAAACAGGAAGTAAGGAGATTTCCGCAACATGTGAAACAGGAGGTAAGGAGATTTTCGCAACATGTGAAACAGGAAGTGAAAAGATTTCCGCAACCTAGGAAACAGGAGGTAAGGAGATTTTCGCAACATGGGAAACAGGAAGTAAAGACATTTTTCGCAACATGTGAAACAGGAGGTAAGGAGATTTCCGCAACATGTGAAACAGGAAGTAAGGAGATTTTCACAACATGGGAAGCAGGAAGTAAGGAGATACATTTCGACAGAGTGTGTTCATGATCTATAATGAAATGCGCGTTGACATTTTCATTAAATATTTACCCCCATACATGTAAAAAAAAAAAAAAAAAAAACGACACGTCATTGGCTTTCTGTTTAATAAATAGTTAAATAAAATTTTTAATAATTAAATTTAAAAAAAAAGTGTACCAGCTGGATTATGATAAGTACAGATAATTTTCAAACTACTTGACACCCCCTTTGAACCCCGCCCCCCAGGCGGGAGACCACTGCTCAAGTTGAACTATTTCCATGTCAAATCCAGCCATGGTGATAGTCTGGTGTCTGTCTCCCTTCGAGCTATTTCCTCATCAAACAACAAATCTCCAGTCTGTTTTCCTTCTCCTTTTGAACTATTTCTTCATCTAATCTTACAATGTGGTCAATCTGTGTTGTTTTCTCCTCCTTTGGAACCATTTCCACGCAAACTCTAAAAATGTGATCAGTTAGTTTTCTTTCTCCATTTAAAGTATTCCCACGTCAAACCTTACTATGTGGTCATTCTGTTGTCTTTCTCCTTTTGAAGTATTTCCACATCAAATTTCACTACGTATTCAGTCTGTTCTCTTTCTACTTTTGAACTATTTCCACTTCAAATCTAACAATGTTATCAGTCTGTTTTCTTTCTTCTTTTGAATTATTTCCACGTCAAATCGTACAATGTGGTCAGTCTGTTTTCTTTCTTCTTTTGAATTATTTCCACGTCAAACCTTACAATGTGTCAGTCTGATTCAGTTCTCCCAGTTTGGTTTCTTTCTCCTTTCGCACTATTTCCATCAGATCTCAGAATGTTACCAGTCTTTTTGGGTTAACTATTTCCACGTCAAATCTGTGTCGAAAGTCTGCCGCCCTTCTCCCTTACGTCAGATGAGCAGTTTTCTCATCAGATATCCACATAAAGGGGGCTTTCTTTCTCCTAGTGAGCTGTTTTTCTCATCATGTAATAAACCTGGCTGTTTTCTGGAATGTAATTCTTGCCACATGCATTCTTAATGATTAAACCCACCCTGAACTCTGTAAACGTAAATGCCTGTTCTGTTTGTATAACCCTGAAATGTTCACTTTGATGTAGGTGAACCACGTAACAGAGTTGTCATAAAGCGTTAGCTTTGATTGTTTTGTATGTGTTATTGGGTAATGTATAAGTTCCGACATCGTTGTGTTTCCCTTCCAAGTTTATGATAATGGATGCATGGAATAACCTTTGAGTTGTTATGGCTTTCTCCAACGCCTGTTCCCCTGGCAGTTAGTGTGAGCTACCTGTACTTGTGTTTATGCAGCTTCATCGTCATCATTATCATACGCCATGGCGGCAGCGCGGAAGGTCAAAGCTCACTATCTCTCACAGTCACTGAAATCTCTGATAGTCGTGTGGTAACAAGTGAAATCAGTGCTTGAGAGTCGGGTCTTGCTCGGACGTGGGGGAACTATTGTATAAATACTAGTTGGTATTACTATATATTCTCTACTAACAACGCTGAATGTGGGGGGAAAGGGGGGGGGGGGCGTATACCAGATTTAACATCCAACTTGAGCGCATTTGTGAGTATATAAACCTTATCCTTTGAAGAGGAAATCCAACTTTAACACTTAATCTAATGACAGGCTCTTAGCCTTGGCTACCATCTGGTCTACAAGGGAAATCATCATGCAGACAGAGCACTCCTGTTCTGATCCGGCAGCTTCTACAGTTTGGAAATTAGACTGTCTCTGGCCAGAAACCGTCAAATTTCCTAGTGTTTCGAAACTCGTAATTATTAATTACCCGACTCACGATATTATTCAGCATCTAAGTTCGTATAATACGGCCCTCAAATTGCATTATTGACTTACCAAATATACAGGGAAAACAAAAATGAACGTAAGATTTGTTTTTTTCACTGGGTTAAAAGATGGGCACGAAGGCCTGTCTAACATTCTGCTCTGATGATTGCAGTCGTCTCATGCGCTATTTCATTCATTCGTGCGCGATTTTACAGGGGATATTGAAATCGACAACTGCTAAAAAATGAAAATGAACAGGCGGCCAGATTGGCTGGCTCTGCACAACTTGGTGGAACCTTGATGCATGATAAGGCAGACGTGGTTAGTGCTTTATGGGAGCACGTGTACAATTCGAACAGCAAATTGATCATCACAGTTCAGTGAGAGTGATGTAGTGAGGACTGACGACGGGATCTGGGCGATACTCGATGTTCAGAGGAAGGGCAAGACGGACGTATACTCAGAAATAAAGAAACAAAATAATTGGGGGAAAAATGATTAAAAGAATTACACGTTTTTAAAACTGTTTTAAAAAGGGCAAAAATAGGCCAAATAAATAATTTGTTAAAGTTTTTAAAAAATGCGCAAATAGGCCAGATAAATAATTAGTAAAATCACGAACAAATTTTACACTAAATATGATAAAATATATAAAATTAAAAGGTAGTTAAAACAAAAAAAACAGGAGGAAAAAAGGGGAAGGGGCGATTGGTGAAAAACATTAAAGTAGGAATAGAGCCCCCTGACTTCAGTCAGGGTACTCAAATACTTCAGCATCCAGTTTTTTGGTTTTTATCGACTTCTATGACTTAGCGTTCATCACGGCCAGCTCCAGATTTTTTTATAAGGCCGTACAGCTCGAACAGGAATTCCCTTCTTGTGCAAGAATTGAGTTCCTCTGCGTCCACAGTTTTTATCGAGGAGATGTATACGCAAATTAAACTACAGTTTCATTAATTTTCGACATTTTTTTTTAGAACCATACGTCATTTTTATGGTAAATAAGTGTGCCGAATAAATATAACAAAAGTTGTTCCAGCAAAAGTAAAGAAATATAAGTGCTAACTCTTTGATTCTGAGAGGATATTGTTGCATCAGAGGAGCGGGAGGGGGGGGGGGAGGGATAGGGGAGGGAAGGGGTGGCATTTGTACTTTATCAAATTTAGGGCATAAAAATACTGCTATGAAACATACACATATCATACATAACATAAATATAAATAGTTGATTGTTATTATTATTATTAGTAGACTACTACAACATATAATTTTACTGTTATTTAATAATTAGTAAACAAGCACAATCAGTATGAAATTGATATTTGCAATACTTTTTTCACCCAGAGTAGTTTTCTTAACAGTACTTATAGCACCACTAAATATGTATCTTCAAGGTACAAACAGATTAAACAAAATTGTCCAGTTTCATCTTGTTGGATGAAATCAATTCCTTACCATTGCGAGTTTTTTGGTAACAAATATGCGTCGGAAGTGGATGAACAACCAGAAGTTTCCGCAAGAGTTTACAGTCATTGTTCGCGAAGCAAAGCAAAAGCCAGTTTACAAAAAATTACAAGATCGTAGAACTGCAAATATGCAAAAGAAGTCGATGACCTACCAGAAGTTTCCGCAAGAGTTTACAGCCAGTGTTCGCGAAGCATAAGTCAAATGGTTAAGGATTAATATTATTAGTGTACTGCTACAACATATAATTATACTGTTATTCAACAATTAGTAAAGAGGCAAAGAGTGACTTGCTGTGAGAGGTTAGTTAGTAAATTAAATAATATTTTCATCCACTTACCTAGAGCTCCGAAATATCTTGACACAATTTATTCACCGTGTGGTTGCACCATTTATGCACAGTCAATATGAAAGCAATAGTTTTCTTCAAACACAAGATAGTTTGCACCTGACAACTGTCGATATTCTCCAGATATGGCTTTTAAATTACCTGTTTGTATTATCCCTAAAAGTAAGATTTCTACATTTAAAGTAGAAAAGTAATAAACAGCAAGTTCCTAAAAATCCGAACTACTGACTAGAAACAGTGACAGTGACACACACATCACAACACGACTGTCTTCTAAAATGAAAATTAAAATTGCTGTATATCCACTTCACAATATCAATTTGTAGATTTGTAATAAGAATACGTTTAGAACACAGGACTTTGTAAGCATATTAATATGTCTCACAATGCAACATGGAAACGCTCCCAGTAACCTAATTTCGAGGGGGACTCCTCCAAAATGAACCGTGATTCAGTTGGCAGGACTGACATATGCAGCCGGACGTGGCGTTCATGAACGCAGTTTCATTACTCCGACATACCATGGTTCGAAGTCTTCTGCGGGTAATGTGATATTTTCGAGCCAGGTGATGTCATTATCTATACAATTGGCTCAGTGTAGAGAGACAGAAAAGGGCGAAGAGTTCATTGCAAAAAGCGATGTTGGTGCAACAAAGTTTAGCGTATAATACTATAACGTCTGTACTGTTCAAAACACACACACACACCTAGTTATCCGATGTCGCGTTGTTATTAGTCTGTAAATAAAATATCCTACTCGGGTATCTGAAAATCAGACTCAAATGTTGTTTACCGTGTCCAGTGGACATGTGCGCGTGAAATGCATGCATTTTTATAATCGTTACAACGCAGTGGTCAATGCTTTTTAAAACTATATTTATAGACAAAGCTTACGATGCCCGCACGAGAAAGCAACCTAATTTGGGGCGAACACTATTAACTGCCTACGCAATTCAAACCCCATAAAAGGATAACGCTACACCAAAACGTTAAATTCATTTTTAACCAGTCACGAATGACGCCTCTATCGATAAATTTAAGGAATATTGCTATTGGCCGATTGCAAGTAGGAGAAAGTCAAAGTCAGGTTGTCAGGTATCTAAAGTTGCATCAGAGTACAACAGTTGATTTTGGCACCGGTTCTAAGCCATTGGTTCAGATGAGGACCGACGTCGCAGTGGACGACCCAGAGTGACAACAGTAGCGGAGAATCGCTTTATTCGGCTTCATCACCTCACAGACAAGTTTACAACAGCTTCCTCAACAGCGCAGGCACGGCCTCCAGGACGTCATGTGTCTGATCCAATTGTTCGGAACAGTTGGACGTTGCATGACGTTGGATTTTGTGCATACACGAGGACCTGTCCTTACGCGTCGCCACCACCAAAATCGACTTCTTTGGGCCTACCAACAGCTTCCTGGGCAGGCGACAATCAGTGGAGACGTGTCTGGTTCAGTGGCGAATCTTTCTTTTTGTTGCAGCCTCATGATAGACGGTGTAGGGTCTACCGTAGGCGAAATAAAGGTTCAGCCGAAAATTGTGTCTCTGAAGCTCTGCTGCACGGCAGGGAAGGTGTAATGCTGTGGGGAATGATCAGTTACAACGCAAGTAATCAATTAGTGCACATTTAAGGAAGCCTAAATGCCCAACGATACGTCAGTGACATTTTTTGACCTCACATCCTTCTATTTTGGGACACCAACAGATACCTTTTTTAACAGGACAACGCTAAACCCCATTATGCACGGTTGACCTCGCAGTTCCTGGCTGCCAATATCATTCAAACCTTTCCTTGGCCATCCCGGTCTACAGACATGGGTCCGATTGATGGGATGAGCTGCAAAGACGTGTTTGTCGCCGAAACGTGCTCCAGCCAAGGGTCGTGATCTGTTTCAGACACTCCAGGAAGAGTGAGCAGCCATTCCAAAGGCCCACATTAGACATCTGA
Source organism: Candidula unifasciata (assembly GCA_905116865.2). NCBI lineage: Eukaryota > Metazoa > Mollusca > Gastropoda > Stylommatophora > Geomitridae > Candidula > Candidula unifasciata. Next base: position 353,800 of record CAJHNH020000413.1, on the reverse strand, counting down.
TCGCATCCATGCCCAGGAGATGCCAGTTACTGATCCACGCAAGATTAGGCCACACACCATACTAACGGGAAAGGCCGTACGCCTATAATTTATCGTGACCCAGATGCATAATAGACGCATTATTTGATTGGTGGAACCCTGAGGTATTCTTGTGTGAAATTTGAGTAATTTCATTTATTGCATAACACAGATGCAGAAGACAAGCTAGATGAGAACTATGTGGAGACACCAATTGATCATTAAGGTGTGGAGATAATGGTACAGCTAGAAATGACCAGAAGAGCTGGACGACACTCTTTAATAAGTGGAAAGACAACATGGACATATAATCAAACTGTAACTGGCACCCTCGGAACTGGAACTGTTCGTTGGCTGCTGAAGATGAGGACGAAGCGCTTTTGGGAATGTCCTGGCTGCTGTGGTGTCATTTCTTCGCTAAACACTTTTCACGCAGTAAAGCTGGTTGTGAATATTATTCGTTTTATTGTTTAGAATGAGTCGGGAAATCCTTCGTCAAGAGTACGCCTTGGTGTTTTTTTAAAGCCACGACGCAGTGACATAATAGTTGCAGAAACGTTAAGCTACTCAGTACAGTGCCGTATTTGTTCTTATACTACTTATTATTGTAATTCATAACATGTCTGTCCGTCCGTCCGTCCGCCCGTCCGTCCCACCGTATATCTGTTACCCAATGCTCTCAGTTAACGCTTGGCATTGATTTGTAGATAACATAACAAAAGTAATGTTAATTCAGCAACAACGAAATCATGATCATTGCGATGGGCGGGGCGCGCCTTGCTTACATAGAAACTACCTAGTCAGCGCGACTACAGTTACTTGTGTTATTTTGTGTCTGTAACATTCAGTTTGTTTTGTGTGCTTCTCTCCATTCAGCGTTGCTTATTTTGTGTTATCTTCTGCTCTTTGTGTCTCTCAGCTAGTCTTGTTTTCGCACATTTCAGTGCATACCGCGATGACATTCAGCTAATTTATTCAAATGTTGGGATATTTTACAATTGCCAGGAGAATCCAGCTACAAATGAACACTAAGAAATTTCATACAATTAAAAGCGGCCAATGTGATGCTGACCACGTCACTCCTAGAGTTGGTAGGTCTGAGAAACAGCCTAGCACCGTATGATGGGTGCTCCAGTAGCGTGAAAACTTGCATATTTAATATACATATCATTCTTATGTCATTTGCAGAACGTCAATATGATCACGGTCTACATAAAAGAGCCTCGGTCTCTCGCCACCTCTACCGACATGTCTACTTTCATATTTAAGGAGTCACTTATATCCGGTGTCCATCTTGGTGTCGATCGGCCCCTAACCCTCCTTGCTAGTACCATGCCCTCTGCTGTTATGTTGTTGTGTTTTCAGTCTGCCATGGCGCTTGATATGACTAAAATATTTCAGCTTCCGAAATAAGATGCTGCTTATTCATCAGTCTTCCTGGATGTTCTGATCTGTTATAATATCAGTATTTCTTCTTTGTCCTTGGTATTCTGAGGAATTTTTAAATAGCATTTCAGCTCAAAAATCCTTATCTCCCCCCCCCCTCTCTCTCTCTCTCTCTCTCTCTCTCTATATATATATATATATATATATATATATATATATATATATATATATACACACACACATACACACACATATACATACACATAGTCACTGTTATACAGCATTGTCAAGATGATAAGCACATCTCTGTTCTACGTGTGATATCGTGCGTGCTGTGGTCCTCTGCATGTCTGGAAGCCAATCTTGTTTATACATGTCTTTTTCGCACGTTTCATTCCAGACCGCGATAACGTTGTGGTAATTGATACAAATGTTATTACATTCTGTCATCAGAGGCAGTGGCATTGTAATCAGACAAGACACGCCTCCCTCACGACAGATCTCTGGTATATTTTTCTTCACCTGCGCACCTGGCATTCCTCCCCCACTCTGCCTCCCTGGAACATCCTTTTTGATATTGCTTTTCCAATGACTGCAAATACTATAGATAGAGGTCATGATCTCGATACATGCAGCTTGCCTGGCACCTACAAGCAGTCTGTTCTTGATCTCTCGAGATGCTACTTGAAGGTATAACACAACAGCCCCATGGATGTTAAACCGTAAGGTACACATCTCATATACCCTGTTCAGATTTCACAGTTAGGTAAACGACTCTACACACGCCGTTGGCACATCGGCCATTTGGAGCTGGGCCAGTCTGTACTGGGCAACATGGATTACGTGAACCGGATGTTTGGATATGCAGTGTTAAGCACGACCAACTAGAAGTAGGCGATGCGTGGCTTTTCGTCCCATTTCTGACCCTTCTTCAGTTAACACATCAAATGATTACACTTAACTGCTTGCATTGTGATTACCTGACGTTGAATCTATTATGAGTGCAAAATATTTAGAAGAAATATCTTTATTATACACAGCCACCCCTCACTTACTGTATTCATCATAAGGCGATTAAATAAAAATATGTTTAAAAAAAAAAAAATGGTGTCACCTTGTGCAGCTGCACATGTTACACATGCCTAATTGCGGTCGTGCACGCATTCATCTACACACGTAATCACACAGACACACACACACACACACTTGTACATTAGAAACACTTCAAATGTGTCGTTTGTAATTATCCGAAACCATGTTTACAGGCGAATCTGTTGTTTAAAAAAAAAACTATAAACCGCCTTTTTCTGCCAACGCACCGAAATAAAATAAACAAACCATCTGTTGAAGCCAGCTGTTTGCCCGAGTATTTTTTCCGCTGCAGCAGCCGCTGATGTCAGCAGATTTCCATTGAACATATAATAAGAAACTGCCACTGAGGGATCGCACCTTCTTTTGCTGTCTGTCACTTTCTGTTGCTATTATCCACCGAAACAAGCTAGTTAGTGTCGTGTCAGAAACTGATGCCTTCTTGATGTTTAGGGAAGAAAATATTTGAGTACTAACTTTATACTCAGCAGTATTTTACAGTAACTTTATCGTAAGGATATTTCTAGACGTGGGAAAACAAATCTATCTAGACCTTGGATGTGTAATGCTGTTTTCAAACGGTTGTGTACTAACTGCTACTGTATTGAAAGAGCAGGCCACTTAGAAATAATAGGGAGAATATACAAAAACCGGAAATAGAATGCACGGTACATCCCATATAATCCATCAAATCTCGTCGGCTTTTTTAGGGAATTTCAGGCGACACTCCTATAGTCTAGTGGTGTCATGTCTTCCTCGATTTGATCATTTCAGGGTCAGCCACCGCCATTAAGCATAAAAATACAGAAACAGCAATGATTTGAAGCTCACGAACTGTCGCGCCTTCGGCGCTTCCCCTTGCATTACTTCTTCCTTACACACAGGCTCCTTTGGCGCCTGAGACCTACTCACAACAACACATTCCAGAAACAACAGGCATTTACAGAAAAGAGATTTGCAAAAAGAAAGCTGCGCACTTTCGTCTGTGTCGACCGCGTCGAACGAACCCAGGCCACTTTTCGGCACGCTGTGTGAGGACGGCGAATCAAGACATAACACCCCTAGTACTTAGGACCGCCTTTGCAAACCACTACGAAATCTCACTGCCGACGAGATGTGTTGATTTTCGTGAGCAGTACCGAATGCACTTGTGAGGAAAATATAATCGAGATCAAAGCAGCTATTACAACTCACTGACACGCAATCCAGAATATAATCCCCGAGAAGCGAGCAAGCATCTCGCATGCAAGCAAAAGACCGTTGAATTTTGATTGCCGACTGGACACTGCAGATGCCGCAGCCGGATACTGCAGACGCCGCAACTGGATACTGCAGACGCCGCAACTGGATACTGCAGACGCCGCAACTGGATACTGCAGACGTCGCAGCCGGATACTGCAGACGCCGCAGCCGAATACTAAAGACGCCGCAACCGGATACTAAAGACGCCGCAGCCGGAATCTGCAGACGCCACAGCCGGATACTGCAGACGCCGCAGCCATATGTACCGGAAATTCAAAATTGGAGAACTCCGAACTTTGCCGATATGGACAGAATACCAAAAATGTGCTGCAGACGTGCTCTGTGCATGTAGAGGGAGATCCCGAGTCTAAGCAGTTAACATTCCCATGGAAACCAAGACTTATAGATCAGTAGAGCACCGCCTTTACAGAAGCCAGACGCCTTCATATCTGAAAACCACTGACAGGAAGAACGAGAAGGGGAAAAGTAAGAAATGGATGTATCTTATAATAATGAGAACCCAAACTGCGAGAGAGTAGATTGCATGGAAAGTAGAAGAACCCTTTTCCACGCCTTTCAGGTATCTTGGGTATATAGGGCTAGACCTATATTTTATGTACCAACGGCACAAGATGGGTGATGCCGACCCCATTACTTCTCCAGACTGCACCCGGTACCCACTCAGAGCTGGGTCAACCTGGAAGCCAAGGTCATTTTTTGAAAGAAGAAACAAAAAAAAAAAAAAAAAAAGGGAGCGAACCCTCGACCTTCCGATCCGCAGGCAAGCGTCTAGTCGCAAGTAGAATATGTAAATTTAGACAGAAATGAATATTTGTGCTTTGTCGATTATATTATTACATTTAACAAATACATCACCCACATGCTACACCAGAGTCCTGCTTGTAGCCATTACAAGTGATTATAACTTCTATGGTAGGTTGAACAGGGTATCTTGGATCCAGGGAGCAAATAGGGACATCACAACATAACCCTCCCCCCCCCCCCCCCCAAAAAAAAAAAAAAAAAATTTTCGGTCATTTATTCCACCTAAGGACCAAAAGCCATCAATTGACCCATGCCAGATCATCATATCCTCTGCCATCGCATGTTGCTAAACCCCATCCTCCTAAACTTTATAACTCCCTAGTTGCTTTCTTCCGTGGTTTTGGGCTTACTCGTATTCCTCAGACTCTGTGAGTTCCGATGCAAAGACATTCTCGTTAAAAACGGCAGCGTAGCCTGGAGCATTCTGCAACATTCTATTGTGAAGGCGCAAAACTCCACGAAAACTGAGGCAATAAGGATAGGCAGGAAACATAATATCATGAACGTTAATGTTAACGACACAACAGTCAAACAAGTGTGAGAATTCAAATATCTAGAAAGCAAGCACATTTACAGAGGATGGCAGACAACAAAGATATAAAAGCCAGAGTACATAAAGTAAATGCTGTGACCTACCATTTAGCCCCACTGCTTAGACACCCTAATGTCTCCCTACCAGCAAAACAGCAACAGATTAAAGCATCTTTATCCCTACTTTATGTTATCAGTGCCAAACGTGAAGGTCACCAACAACACAGGAAGAGACAGGATTACGAATACCAGCATTAGAGAGAAAGTTTGAAGAAGAGTGTCTGTATTATAATGACAGACAAATATTGAAGTTGTTCGGATATCTAGTGTGAATGCAGCCAGAGCAAATTGCATATAAGACTTTTTTTTAAACAGCAGAACATCTGGAAGGACGGCCAGAGGAAGACTAAGAAACAAGTGGATAAATTATGTGGCTCAAACCTGCAAAAAGATGAACGAATCCAACACCAAAGCCACCCAAGAAGCGCAAGACAAATAGAGAAACCCACGACACGGGCTACAATTTGGTATCAGTAAGATGACAAAAGAAGAAGAAGGAGATACAACATATGTAAGAGAAATCTATATATGGACAGTCCGAAGTACGGTGTATCCAGAAAGCGACACACAGTTCAATACGTACAGTTGGTGAAAGGCGTGTATGTAATTGCTAAAACAAAGACTTCGTCTTAGATTACAGGAAACATCCGTAATGTCAATTACGGGAGGGAACACGTCCGTTAAAAACGGCATCATAATAGATCAGCAAATTCTGAAGCAGGTTAATGAGTTCAAACGTGTGTGCAGCTGGATACCAGCAGGTTGGGGATGCATTTAGGAGGTGAGGTGTGGAGTGCCTCATGGCAGAGCAGCGTTCCATGAGTTGAGAAAAATTGTATCTAACTATCTAGCTATCTCCTACAGCTCTCTGCAGTAAAGGTCCCCTTTCCACGCCTTTGGCGTATAGGGCATATTGGGCTAGACCTATATTTTTATAGACCAATCGGCACAAGATGGGTAATATGGTCAGCATCATGCCAGCCGCCTTTACTTCCCGGGACTGCACCCGGTACCCACTCAAGGCTGGGTCGACCTGGAAGTCAAGGTCATTTAAAAAAAAATAAGTCCAGCTTCGCCAGGGAGCGAACCCACGACCTTCCGATCCGCACGCGAGCTTCTAGCCTCTACGCCACGACGACTCCCGCCCATTAGCCGTCCTGAAATCAACAGCATTTGTGTCCATTTTTTTTCTGTCACCATTTCATTTTCTTCATATATCCCAGAGCAAAGGAGGGAACGAGGACGGACGAGAAAAAAACGTACCATAAGAGCACACAGAATATAATTTTTACAGCTGAAGTCTGCCTTGTTCACATTAGCAAACACTGAAAACTAAATTCTGTTTTCCCTCATAATCTATGCAACGTGGCCTACTGGCAGTCTCTACCCTCGCCCCCAATCCCCATTTTTATGAATAGAAAAACTGGAAGATGATGTGACAACTGGAAAAACTTGTTGAAAGAGAAGAAGAGGACCGCCAAGAGAGGATCCCTCACAGTCTTTTTGTGTGTGTGATGGCGTGCAAGTTTGGTGGTACCAAAACAGACACGTTATTGGAGATAACAGGATGTAAAAGAGGCTCGCCCGCACCAACCGACATGGCAATCGTTTCTGGCGCTGAGACCGTATATTGCTCGTCATCATGTCGTCACAGCGTTTACTCCCAACCATTTACAGATAAACTTCGTTAACGCGAATTTCAAAGGATCAGGATCATGTTTTTAAAATGTCGTGCTAACTGGGGACTAATACATATATGTATTATGAACAATAATTCTCTGCTAGTACCAACACTGTGTTCATGTTAACGAATGTTCGTCTTACGCGAGTTCGTGTTAACAGGATGTTGCTGTATAATGCAGGTGTTGTTTCCCGTCAGGATGCCAAATAAACTCTCTCTCTCTTTCTCTCTCTCTCTCTCTCTCTCTCTCTCTGTCTGTCTGTCTGTCTCTCTGTCTGTCTCTTTCTCTTACATTCCGCCCTTCCTTTTATCACACGTACTCGTTTTCACCTTCTCACAACGTGCCCCAAAACGATGCGGTCAGTCAGTTATTTTTTCAGTTATTTTCTCTCAAACCTTCCTTTTCGCAGCCTTTAAGGCTATCAGATGCGCATCTGTCTTCATTTTGGTTTCTTGAAACTCATTTGGAATTGCTTACAGAATAGCAGGGATACCGCAACTATTATAATGACGGCTTGGCAAACATATGCTTAATGTATAATCACTTTGCCTTTATTCCTGATGGAAAAAATTTCTTGGTATACTTCTTGTTTGGAATACGCCCAAGGATCTGTAGCGAATTAAGAACCTTGACCAGGCACCACTGTATTTGGTATCGCTGTCTAGGTGTTGGGGCCTCATGAGGTTGGGAGAGAAAAACAGAAACCCACCACCCGCTAACAAGCATTTCGCAAAAGGCCACTGATTAATGGTTTGCTGATCGGGCAAAAAACCCAGATATTACAGCCTTGCTATAAACCACAATACAGCGTGCTAACTGCTTTTAGGAGGGTCAGCGCAGAAGGAAAAGACATTAGGTGGGGGTGGGGGTGGGGGGAAGGGGGTGTTTGTCAGTATGCTAGAAACTTCCAACTATTATAAAACATTTCAGTCTACACAATCTTTGTAATCTGCCTATCGCGGATGTCATTCATTTTATTGATAGGACTGAAAAAAAAAAAAAAAAATCCAAGATCTTTCCACAAGATTAGAGAAGATTCTAAGATAGTGTGGAATAATAACTGATATAAAAAAAAAAATACAAAGTACAGTGGAACCTCGCTTAACGAGCATAATTCGTTCCAGAATCATACTTGTTAAGCGAAACACTCGTTATGCGAAACAGTTTTTCTCATATAAATTAATGTAAAATACGATAATGCGTTCCATGTCGAAAAAATACTCACAAAATGCTATGTATAAGTTATACTATATAACATTTATTCAAAGAAAATTATGTACATATTTAAGGAGAGTGAATTTTCTTCATCTTTTCTTCAAACGCGGAATGAACCCACATGGAAGGCGAATTCGATTTGCAGAAAAAAAGTCGAAATAATTATGATACATAGCTAATTATTTTTTTTTAACTAGAAATATGTCCAGAGACATTTGTTTTTGTCGACGCTTCAAAATTTGGCAAAAATGCGACACAGCATTATCATTAAATTTGCAGCGCGCATAGCCACTTCCTTATTAGGGTGATGCTTCTCAGTGTAATACGCAACAGTTTCCCATGATTTCAGCATTTCTCTTTTTTCGCCAGAAGATTGTTGCTTTTCTGTTACCTTCTCCTCCTCCTCCTCTGACAAACTTTCCTCCAAAACTTCTTACTGTGAAACACAATGCAACTCCATAAGCTCTTCGATGGTCAGCTCTTGGCTGTGCGCTTCCACAAGCTCTTCGATATCACTGTTATACACCAACAGTCCCATGATAGTGGCCGAAGACACAATCTCGCTGACTACAGGTTCCACGGGTACTGTCTCAAACCCCTCGAAGTCACAAATCGACAACGCTCTCTGGCCAAAGCTTCCTCCAAGAAGAAGTTAGGGTTTCTCTTGGTAACCCCTTCCCCCGTCCTGTTGGTCATCCTGAGGCAGGCAACGATGTGGAAGTGATTTTTCCAAAACTCTTTGAGAGTGAGGTTGGTCCCTTCAGACACCTGAAAACAATGCTCGAAGAGTGCTTTAGTGTAGAGCTTCCCAAAGTTAGAAATAACTTGCTGGTCCATGGGCTGGAGTAACGGAGTGGTGTTGGGAGGCAGAAACTGGATTTTGATTAACTTAAATTCATCAGGGAGGTCATCTTGTAGGCCTGGAGGATTCATGTACATACATCAAAATATAACACAAGTTTGAGAAAATGTGTGATCACCAGCAACAATGCTACTGGAACGAGTGCTAAACACAGACTGATATAACATGGGCACAATCCAGGTCTTTCCCTCTCCTCGCCACTCGTTATGCGAAACGTCGCTCGTTAAGCGAGTCATTCTTTTACAATTTGTTTTGCTCGTTATGCGAATTACTAGTTAGAGAGGTGCTGGTTAAGCGAGATTGTACTGTACTGCATTGATGAATGCAGTAATCAGCGCGAGACGACCAGCATTACACTGAAGGGGCAATTGCTAGAAGTGAATTGCTCTGTCACGGTATCAGCGAAAGCTTTACAATGCCCATCACTGTCCCTTGTGACCACCAAAGGGAACAAACTGCAGTCTCGACAGAGCCAGAAGCTTGTACACGCTTTAAATGCATGCACAAGGTAAGACTGCCGTTAGACGTATCAACACTAACAGTTCGCCATTAGAATTGTAGTTCGCTGTTAACAGAGGCAGCGGTTACATCAGAAACTGAACAATCTTGTATAAGGTACGATAGAAAAACAATTAAAAACTAAAATGAAGAATTGTAGAGGTGAGTAATTTCCAAAGCAAGCTCATTCTAAAATGAAGAATTACAGGGGTGTGTAATTTCCAAAGCAAGCTCATTCTAAAATGTAAAATTACAGGGGTGTGGAAATTCCAAAACTGTAAGCTCATTCTAAACTTAAGAATTACAGGGGTGTGTAAATTCTAAAGTGTAAGCTCATTCTAAACCTAAGAATTACAGGGGTGGGTAAATTCCAAAGTGTAAGCTCATTCTAAACTTAAGGCGTGTGTAAATTCAAAAGCAAGCTCATTCTAAAATTAAGAATTACAGGGGTGTGTAAATTCCAAAGTGTAAGCTCATTCTACACTTAAGAATTACAGGGGTGTGTAAATTCTAAAGTGAAAGCTCATTCTAAAATTAAGAATTACAGGGGTGTGTAAATTCTAAAGTGTAAGCTCATTCTAAATTTAAGAATTACAGGTGTGTGTAAATTCCACAGCAAGCTCATTCTAAAATTAAAAATTACAGGGGTGTGTAAATTCCAAAGTGTAAGCTCATTCTAAACTTAAGAATTACAGGGGTGTATAAATTCTCAAGTGAAAGCTCATTCTAAAATTAAGAATTACAGGTGTGGGTAAATTCTAAAGTGTAAGCTCATTCTAAATTTAAGAATTAAAGGGGTGTGTAAATTCCAAAGTGTAGCTCATTCTAAACTTAAGAATTACAGGGGTGTGTAAATTCCAAAGTGTAAGCTCATTTTAAACTTAAGAATTACAGGGGTGTGTACATTCCAAAGTGTAAGCTCATTCTAAACCTAAGAATTACAGGGGTGTGTACATTCCAACGTGTAAGCTCATTCTAAACTTAAGAATTACAGGGGTGTGTAAATTCTAAAGTGTAAGCTCATTCTAAACTTAAGAATTACAGGGGTGTGTAAATTACACAGCAAGCTCATTCTAAAATTAAGAATTACAGGGGTGTGTAAATTCCAAAGTGTAAGCTCATTCTAAAATTAAGAATTACAGGGGTGTGTAAATTCCTAAGTGTAAGCTCATTCTAAAATTAAGAATTACAGGGGTGTGTAAATTCCAAAGTGTAAGCTCATTCTAAACCTAAGAATTACAGGGGTGTGTACATTCCAAAGTGTAAGCTTATTCTATACTTAAGAATTACAGGGGTGTGTAAATTCTAAAGTGTAAGCTCATTCTAAACTTAAGAATTACAGGGGTGTGTAAATTCTAAAGTGAAAGCTCATTCTAAACTTAAGAATTACAGGGGTGTGTAAATTCCAAAGTGTAAGCTCATTCTAAAATTAAGAATTACAGGGGTGTGTAAATTCCAAAGTGTAAGCTCATTCTAAACTTAAGAATTACAGGGGTGTGTACATTCCAAAGTGTAAGCTCATTCTAAAATTAAGAATTACAGGGGTGTGTAAATTCCAAAGTGAAAGCTCATTCTAAACTTAAGAATTACAGGGGTGTGTAAATTCCAAAGTGTAAGCTCATTTTAAACTTAAGAATTACAGGGGTGTGTACATTCCAAAGTGTAAGCTCATTCTAAACTTAAGAATTACAGGGGTGTGTAAATTCCAAAGTGTAAGCTCATTCTAAACTTAAGAATTACAGGGGTGTGTAAATTCCAAAGTGTAAGCTCATTCTAAACTTAAGAATTACAGGGGTGTGTAAATTCCAAAGTGTAAGCTCATTCTAAATTTAGGAATTACAGGGGTGTGTACATTCCAAAGTGTAAGCTCATTCTAAACTTAAGAATTACAGGGGTGTGTACATTCCAAAGTGTAAGCTCATTCTAAACTTAAGAATTACAGGGGTGTGTAAATTCCAAAGTGTAAGCTCATTCTAAACTTAAGAATTACAGGGGTGTGTAAATTCCAAAGTGTAAGCTCATTCTAAATTGAAGAATTACAGGGGTGTGTAAATTCCAAAGTGTAAGCTCATTCTAAATTTAGGAATTACAGGGGTGTGTACATTCCAAAGTGTAAGCTCATTCTAAACTTAAGAATTACAGGGGTGTGTACATTCCAAAGTGTAAGCTCATTCTAAACTTAAGAATTACAGGGGTGTGTACATTCCAAAGTGTAAGCTCATTCTAAACTTAAGAATTACAGGGGTGTGTACATTCCAAAGTGTAAGCTCATTCTAAACTTAAGAATTACAGGGGTGGGTAAATTCCAGAGCAATCTCATTCTGCTGTAAGAAGCTCATTATTCAGCTGATAAATATTTGTTTGTAAGACATTCTGATAAAAATCTCCCCCCCCCCCCTATTCGGAAATCTCAAAGTAAACCTTTTAACTAAAATAAAGATGCTATGACACAAAAATAAATATTTCTTACTGAACTATAAGTTTCGATTATTTTCGAAAAGTAAGAATTTATTTTACGGCATTCTTATTTCTTATTATTTATGTTTATTTGAGTGTGGCTGTATCTTTGTTTAGGGCGTCGTTTTGTAAGGCAGACGAATGGTACTTGAAATACCCAAAATGACTTAACATAGAAAATGTCGAACGCCAAAGTTATACGCTGTTTCCCGGCAACAACAACAACAAAATAGCTTTGGTTATTGCTGAAATAAAGATCGTGCAAACTTTTAATGTTTTAAGTTAGTTGTTACAGTCCCTACAGATATCAGTTAGCACTGCTTGATGCCAGTATGAGCTGCACAAAATAGGAGAACCAGATCAGTATACAACAGTCATTTGAAAAGGCGAAAACTAAAAGCACATGTGAGAATTCTACTTGGAAAATCGTACATTCCAAATAGAGGCGCAAGGGAGTGTCCTAACCGCTCTCAGGATATAGCAGTGCTTTTTGAAAGATGTCAGATTTCGACAACTCATTTGGCTGCCGCCATCTGACATGGCAGTTATGTCAGTGTAGAAAAACTCTGAAGACTCGCCAGACAGTTTTATGACGGTTTTATTTCCTGGGCGATGTTCAACATTACAATTCTTTACAGCAGTCAAGTTAGTTGCGTATTCTTTACAGGACATTACAGAACCAGCCCCTGCATTTTATATCTTGTGTAGGTTTTTTAGACATATTTACTTTTAGTAGTTTTCCATTTCTAACTGGACGGTCGGCTTCTCGATACCACTGTCCAAACCAACGCAAGGCGCGCAGCTGAGAGCGAACCCGGCACCCTGGCATTGCGAAGCTCGTTCGCTATGCCTGAGCCACAGACGAACACAACAATAAAGCTGTAGAAAAAAAGGTGTAACAGACTAAACCATAGAAAATAAATCTATGTTCACATTGGTTTCTCTTTTTCTCTGTCTCTCTCCCCCCCCCCCCCCCCCCCCCCCCCAAGAGACAAGCTCTCCAAGGTTTGGGCGCCCATAGTTGCCGCCAGAATGCTATTGTCGGGACAGGGTTACAAAGGAACGCTGTGTGTCGTTATATGTCATCTTAGGGAAGACAGTTAGGTACTGATGCTTGGTAAGCCACTGCAAGCGACCGTTTATCCTGGACTTTAATCTCTTCGCTTAGAAGCGGCGGCACATGCGAGGTAGTCGGTACAGCAGCTGCAGCTCGAGAAAGATGGACTTTAGCCAATGGCAATACTGGACTTATCCATCACCGACGTCCATATATGTCAATACCACTGTACTTAGCCAGTGAAAAGACACTTGTGTTGGACCAACAACGGTTAACAACACTGTTTTTGTCAGCATGTAACTGGACAATCTGGTTATTGAGGCCCTGCGTCATAACATTGTGTTTGTCGGTATGTAACTGGACTGTCTAGTTTTTGTCGCCCTGCGTCATAACATTGTGTTTGTCAGTATATAACTGGACAGTTTGTTGTGGCCCTACGTCGTAACATTGCATTTGTTATTTTATAACTGGACAGTCCAGTTATTGTGGCCATGCGTCATAATAACATTTTATGTGTCAGTATGTAACTGGACAGTCCAGTTATTGTGGCCATGAGTCATACATAACATTTTATGTGTCAGTATGTAACTGGACAGTCCAGTTTTTGTGGCCATGCGTCATACATAACATTTTATGTGTCAGTATGTAACTGGACAGTCCAGTTTTTGTGGCCATGCGTCATACATAACATTTTATGTGTCAGTATGTAACTGGACAGTCCAGTTTTTGTGGCCATGCGTCATACATAACATTTTATGTGTCAGTATGTAACTGGACAGTCCAGTTTTTGTGGCCATGCGTCATACATAACATTTTATGTGTCAGTATGTAACTGGACAGTCCAGTTTTTTGTGGCCATGCGTCATACATAACATTTTATGTGTCAGTATGTAACTGGACAGTCCAGTTTTTGTGGCCATGCGTCATACATAACATTTTATGTGTCAGTATGTAACTGGACAGTCCAGTTTTTGTGGCCATGCGTCATACATAACATTTTATGTGTCAGTATGTAACTGGACAGTCCAGTTTTTGTGGCCATGCGTCATACATAACATTTTATATGTCAGTATGTAACTGGACAGTCCAGTTTTTGTGCCCATGCGCCTGAATGTCCTAGTATAGGGCACCACAGCACATTATTGCAGATGAGAATATTGCAAGCGCAGACGGTTTAAGCGCTTGAACAAACGTGGCGAGGAAGTTTTTTCCCGTCAGTACCAATCGTTTCGTCGGCTCTGTGGCTAAGTCGATGCAAACGCTTCGTAATGCCGAGATGCCGGGTTCGATGCCAGCTGCGGGCCATGCGCCTTGTGTTGGTTTCGACAGTGGTATCAAGAAAGCCGACAGTCCAGGAAGCAATGGCAAACTACTGGACGTAAATTGCCTAGAAAATCACACAACAGCCAGGATCTGTTGGGGTTGGTTCTGCAACGTCCTGTAAAGGATACGCAACTAACCTAACCAATCGTTTCAGAACGCATTTACTAGTTTTTGCTTGATATGTTTTCTAAAACACTTTTTGCCCAGTGTTCTTTATAATAACCTCTGCTATCCCAAATGTTATTTTAATTAATTGTCTCCCTTTTGGGTTATTTTAACCTTTCTAATCCGAACATTGACTTTGCTTTGCACAGTACTCAATCATAGTATGTTGCAAGTTCTTTCTGTGAAAGCGCCTACTGGGCGGGTTGTTCTAGCCATTGTGTCTTTTGGAGGGATCCTCTGCCAGGCACAGTTAGGTGATTACTAGTGTTGAAAATGATGTATATTTTAGTATATTTTAAATACTTGGGTACTCTGATAACATCAGATGGAAGCTGTATTAAAGAAGTTAAATTTCGAACAGCTCAAGCAAAGGCAGCATTTTACAAAGTGAAGAATATTTTATGCAATCTTTCTTTGTCAGTTGAGACGAGGAAGAGGATTCTTAAAGCCTATATAAATCCTATCTTAGTATACAGAAGTGAATCATGGACAGTTGGTAAATGAGTGAAAACTTATGTGGAAGCTGCGAAGATGTGGTTTTATAGACAAATGATTAGAGTATCCTGCACAGAAGAGTTATGAAGACGTCTGGAAAGAAACTAACGAAGAGAACGGATTGCCCACATCAACAAGAGACAATCTGCATACTTTGATGGTGTGATGAGAAGGAGACAATTGGAGTTCATCGTGACACAGTTCCCACCGTGGCTGCACTTCCCGACCAACAACACCAACTTTGCACTTGTTGGTGAGCGCCGAATTAAAGAAAAACGAAAGCCCAGCAAATAAAACAGGATACGACGACCTCAGCAATAAGTACCGGAAACCCCGGATAACCCCAGAGTTAAGTCTGTTTAAATTAGGTCTGTTAAATTTTTTATCCCACAGTAGTTCTTTAGCGCCATAACTTGAGGCCTTAGTTACCTTGAGCCACCCCCACCCCCTTTCCACCACACCCAAACAAGTTTAAAGAAGAATTAGTGCACCTAAAAATAATGTTAGGAATTAAAAAACAAAAACACGTTATCAACAAATAATGAAATTCTAGCCCGTTGCTCAACGAACGAAAGAACGAGTTAGTTTCAGGGGTGGGGAGTCCAGATCGTCTGCTGACTCACTATACTCAGAGAGCTGCTATGCAATCCGAGTTAAATCTGGTCACACAACAGAAATGGCCTGTGCTGGAAACGACATGCGTGCTGTTTTACCGCCCTAACCTTGTCAGAGGTTAAGCTGTATACCCCCCCCCCCCCCCCCTCCCCTTCCCCCATGCACTGAAGGTTTTTTTTCTCAAGTATTAAAAATAAAAATAGCATCTTAATAAGCATTCTCCCCGTGTGGGTTCTGGGGTCCTATCTTTAAGGGCTAAAAGAATAGACCCTCTGCACCTTTACAAGCATGTCGTAGAAGGCTACTATATTGCATTTCAAAAGTCGTACCCTTACACTTTTTATATCTCAAAACTCTTGTACGGATCAAGACGATTTTTTGCACATGGCCTTAGCTTATGATTTTATAATTTACAGCTGCGCAGGTGCTGCTGCATTCATAGAGCGGCAACCTGCGTTTGACGATTAATTTGTTTATTTCTGATAGATAGAATGTACACTAATTGACACAGGCGTGAATATTGTTTGAAAATCACTTCCGCATGCAGCGATGCGTGCTGATTATTTTGATAGCCTCTTCCATATAATTGAAAAATTGTGTTTATCTTACCCAAGGGAGGATAATGCTGGCTATTATCACCTGAGAGTGACACGCTTGTGAAACACGTTTTGCATTGAATCTGTATATATTTCTTCATGTACCGAATTGAAGTCAAAATGAAAAAAATGCCGTTCGACCCAACAAAGGGTCGCGACTGGCAGGTTGAGAACCGCTGGGTTACTGAGTTAGATTTTTTTTACTTCTGGATCAGACTGTAAATAAGGGTGTTTGTTTGAAAGTCGAGTGCATCTGCATGAGAGGCGAGGAATCAAGTCTACATACAAATACGTCCGATGTATTGGAGGGATAAGCACGCATCCTTGAATTTCTTGAGCAAGACCAAAGTTCAGTTGTGGTCGAACAGCCAGAACTTTCCTCTGGCGTTTATAACCGATGATCACGAAGAATAAGAAATTATTATTTCCAGTATACTATTATTTGCCGCTCGGCACGTTGCATTCATTAATACTAAGCACTTAATCAAGGCTTAGGCATTATGAGACCACCTTTAGCAGATTTGTAGGGAGACTAATCTGCCTCCCCTCCCTTTCTCAGTGCTTTCTGTTTTTGCCTGAGCACCTGCAACAGTCACCCCTTTGATATGTCAAGTATGCAGGTATTTACTGTTTATCACTCTAGACTCTGTTATCATCATTCCCATCCAAGGATGGGCCCTCCTCGCCCTAAAGGTTGCAACGACCAATCCAAACATTTATTATGTTTGCCATGCACCTGTGCTTCCGTAAAGCTTTTAATGAGGAAGGCGAACAGATGACAGGCGTAGGATAGTGGGGAGTGTTAGGAAATTCTGAAATGTAGAAAAAAAAATGTATTTATGGCTGGAATATGAATGGATTTAAAAAAAAAATCTTCATTATTATGACCACCACCATCACCACCACCGCCATCATCACTATCATTACCACCACCACTATCATCATCATCATCACATTATCATCACTATAACCAACCATGGTAATTATTTGTGGGTTTCCGTTGTATGACAGAATCTATATTAATAAAAATGTTAATTTTCCGATGATGACGCCTTTTTCGGTTTGGGGGTTTACAGCTAGCCTGCGACAGCGGCGACGTGAGGCTCAACGGTCATGTCACGGGTAATCTTCGTTCGCTCTCGAGAGGAATGTTGGCACGTTGTGTTGTGGTTTACAGCTAGGCTGCGATATCTGACCTAAACTCTCTAGTCGTCGGTAGTAAAGTTGTAAGTATGTCATCCTTGACTCGGGTGACCGGTGTTCGATTCCCTGCTGGGTGATAATTGTTCTTTTCCCCCTAAAATGGTGGTTGCCACATTGTGTTGTGGTTTACAGCTAGGCTGCGATATCTGCGCCTTTCGCCCAAAGACATCCGATTTCAGTTAAGTCCTACTTAGTCTCCCCGCGACGCTTCTCGATCAAAAACTATTCGGCGATGACAGAAACTGTTAACTAAGACGGCTTTCAGTCCAGTTTAGTTTGGGTGGACACGGATGCCAAGGTCAGTTGAAAATCGTTCCCTCGGGGAGGGAGAGATGACGGGTGCGGGGTATTTTTCTCCCATATTCGTGAGTATAGTGTACTTTTCACTGTGGGTTCCATCACTGGTTACGTGATGAAGTTTTTTCCCCCCTATGTCCGTGGCAAAATCAAACTGAATAGTCCGTGGCGACAGCATGCGGCGCTAACTCCTCTTTTCTACACCGAACTACACAGACTGTAGTGACAGTTTTTGTTTTGTTGTTGTTGTTGTGATGGTGGTGGTGGTTGTGGTTGCAGTAGTACTGGTACTGGATGGGTGATGTGGTAGCTGTTACATTGGCTTATTTACTTCTTTGTACAAGTTAATGCTACCTATTTAAGTCTGGGTAGACACGGATGCAAAGCTCAATTTAGTTACAATATTTCGTTACACGGTGACTTTCCCATCCTTCAGAGAAGATGATATAATTGGGGGGGGGGGGGGGGGGGGGGTTATGCCAGACATCGTTAGCTGAGAGAGCTTAAAATATTATTTTAAAGTTCTCTTTTCTTAACTATTTCTATTTTAATAATTTCGCCATGGATAATGTTTCAATCTTACGGAGAGGGTGATGTGATTAGTGGACAGGGGTTGGGGAGGGGGGGGGGGGGGGGGGGGGGGGTTATGCCAGACACAGTTAGCTGAGAGAGCTTAACATATTGTTTTAAAGTTCTCATTTCTTAACTATTTATATTTTAATAATTTCGCCAGGTGATGATTTTTCAATCCTTCGGAGAGGGAGATATGATTGGTGAAAAGGGGGGGGGGGGTCGGTTTTGCCAGACACAGCTAGCTGAGAGAGCTTAAGATATTATTTTAAAGTTCCTTTTTCTTAACTATTTCTATTTTACTAATTTCGCCATGGATGATATTTCAATCCTTCCGAGAGGGAGATTTGACTTCGCCAGGTGATGATTTTTCAATCCTTCGGAGCGGGAGATATGATTGTTGGTGGAAAAGGGGGGGGGGGGGGGGTATTATGCCAGACACAGTTAGCTGAGAGAGCTTACACAATTATTTTAATGTTCTTTTTTCTTAACTCTTTCTATTTTAATAATTTCGCCATGGATGATTTTTCAATCCTTCGGAGAGGGAGATATGACTGGGTCGAGGGGAAGGGGGGTATGACAGACACTGTTAGCTGAGAGCTATTTTCTTTCCTCTCCATTTCACCATTCTGGGCCACAGCAACGCGTGGCCGGGTACAGCTAGTGCATTAATATTTGTGTTTATGTCACGTCATGGAAGCCCCGAGAGTGTGGTAGCTATATGCTTGCCTACTTGCTCGAAGGTTTGTGCTCGAATCCTCTCTGAGGCGGCTTTTTATGAAAAATGAACATGGTTCCCAGATCGACCCAGCTAAAATAAGTAGAAGGAAATGTTCTTTGGGACGAGGAGGAGGAGGAGGAGGAGCAGGAGGAAGAAGGCGGCTCCCGGATTTTGGACCACATCACCACCATATATGTACTGGTATATAATGATATAGAGCTAGCACCATCTAGCCTGGAGCGTCTGCTGCGAATAAAGGTCCGGAACTTTGCTACTTCTTTTCGTTTCATTTGTCGAGGATGACATAAGTTTCTTTTGTCGCTCTTCTGGCGACCTCGATCATTGACACATCGTGCTTGTGTAGAGTTTCTCTGAAGTTATCTTTCCATCGTGTTCGAGGTCTACCTTGTGCTATAAATCATTCTCCTCTTTTAGTGTAATCCTTGTATGGTATAATGCCACAAGGCGTTCTCTTTAAGCGAGCAAACCTTCTGGTGTGTGTTTCTATTTTATAATTTAAAGTTTGTTGGGTGCTGACTTTTTCTCTTATGACCTCACTCCTGATATTTTCTCTTCTCGTCACTCGTTCCACCATTCTCTACATCGTGCTGACGTAGTCCTGTTGATACTTACTTATTACTGTCACGATGAACGACTTTCAGGAATCAGTTCACATGCGGATTTCCTTCATTTCATGCTCCCATTAGTCTTACTGGTTGTTACAAGTCAACGCCTGGGGCTTGAGGGTTATAAACTTAATTTCATAAATTCGACATACCGGACTGAGTTCAGCTGCAAACGATTTCAGCAACGGTTAGTCGTTAGTCGCGGTTTCAACAGCACTGTATGTGGCTTACCGCATCAGTGCTCCTATCCTGTGCCAGTAGAAATCACAAACTACCGGCCTCATGGCAGAACTGCAGCTCACAATTGGCACAGACGGTAAGTCACTATATCCGGCAGTGCACCCCCCCCCCCCCGAGTATATGTACTGGCCAACTGTCATTTTAATGCAGTCAACTTCACGCCGCGGTCACATAATTTCAACATTCTACAAAAAACGCACAGCTCCCAATGTCGCACAGTCACTCAACTCGGCAGCTGGGCGAGAAACCTTTCAATTCCCGGTCCAGACATTTCGAATTTGCATCAACAAAACCAAGTTGGAACCCTGAACCCACACCGGAACTCCTACCTACTACAGCAGCGGAACTTCCAGCAACTCCGTAAAAAAACCACACAATAGGTCAACTGTCTCGTCAACAACGGCGCTCACAAAGTGACACGACCTTTATTTAGAACCTCTCAATTGACGACTTCCTGCAATTGACATCCAATCTTTGGTGAGCTCATGCTTACTGATCAACTCGGAACAAACTAAGCGAGCTGCACCCAACCATTGCAGCCACGTCTGTATGGCGCCGGTCACAGTCACATAATAGGGTACTCATTTTGTATCGTTTCAGTTACCATAGAAAAGTAGATCATTATCCTGAAGCTAGTCACCTTGTCCTGTTTCTTCAAGCCAGTGACCCAGTACATCCGATGTCGGTTCGCATGTTATGGGTTTGCTTTCACTAACCTCGTAACCTTTGACCGCCCCGAGTCAACCCAAAAGGGCTTGTATTTACTGCCTTGTATTATGCTCTGTCTGAGATTTGTAACAGGATTGGATTAGATTTATTATTAGGAAAAGTATATGACCCTTTTCCACACAGTTTAGGCGTATTGGGTATATAGGGCTTCGCCTATATTTTATAGATTAATCGGCACTTGGTGGGTGATGTGGTCAGCATCACGCCGGTCGCCTTTACTTCCCAGAACTGCACCTGGTACCCATTAAAGGCGGGGTCGACCTGGGAGCCAAGGTAATTTTTTTTTAACAAAGTCCAGGCCCTGTCAGGAACCGAGGCCACAACCTTCCTATCCACAAGCGAGCGTCTAGCCACTACACCACAACGGTTCCCTAGATTTATTGTTATACTTAAACAAATTAGTTTAGTAATGTAAGTAAAACTATAGCACATTTCAGCGTTTGTGATTAAGACTTAAAAGTCCTTAAAATGTTTATTATGACCTAAGACATTCGACACGAATGAATAACTTTATGCTGGTAGTGAGATTTGGAAGGGCAGAATGTTAGACTGACTTGCGTGTCCAATTCCTAATACAGTAGAGCCTGGCTTAACGAGCACTTTTCATAACGAGTCATTCGCATAACGAGCAAAACAAATTGTAAAAAAATGACTTGCTTAGTGAGCGACGTTTCGCATAACGAGTGGCGAGGATAGGGAAAGTCCCGAATTGTGCGCATGATACATCAGTCTGTGTTTAGCACTCGTTCCAGTAGGATCGTAGTGTCTCTTGTGATCACACATTTTCTCAAACTTGTGCTTTTATTTTGTGATATATATGTACATGAATCCTCCAGGCCTACAAGATTACCTCCCTGAAGAATTTAAGTTCATCAAGATCCAGTTTCTGCTTTCCAACACCACTGCGTTACTCCAGCCCATGGACCAGCAAGTTATTTCTAACTTGAGGAAGCTCTACACTGAACCACTCTTCGAGCATTGTTTTCAGGTGACTGAAGGGACCAACCTGACTCTCAAAGAGTTTTGGAAAAATCACTTCCACATCGTTGCCTGCCTCAAGATGATCAACAAGGCGGGGGGAGGGGTTACCAAGAGAACCCTAAGTTCTGCTTGGAAGAAGCTTTGGCTGGAGAGCGGTGTCGATTTGTGACTTTGGGGGGTCCGAGACAGTACCCGTGGAACCTGTAGTCAACGAGATTGTGTCTTTGGTCACTATCATGGGATTGTAGGTGGATAACAGTGATATCGAAGAGCTTGTGGAAGAGCACAGCCAAGAGCTGACGACCGAAGAGCTTATGGAGTTGCATTGTGTTTCACAGCACGAAGTTTTGGAGGAAAGTTTGTCGGAGGAGAAGGTAACAGAAAAGCAACAATTTTCTGGCGAAATAAGAGAAATGCTGAAAGCACGGGAAACTGTTGCATCTTACATTGAGAAGCATCACCCTAATAAGGAAGTGGTTATGAGTGCTGCTGATTTATTTAATGATAATGATGTGTCGTATTTTCGCCAAATTTTGAAGCTTCAGCAAAAACAAATGTTTCTGGACATCTTTCTAGAAGAAAAAATTATTAGCTATGTATCATAATTTTTTTTACTTTTGTTTCTGTTTTCTGCAAATCGAATCCGCATTCCAGTGGGTTCGTTCCGCGTTTGAAGGAAAGATAAAGATGATTCACTCTCCTTAACAATATGCATATAATTTTCTTTGAATAAACGTTATACATAGCATTCTGTGAGTATTTGTTTCGACATGGAATAGATTATCGTATTTTACACTAATTTATATGAGAAAAAGTGTTTCGCATAACGAGTATTTCGCTTAACGACTATGATTCTGGAACGAATTATGCTCGTTAAGCGAGGTTCCACTTTACTCTGAAAATAAAGTCTCTTAGTTCGTTTTTTGCCTGTATTGACCACTGTACAGCGCGGTGTAGGCCATAGCGGTCTTGGGCCTGTTGATTTAGGGACACGTGGATAGTGCATTCCCCCACGAACTGGTCAGATTGATTGTATTGTTGCCCCTGACAACAGAAACAAAATCTATCACCTTACCGAGGATTCGAACCTAGAGAGATGAATGGAGGCGGGTGATATCTGCAGCAGTGAACTTCAAGGGCTCGGAATGCTGAAGAAGAAGAATACGAAGAAGAAGAAGAAGAAGAAGAAGAACAAGAACAAGAAGAAGTATACCTGCCACACTACAAAGTAATGGTCGTGGATCCGTTTCACGGGCACGTCGTTCGGTTCAAGAGTCAAGTCTTTTCACTGAGATTCTGAAGATCATAACTAGAATTACGGAGTTCATACTCGGTGCGACACCTTTAGCAGACAGCAAGCCGTTTTGTGAAAAAAGACCTAGTCATAAAGGTTAACACAAGGCAATGAATCTGATCATCTCGACTTCAACTTTGACATTCAGAAGACAGCATCTGCCGGTAACTTTGTAACCACGAATGTAAGCGCGTTTCCTTGGTCTTCGAAACAGTGTCAAATCCACCGAGTGGTTCAGCAGCCGCATGGTGTGGCTATGAAGTGTCTTCTTCTTCGGCATTCCGAGCCCTTGCGGTTCTTGACTGTAGATATCACCCGTCTCAATTCATCTCTAGGGAAGCGCTGTGGCGATGACGACTAGAAGCCCGCCTGCGGATCGTAAGGTCGTGGGTTCGGGTCCTGACGGAGCCAGACTTAAAAAAAATGACCTGGATTTCCAGGTCGACCCAGCCTTGAGTGGGTACCAGGTGCAGTCCTGGGAAATAAAGGCGGCCGGCGTGATGCTGACCACATCACCCACCACGTACCGATGGTCTGTAGAAAAATAGGTCTAGCACTATGTGCCCAATACGCCTAAAGGCGTGGAAAAAGGTTCTTTCCTTTTACTTTCACAAATCATCTCTGTGACTGCAAGCATTTGTAAGTCCGCCAGACTGTTATTTCTCAATCTTTTTGGCCTGCCTCATTGGCTACTTCCGTCAGCTCTTCTGTATCCTCAGTTTTTGTCTCTCCGTTATCTGTCATTTTCTGTACATACCCCATGCACCTCAGTCTGTTAGTTTAGAGGAGTCTGTGAAGCGTGGCCAGAATAAATGTGTCTAGCCATGAGCCCTGTCATTGTTGTGTGCGTGCACAGACAGATACAAATGTCCACTCACTGTTGCTTACCAGAGGTTCTACTTGTGTTGTGACCTCGTGCAGAAGCAAAGGTCAGAAGCCAGTGTTGCAACGTCTGCGAAAGTCCTTTTGCTTTTGTTGTTGTTGCATTTTAATGTCTTTTTGTGTCCTTCGTTGTGTCTGTCATTTCCCTCTTTATGCCTATCATACCCCTCGTTATGCCCATCATAGCCCTCTTTATGTCTGCCATAGCTCTCTTTATGCCTGTTCAGGCCCTCGTTATACCAGTCATTGTCCTCTTTATGCCTGCCATGACCCTTTTCATACTTGTCATGGTCCTCTGTGTGTCTGCTACGATCCTCTTTATGCCTGCCCTATCTTTCTGTATGTCTTTTATGTCGGCCTATATGTCTGCCTTATCTCTTTTTATGTCTTGTATGTTCCCATTCCTGTCTTCCACTTCCCTTGTTGTGTCTTCTGTGTATCTCGTTATGTCGTCTTTATCCATGTTCTTCAACTGGTGCCAGTTTGAGGAAGTTATGTAGCGGCTACAGTAAAAACCAAACTTAGAAATCAAATGGATCTTATTGCTTCGCTCTGCCTCTAAAAAAAAAAAAAACCCCACTATAACCAGGCATATCCGATTTTCAAGTCCGAAAGAAGAATAAATCTAACAGTTGTAATTTCATCACATTGTATTTAATAAATATATTGCTATCCACATATGCAATTGTTCCTTAGCCGCCGACTGGCTCAAGAAAATATGTTGGTGGTGTTGTATGATCTGGTTTTGTTCCCTAATGAAATACCATATATATGTTCAAGAATACAGGGAGTAGCGGATACCAGATAAATACCACATGTACTGAGGAATACAGGGAGTAGCGGATACCAGATAAATACCACATGTACTGAGGAATACAGGGAGTAGCGGGCACCAGTTAAATACCACATGACAGGGAGTAGCTGACACAAGTTAAATACCACATGTACTGAAGAATACAGGGAGTAGGGAACACCGGTTTAATACCACATGTACTGACGAATACAGGGAGTAGCGGATACCAGTTAAATAGCACATACAGTGAAGAATACAGGGTGCGGTGCTACTGAGTTCGTATACTGCGCTGACATTCTTTGGACTCCGGCTTGAGTCAGAAGTAGAAAGGAGCACTTAGGGTTAAATCCTAGTGCCATGACGTCTAAACCTAAACCAAAAACCATCAGGCCTGTTGGTTGATGCTGCAAATTATAAAGCTTTTTTCAGGCCTGCGAAAATTATACCACCACAATTTTACGGAAGAAATCACCCAGCGGTGATGTAACACCAGAAATGTGACTAGACACGGAGTTTGCTTTCCCCTCGCTGACTGACCGGTGGATTCAGATGTTCACATTAGGATTATTGTTGCTCAGAGAATTCTCGAAACCGTGATAGGGCAGCGGCTAGATGGTTGTCATCCCAGGGGTCTTGGATTCAAATCATTATCGAGACATCATGCTTAAAATTCAGTACTTTAATTTAAGGCGACCACATCTCGTTGGCTTCGAGATTTGATAGTGAAATTCACAAAACGTCCCATAATATTGTGGGAGAGGGAGGGGCAGGGGGAGGGGCAGGGGGAGGGGATTAGAGTTAGTAGTAGTCGCTATTAATTTAACCCTAACCCGCCTATAATATGGTAATGTCTCGAGAAATCCCTGCGAAATCTCGAATCCGATGAGATATGGTCGCCTAAAATTAAAGTACCCACAATTCAAATTGGTACTCAGTAGACCCAGCTTAAACTGCACATAAGGAAATATATAAAGTAAAAGACGCTACTATAATAAATAGCAACGGAGACTGTTTGATAGAAATTAAAAGGAGGATGGCCATAGCAATGCAAAGATTAAACAACCTAAAAAGTCTATTGTTAAGCACTAACAAGGAGATTAAAATTAGAATTTTGAGAGCATGCATCTTCCCTGTAGCAATATACGGATGTGAGTCGTGGACTATCTCACAGTCCTTAGAAAGAGAATAGGGGCTTTTGAGCTGAAATGCTATAGAAAGATTCTCAGAATAACTTGCACGAAAAAGAGGGAAATACTGACATCTTGAAAGATCTGAACATCAAGGAAGATTGGTTAATAAACGGCATCTTATCTCAGAAGCTGGACTATTTTGGTCAAATCAAGAGCCACGACGGATTGGAAAAAATTATAGCAGAAGGCCTAGTACCAGGAAGGAGACGCAGGGGCCAACCAACACGAAGATAGGCACAGGATATAAGTAACACCTTGAGTATGAAAGTGCATGAGGCGGGAGAGCTGGCGAGAGACAGAGTTTCTTTCAGACAGACCGTGATAAGAGCGACTTTCTGCAAAGGACCTGCTACATGATGATGATGATCTCTACTACGATATAAAGATGTGTGCGAGCGGGACATGCATGATACAGGTATTGAAGTGAACTCGTGGGAACAAAATGACATGGGCCGTGTTGTGTGGAGGGAGCTTATCAGGAAGGGAACGCGAATTAAGGAAGAAATGATTGCAGAAAGGATGAGAGCTGAACGTTTGAGAAGAAACAGACTAAACACAAATGTGGACAACAATGGCCTTGAGATCTCATGCTATAATTGTGGAAGTTTTTTTCTTAACGCAGGTGGATCTTGCTAGAAACACTCGCCATCGCCATGGGCTGTAAGTCCCATGCTTCCTTATAGCACAGTACAACACTATCGTCGCGAAAAACAGAGAGCGCCAATCAAAATGCAATTTAAACACGAAGAACGACTAAAAAGATTACTATTTAACTATACGCATTCATTAATTGGTTAGGGCCTGAGAAGAATAGAGAAAATTAAATGACTTGATCAAATCACTTAAGTGGGACTTTAGGAGAGAATCACTTAAGTGGGACTTTAGAAGAGAATTACTTAAGTGGGACTTTAGGAGAGAATCACTTAAGTGGGACTTTAGGAGAGAATCACTTAAATGGGACTTTAGGAGAGAATCACTTAAGTGGGACTTTAGGAGAGAATCACTTAAGTGGGACTTTAGGAGAGAATCACTTAAGTGGGACTAGGAGAGAATCACTTAAGTGGGACTAGGAGAGAATCACTTAAGTGGGACTTTAGGAGAGAATCACTTAAGTGGGACTTTAGGAGAGAATCACTTTAGTGGGACTTTAGGAGAGAATCACTTAAATGGGACTTTAGGAGAGAATCACTTAAGTGGGACTAGGAGAGAATCACTTAAGTGGGACTTTAGGAGAGAATCACTTAAGTGGGACTAGGAGAGAATCACTTAAGTGGGACTTTAGGAGAGAATCACTTAAGTGGGACTTTAGGAGAGGATCACTTAAGTGGGACTTTAGGAGAGAATCACTTAAGTGGGACTTTAGGAGAGAATCACTTAAGTGGGACTTTATGAGAGAATCACTTAAGTGGGACTTTAGGAGAGAATCACTTAAGTGGGACTTTAGGAGAGGATTACTTAAGTGGGACTTTAGGAGAGGATCACTAAAGTGGGACTTTAGGAGAAAATTACTTAAGTGGGACTTTAGGAGAGAATCACTTAAGTGGAACTTTAGGAGAGAATCACTTAAGTGGAACTTTAGGAGAGAATCACTTAAGTGGAACTTTAGGAGAGAATCACTTAAGTGGAACTTTAGGAGAGAACAAACCAAGTTAAAATAAACCCAGGGGTGACGAGGGGTCGCTGTGGCGTAGCGGCTAGACGCTCGCGTGCGGACCGGGAGATCGTCGTTGCGCTCCCTGGCGGAGCCGGACTTTTTTTTTTTTAAATGACCTTGACTCCCAGGTCGACCCAGCCTTAAGTGGGTATCGGGTGCAGTTCCGGGAAGTAAAGGGGACCGACGCGATACTGACCACATCACCCATCTTGTGCCGATTGGTTTATAAAAATATAAGCCTAGCCCTATATGCCCTATACGCCTAAAGCCGTGGGAAAGGGACCTTCACTTTTGTTTTCCTTGTTTTCTGTTTCTTATAATGGTGATTAAAAGACACAGGGGTTAGATGGGACTCAGTAATAAAATCCTAGTTTTGGTCCTTTAACCCACGGCGCATGTGTTTCATGTAGATTAACACATAAGACATAGGAGGACAAGAAGTAGAAGTGCACGAAAGTCAGAGGTCATGGGCAGACACAATTGCTCAGTTGGCACGACATCTGAGTAAACAATTAACGATACAGACAGACACGAGAAAACCAGCTGAGCCTAAAGAATAAATACTGGACCTAAGTTCTGTTCCCGCTGACGTATCACCTGCATTGGTAGCATTCAAGGAACTTCCAGGCCAGACATGCCTTTGAAACCATTGATTTCATAACCGCAGCATGTCTGTCTGTCTTTGAGCAGACGGGACGGGCTTCCCGCCGGAACTTCTAGTCTAGTCAGCACTTGTGCGGTCGGTCCTCGCTCCCTCATCTCTCCAACCTTTCCCAGATCCATATAATCTGTTAGGGGCACCAATCAGGGAGCCGTTGTGGTTTAGCGGCTAACCGGCGCGCCTGTCGGCCCGATTGTACTGGGTTCGACACCTCACCGAGTCGGATTTTCTTCTTTTTTTTTTTTTTAACCAAAGTGGCCTTAACTGCCAGGTGTATCCAGCCTAAGAATAAGTCCCAGGTAAAGTCCTGGCCACTCAATGTATTGACATCAACTATCTTTGATGTATTATAGTATATCTCTAGCATCATGTGCCCGATGTACCCCTGACCAGTCAATAGGGATTATGAGCCGCCGTGGTGTAGCGGCTAGACGCTTAACTGCGAATCGGAAGGACTTGGGCTCCTGAGGAAGCCTGTATTTTTTAAAGAAATGATCCTGCCTCCAGGTCGACCCAGTCTTGAGTGGGTACCAGGTAAAGTAGTGGGAAGTAAAGGCAGCCGGTTTAATACTCACCACATCACTATCAAGTGCTGATTGGTCTATAAATAGAAGGTAGCCCTATATGCCCAATACGTCTGAAGGCGTGGACCAGTTCCTTTACTTACTTTACTTGCTTACACATAGGAATTCTTCGGTGGCTGCTGACAATGGGGATAACTCATTTATGAGATTGTTATGGCTGTCTTATTTCTCGTTTGTTTGTATCTCCAGTTTGTCTGTGATCTGCTTATATTGCATGTTTGTCAGTCTGTTCATATTTCATGTTTATCTATCGGTCTGTTCGTATCGGAGTCGCGGGTCGACCCAGCCTAAAATGGGTACCAGGATGGCTGTCCTGGGGAAGTAGAGACGGCTGGCGTAATGCTGACCACATTACCCACCCAGTGGCGATGGTTTGAAAAAATATGAGCCCTCCTCCCATATACCCGATGCGCCTAAAGGAGTGAAAAGGGATCTTTACTTTATCGGTCTGTTCATTTTTTTCCCTATTTATATGTGGTCTGTTCATATTTCCCGTTTATCTCTCGGTATGTTAATATTTTCTGTTTATCTTTCGGTCTCTTCATTTTTACCGTTTATCTGCGGTCTGTTCACATTTCCTGTTTATCTGAGGTCTGTTCACATTTCCCATTTATCTGCGGGTTGTTTAAATTTTATGTTTATCTGTCGATCTGTCCACATTTCCCGTTTATATATCGATCTCTTGATATTGCCTATTCGTCCGTCGATCTATTCCTAATGCCCGTTTGTTCGTCGATCTGTTCATATTGCCTGTTTGTCGGTCGATCTGTTCATAATGCTTGTTTGTCCGTCGATCTGTTCATATTGCCTGTTTGTCCCTCGGTCTGTTCAGCGTCCGGCAGTCGGTCTGTCTGTTATTTAATCTATGCACAGCAAATCGAAATTACTTTCCGTAGTGGATTCTTGGACGCAAGTTTAATGGGCAAAATAATAGACCCACTTGCTCCTTAACAAACATGTAAAATGAGACTAATTAAGGATTTGTGAGAATTTTGATGTTTTAGGTTAAAGGGAGAAGATATCACATCATAGCTATGATCCATGTTATGATCCAGTCTGGCCCAGATGTTTACAGAATTCTCTTTAAACAATGATAAACAAAGCTTTTGAGTTTTGGCGTTATCGAAAATCCTCTTATCTGTGATTCTTTCTTACGCTTCTAAGAGTATAAATCAGTACTTATAAGTTTATTTATTTAGTTTTAATGATCTCAGGGATTTGCTAAGGATTTAGATGTTTGTCTGTTGTTAGATGTATCTGTTTATATATCGGTTCATAGACGGGCATGTCTGTGAACATGCATACCAAGAGTGTGAGTAATCCAATGAGATAAATAGCTAGTATGTACAAAATGAGTAATAGAACATGCTGTGCATTTCCTTCATGCAAACATAAACGCAGTCTCTAGAATATTCTCTAATGTGAATCTATTTATAATTGACCAGACGTGAATGTGGTTATATCCGAATGAATACCTCGTTTGTTTGATGTCATAGTGCTCAATGGGGTGAACTAAAAATGGCTGCAGAAGTATGGAGGTGGTAGCGTCATGGCAACAGTTTAAATATATTGCCCGGGAAATGCCGAACACAAAATGCGCTCAAAAATTTCACGTTAGCACGTTAATATACCATACAGACAAGACCAATAGTAAATCCTAACTCTCAGGCTTAGCGCAGCACGGTCAAGATGAGTTTAGAATCCTTAACGTTTATAAGATAGAATTGACTAAAGCGGTGTTTTTCTGTTGTAAATTTGAATTAAGACGACACAGAAACTAGATTGCACAATTTATTACATGGCATACTTCGCTGTATCTCGCCAGGTGCATACTACATACAAAGATAAATATGGGGAAGTAAGCAAATGAATCATGACTTGTAGGTAGGTAAGTTGTACCCCACCAGGACATCACACAAGCGATAAACACCCGATGACACAAGTACCAGCACGCGGATGAGGATCATCCGTGGAGAGGTCCCGGAAACCCCGGTCAGTCGTTAGGCTATATTTAGGGCCCCCGGAACAAGCCGAGGTGGGGCTTCAAAATAACAAAAATATTGCATCCCACAAGGGGACGACTTTTTAGGTACTACAACAGGAATCCTTCTAACTGAAATGGATCTTTGAGTTAGAGACATCAGATCACATGGTTTGCCTCCTTAGACTGTCTGGTGACGCCATACCATATAAGGCGTACACCAAAAGAATGTTGACTGTTAAATTAAAGGTTGACAACATAGCACTCCGGACACCCTCATAAGCGCTCCGTCCTCATGTTCAGCAGCAAACAAAGAGTTCTAATTCCGATGGCACAAATAACTATCCGTAAATATATTAGTCTCGCCCTTCCCTTGATTCTCGAGCGTTGGCAAGATCCTCATACACCAAAAAAAGTAGAAGGACATAGAGCACGAGATAGATCAAGAACAAAATATGAAAAGATAACATCAGGGAAGCTCTACAGCAGCACGATGCATGGTCGAAGCGGCCAGAAGAGCATCAATCCGAACATTATATCTCCCTCAACACCGGAAGCAGTAAAAAAATGAAGAGAAGAATAAGCTTATGGGCTTAATGTAAGTAAATATAATAATATACTGAAAGTAGTATGAAATGTATGGGCAGTTACTTTTAGACAACATTCCTAGATATGGTTCCAGGCGGTCTTTTAGTCCTCATCCACACCCCCCCCCTCTCCCCGAAAGAAAACCTGATACTAAGTGGGGTGGGCGGGGGATCTCAAGGGACCCGAACCCCCATGTCCGGCGCCTAGGTGAACAACTTCCTACATGTCACCCACCCCCTTTTTGCCCTCTCATCACCCCAGACATTGTTTTTTTCGACCTCAACCCTCTCTTGCTATATCTAGCCAGGAAACATATCACGTCTTCCCTGATAACACACACACACACAGACACACACACAGACACAGACACAGACACACACACACACACACACACACACACAGACACAGACACAGACACACACGCCGTAACAGGAAGCACCCGTTTACTGTTATGCTAAATAAGAATAGGCAACCAGTGTAATTAAGATAAGCTGGTATCATTTTGTATCCCATTTAAAGAAGCGCCAAGTCGCTGGATTCATGTTTCAAAGACTACAACAAATAACTGAGGCTAACTATTGGGTTGGGGGGGGGGGGGGCGGGGGGGGGGGCTTACTGGAGCTGTGCCTATGCATGTATCATGTGAATATGGGGCTCACTGGAGCTGTGCCTATAGGCTCCAGTATCTATGCATGTATCATGTGAATATAGGGCTCACAGGAGCTGTGCCTATAGGTTCCAGTACCTATGCATGTATCATGTGTATATGGGGCCCACTGGAGCTGTGCCTATAGGTTCCAGTATCTATGCATGTATCATGTGTATATAGGGCTAACAGGAGCTGTGCCTATAGGTTCCAGTAGCTATGCATGTATCATGTGTATATGGGGCCCACTGGAGCTGTGCCTATAGGTTCCAGTACCTGTGCATGTATCATGTGTATATGGGGCTCACTGGAGCTGTGCCTATAGGTTCCAGTATCTATGCATGTATCATGTGCATATGGGGCTCACTGGAGCTGTGCCAATAGGTTCCAGTATCTATGCATGTATCATGTGCATATGGGGCTCACTGGAGCTGTGCCAATAGGTTCCAGTATCTATGCATGTATCATGTGTATATGGGGCTTACTGGAGCTGTGCCAATAGGTTCTAGTATCTATGCATGTATCATGTGTATATATATGGCGGCTTCTAATACACATGTGTCCATGATGCAAACATAAGCAAGGTCCGTCGAGGATTCAGTACAGTGCATGGGAGAAAGAAATCCTCACGTTCAGCCAGTATGCGCGAAGGGGCAGCTTTATGTTCAACTTGTGACTAGGTTTTGCGCGCCATTTAGAATAGCTTAGCATTGCACGCCAGCAACAAGAGTCCTGAAAAGGACGCCTGCAGTGTTGATGCCATCCAAGGAGACAGACCCAAATACTGTCCCGACCGTCGACGAAGTGACGCTTATGTCGTGGATTCTCTGTGTGAATCTGTTTATAATTACGCGGATGTGAATGTAGTTAATATCTGTATAAAGTTGCTATTTTATGTTTTACTTATTCTGTTCATCATGCTTGCGTTTGTGCACTTGAACTCAGTCTGCAACCAAATTCGCGCTTTGCTGTTTATTTTTTTTTTTTTTACATTTCAACCCATAACACAAGTGTACCTCACAGCATAGAAGTGGTTAAAACTGAGTGTCAGCACTGAGGTTATTGCAAGATTGCGGCTGAAATTGACAATGTATGAGAGCATATTACAGTATGGTAAACACAAGGAGGTTGAAAGGGTATGTGTCATTTATCAGTTAACCTCCTGGGAAGTGTTGAAAAACATCCTTGCCGCAGTTGTTCAAACTGGTCCCTTTGTACCACACTTACCCCAAACATAGTTTCGTGTCATAATGACAAACTGCAAGTGTTTAGCATTTTCCTCAAACATAGTTTCGTGTGATAATGACAAACTGCAAGTGTTTAGCATTTTCCTCGCAAGTATGATTTCTGGTTCAAGTAGTTAAATCTCTTTAAATGAGAAAGCTGATTTTTTAAACTGAATAACTCAATTTCAGATGCTGCGTCGTTTAATGTAAACATAAAATTGTCGTCGTGTGAATTTTTTCTAAAGAGGAGGCCCTGGGTGTGGGGGGGGGGGGGGGTGCACGTCTGGTATATTGGGACTGTGGAAAGGTTGCAGCGAAATGAAGACAGTGGAAGTCAGAGAAAAGAGTTATTAGACATTGGCATTGCTGGCTGGAATGGTCAACATCAATCCTTTAACTTCATTGATATTTCCTGCCACTTATTTTACCATGGATCAACTGCGGGCCAAAGTCATTGGTTTAAAAAAACCCGCGGATTTAAACTCAAGATATTCGGTCCGATAGACAAGCGTCTAGTGTGTTTATACTTAGAGGAAATTGAGAAACATTTTCAGACATATACGGAACACAAATGGGATTTTTTCGTTGTTTATGCTTTACATCAACGCTCATACCGTTGGCAAAATCAGCGCAGTCTGCTGTCAAATCGCCTTCAGTTGACTTCGATGGATTTTGTGTTCACAAATACTAAACCACGGATGCGAACATAACATACTGACCAAGTGGAAATCGAGAGACCGACCATTTAAACGATGAATAAAGAGAATATACGAGTCCATGGGAATCCCTGTATGTGAAGTACACAAATGGACAGTCTCTGCTACTGTGGAAGATACATCACGACAGCACGATACAAGAACAAGTCAAAATAAAAAGATGAGACATTATGTTACTTACCCTTATGCAAGTTGCTGCTATCCGATATCCCTGGGCAAGACCGTGTTTCACTGATGCTCTCCACCGCGAACTTCTTGCTGCTTTTGGCCGCATCCCCGATGGGCAGTTTTTGAGTGAGCACGTTGTTAACTTCCACCACGTCCAGAATGACATTAGACAGCTTCTTGTCTAGAGATTTGTTGATCTTGCGTTGATTCTGCAGCTTTCGCTCCATCAGCATCATGGTTCGGAATACACTGCTGAAGTTAGTTTTGTAAGACTCCAAAGCTTCCTGGGCAGATGCCAAGAGGAGCTCATGACGTGCTAGTGTGGAATTCAACTCTCTGCTGCGGACCATCTCGTCGAGAAGTTTGGATTCCATGTCCTTAATCATCGAGTTTAATCCTGCTACCTGGTCCGTCTTACTTGTGCTGCTGCCACTTCTTGTCTCTTGAAGATGTCGGCCATTTGACACATCATTTCTGTAGTCTGGTAACTTGCTACTGGTATCAGGGACACTAGAATCGCCTCTTGCATTCTGAACGACGTTGTTGTGTATATCGTATTTTCCATAGGAATTTTTAATCTCTGGTTCTGCATTGTGTTTTTTGGGTTGAAACTCTACTCCGTCAGACTGAGCGTGGTCGCCAATGTTCTGACATTTGGACACGTCGAATTCGTTAATAATAACGGTGTAGGAACAATGTGAGCTCTGCGTGGATGCAGACACAGTTTTTTCCGCTAGAGAATGGGAAACGAGTGCTAGCAAGAAAGCTGAGCTCACATATATAACACTTGTGGACACAAAAATGGCTCCTTTGAAACCTAGCATGGTGGTCGAAAATCCCATTATCTATACATAAATTAACGAGATAGCTAGTATTGTGGCTACTTTTAGCTGGTTTGGCAGCTCAAGATGGGTCTGTTATGTCAGCTATAGGGAGTTACGACGGCTCAGCAGACGAGAATTATTGAACTTCCCGTTGCTAACCTTCTTGCTCTTGTCGTGTTCTGAAAATGCAATGTAGTCAAAATTAAAGAATCGCATTACACATCTTGAGTATGGGGGTTGCGTTTGTACAGTCGATAAGAGACTCGCTTTCAAATGTGTTTTCAACTCGCTGCTGCCCATTGCCTGTGTTCGAAACCGGGTGGTTTCCGGGGTTCACACAGCCTATAGGTAATGGATACCAGAGTTAACACTCTTGGGTAAATGGAGGAACGTCGCTGTAGCTACAGAGTTGCGTGCGTACGGAGAAACAGGCGGACAGTTTCTTAACAGCTGTCTGTACTGGTGGCAGAGCATTTATGGTTTGTACCGTGTGCAATGCCGCTGGTTGACATCTACCGACTTTACCTTTTACCTTATTGTGAATATTATGGGAAGCCGTGGTAGTTATTAGACGCTTTCCTCCCGACCGGAACCTCTCGGGTTTGCATTTGCGACAGGGAATTTTATTATTGACATGGCTTCTAGGTCGATCCAGCCTACAGTGTGTGCCAGGAAATATTTTGGGAAGTAAAGAAGGATGCATGATGTTCATCACATCACCACCCATTGCGTGTTGATTAGTCTGTGACATGTAAGTCTACACGAAATTAGCCGATGCACCAATAGCGTCAAAATGAGTGCTGTTTTTTAATATGCGTCTGATGTACTGTGTGATCCTACCTGGGGTAGGGTCTTGTACTACTACTGCGACATGGCCATCGGCAGGTAGAAGGTGACATTATAACATCCACCCCCTCTGACTGTTGCCTAATGGCTAACTCAATTTTCACCACTACAGTCAGTTTACTTTATCCTGAACTGGCTTCTTTAATACATCTGACCTCACTACATAAGTTTTTTCTTTCGATGCGAATCGGGTCTCTTGTGTTTTATTTGCACGACGTCATTAGAAACTGACCGCGCAGAGCCGCAAAGCCGTAGAGGAAAGTCCACAGTAGCGGCTTTGTAAATACGTGTACCGGGAAGTAAAGGCGTCCGGCGTGATGTTGACCACATCCGCCACCGAGTGCTGATTGGTCTGTAAAATATAGGTCTAGCCCTACATGCCCCGTACTCCCAAAGACGAAGAAAGGAGTCTTTTACTTCACAGTAACGAAGTGATCTACAGTCCTTTGTGAGCAGCGTCCTGTGCGAAGTGTACAGATTGTTATCTACTTGCAACGGAAGGGTTGACAATATGCATGATCTTTAAGTTGGCCTGGATTCTCTGATTTCCTGCTTGGAACTGTCGGCGCGTCTAACTAGCCTTTTGGAGTCATCTTAGGTTATTTCTCTGTGAGGTTCAGGTAGTTTACCGCCTTCTGTTGTTAGTCTGTCAGGGCAGTCGGCACCTACCTGTCAAGATCAAACGACTTCAAGCAACAGTCTTATGACTGAGTAACTTGATTACGATTCGAGTTGGGATTACCTGAGGCAGACATTTGGTTATTTGTCTTATTGTTGTATACTGTTTCCCAGGGCGACAGTCACTAAGACGAATCAGCATGTGGGTAATCCTAAACTGTCTCCCCTGAGGTGCTTTATCTATCAACTCTTGTGTACCACCTGGGAATCTCAGTTAGACCTATTCAAGTTACTGCTGGGAGACAAATGCTACACGGAGTTCTGTATAGAAAAGAAAGTAGATAGCTGTGGCATTTATGTTTGCCCTCTAGTTGGCTCTTATCGTTTGAAGTAGTGTAACGTTTGTCCTGTGCTTCTAATTTCACAGCATCAAGGGGTGGTAGTAATGAAGGCTGCTTGTTGGAAGTCTAAGACAATGTACAGCGAGGCTATAGAGAGAAAGAGTGTGTGTCGGAAACCTGTTGAGCCAGCCTTGATTGACGAATAGGCAATCGACACCTGATTGACTTATGCTTGTTTATAAATGTAAAAGAGTGCCTGGTTTCAAGCATTTGGGCAGCCATAATAAAACTTGTTCAAAGAAGATGGCTTTATGGCGATCATTCTTTTTCGTTGGGGTGAGGCTAAGAGGCTTTGCCCATAGTTGGGAAGGGTTTAGCTGTCTGTGTTTATGTTA